>CM053613.1:32658525-32707337 GCA_028646535.1 Procyon lotor
GGGGGGGTGGGTGGAGCAGGCTCCCTGCCGAGCAGAGAGCCCGATGCGGGGCTCGATCCTAGGACCCTGAGATCATGACCGGAGCTGAAGGCAGAGGTTTTAACCCACTGAGCCACCCAGGCGCCCCGAAAAAATACTTCTTAAAGGGTATTTGGAGAGGAGATTGTTAAAACAGCACGATCCCAGATGTCTACATGATTACAGAAAAGCTTTTACTTTCAAAGGTGGCATGGCAGGCCTGCCTATGTGCAATTACACTTTTCCGAAATGGTACCACACTCACACAGGATTGTCTAATGTTCTGCTTTCACTTAGAGCTTTTCACATGACTTCTCGCTCCCTAGCATTTATGATTTGAGCACTATCATGTTCTCCCCCCATCCCCCCCGTACCACCCCACCCCCCATCCAGATCAAATCAAAACGAGTCAGCCCACCCCTTGCCAAAGTTGGAGAGAAATCACTTCTTGGTCATATTTCCCACCACATTTAATGTCTTACAGAGCGTTGTGGGGTTCAGGAAAACGGAGTTTAGGCCTCAGGTCTCCAACTCACCGTGACAGCTGGGACACCCCGCTCCCTTCCCCGATCCTTACCAGGATACCCCAGTGTCTGCTGAGATCAGAGACCCCCAGAGCCTGCAGCTCCCCTCCATTCCAGCCATGCCCACCCAGGGCCCAGTGGGGTGGTCTTCAGAGAGGCCTTGGTGACACCGGCAGCTGGTGATTCGTTTCCCCCATCCCCCGCCCTGAACGGGACCCAGAGCTCCCTGCACAAAGGCTGTCCTTCCAGGAGAGGGTGAGCGACGTGGAAAATTACATTTTCATTTGCTGACGTCTCCATACAACAACAGAACCGGGCAGAAATTAATTATATCATATACATTCTCCACACTGCTGCATCGGCGTTGGAAAACTCATTTTCAAATGTATTTATAGCTTCTCTCATTCCTCAAAGGAGTTCAGGCAGCATAAGAATAAGGAACAAAATGGGAAAAAAATAAATTAAAAAAAAAAATCACCACCAGGGAAAACATGCAGCAGAACAAAATACCAATTATCACACGTTTCTGACTGCAAAATCTCCCCTAGAGTTGATGTACCACATTAACTAAAACAGCCAGTTGGCATTGAGTGTTGCCAGTCTCTCTTGTCTCGGGTGGTTTATCACTGCGGTTGTGGTTTTGTTCTGCTGGGACAGATAGCACCGTCACGAATGCCATCTTGCTTTGTGCTTTGCCTGAGTGAGGATTCGAGATAAACTCCCACGAGAGAGATTACAGGATCAGAAGGTCTCGGGTTCTGTGCGACTCTAGCTAACAGCGCGCCAGATTGCTTTCTCAGCAGAGTTGTACCAATTTGCCACCTAACTTCTAGTGTGTTCTTGAGCTGGGAGTTGAGCCCCAGATGTGTGGGAGGGCGTCTCCGGGTGGTGCTCATTGATGGGGACGGGCAGGAGAGAAACAGACAGAGGCCTCTGCCCGGAAGGAGCTTTCTGGAGTAACTGGCCTTCGAGGGAATGAGCATGGCTATCCCAGTGTTTAGAGCGATATGGTCGGTTACGGTCAAGGGCCCAGGCCTGTTGGTGTCCTCCTGTCCCTCCCTCTGCCTAGCCTGTGAGGGCTCTGCCATGTCCTATGTCCCCAATCTGGGTCCCTTACGCTGTAGGAAAACCAATCATGTTTGTACTGCCCCCTGCCAGAGACCCCGAGGGAGGACTACAGCATTGTGGAGGGTACCCGGAGACCACGGTGCCTTCTTCGGGAAGGGCAGTTAAAGGTCAGCTATGATATCAGTGTCGATAAAAAGCCTTGTAGTCAGAGAGATGAGCAATACCCCCCAAGAGCGCCAGCTGGATCTCCTCCGTGAGACTGGGAACTCTCCAATGGCTGGGTCTGTTTCCCTCATCAGATTAGGAAGTCCCCAAAAGTTGGGCCCAATGTCTTTCCTGTCTGCTGGGGGAACCCCCTAGAGGCATGTTCCTCGTCTCCCCAGCATAACTCAGGGGCTTCCTGAGAGCATAATTCTGTCCCCTTCCTCAGACAAGGGCCCCCCTCCGTGGGCAGAGGCCATGTTCTTGCACTCACTTGGGGTCCCACATCTCCAGAATACACTGTGTATGGCCCAGCTGGTATGGGATTCTCGGAATAAGTGGGCAGTCCGCTTCTCGGAATGGTGCTGACCATCTGTAATTCTTCAGTGTCTCCAGAGACCTCACCATTTGTTAGATGGGGGCCATGTGCCCTGGCTCCTGGCTCCTTCTGCTTTAATTGGGCTAATTATGTAAACAGCTTTCTAGGCTGGTCTGGAAGAGGCTCCTGGAAGGAAGGAGGAGGAGATGGGAAGACGGTCTCCAGGATAGTCATCTCTTACGCCAGAAGGGCTGCTCTCTGGAAGTTTAGGCCTGGGGTCAGGGTTCTCTCCAGCCTCTCACACCCTGGGCCAGAGGAGCATGCCCCGTGGCACTGAGCAAAGCTAGTAGCCTGTGGGGTGTGATATGCAGGCAGCACCCCGGCCCACAGAGCCGGTTCCCTACATTATCCCCTCGGAGGATAGCCAGAGTGTATGAACAAGGAAGGACAAGTTAACAAAAACCAGGTGAAGAAACCGAGGCACAGGAAAGGTAAATGACCTGCCCCAGGTCAGGGACTCCACCCTTCTCTGACTTGATGTCCAGCTCTCTTTGCTGTTGGGGATCCCTATGAAGGGTCCAAGGCCACACTTGAAACAGAATAAGGAGCAGCAAACCAACTGCCCACTTGGGCCTGGACACTAAGCCTTAGAGCCAAGGGAGACCCTCTTCTAAGCTGTCCTTAGTTCCTCATACCTCGGTGTGAGTGAGTTTGAAATCCTTCCCCAGAGCCCGGAGAGGTTAGGGATCCTCCTAGCCTAAGAGAGAACCTGTTTGAGGGGCTACAGGGACCAAAGGCAGAGGAAGGGGCAACAACTTAGTGCCCCCAGAAATGTGTGCTGCTGACCTCACAGCAGCCCAGAGACGGTTGACTCTCCAGTCCCTTCTTGAACCACTTGGCATGGGGCATCCTTCACACCGGCCACCCGGAGCAGGATAGGAGCATTTAGGCTTTTGTCTAAAGGCAGGGTCTCAGACACAGGGGACGGGAGTCCAGAGGGAAGCGGGGTAAGGAGTTGGAGGGGCTGCATGGCTAGAATTCTGCCCCTCCCCTGCCCAGCTCCACCCTGCTGGCTGGAGAGAGGACCCCATGGGCCAGCACTGCCACCCGGCCACCCTGGGTAGCTGCATTTTTAGTGATCTCATCCCTCCCACTAATCTTCCTTTGTGCTTCTTCCACAGTTTTCATGAACACGGCCATCCCCATCGCGGCTGTCCTCATCGTAAGTGGACCCCGGCTCCATCTCCAGCTGGGGTGGGGGCAGAGTGTGTCCGTAGCGAGAGGCCACCCAGGGTTTGGCCTTTCTGCCCAAGGACTTTGGATGATACTCTCAGCAGTAGGACAGAAAATAGGGCAAGAAGTTGAACGTCTGTATATGGAGCAGGTCCCTTCCTGACTCCAGGCCCTCCGGGCCCGGACAACCAGCCGCTCAGGCTTTAAGAAATCTCGCTGTCTTTTAAAACAAGCTATCAGACTCTTAAATTATAAAAGTAAGACATGTTTATTGCAGAAACGTTGGGAAATTCAGAAAGGAAAGGATGAAAAGAATTTAAATCACCCATAATCCCACGGGCAACATCTTTAATGTGTTTCTCTCCAGGCTCTTTTTAAGGCACATAATATGACATTTTTACAAAAATAGGATTGTGCCGTACATGCAGTTTTGTAACCTGCTTTTTGAAATTTAAGAACATGGCGTGAACCATTCTCTGTGTCATTAAATATTACAATGGAGGTTTTCTAGTGATTTGGAGGTCCAAAGTGATTTGGACCCAAGCCGTGCGGGAGCCCAGCAGTGGGGGCCCGAAGTGTGCCCCTCGAGTAAGGCCCAGGCCCCCACCAGCCCAGGGCTCCCATCCGGCTTCTGTGACGGCCAGAGTTCTTTAAAAAGATGCATTTGATTCCCCCTGGGGCCGGTGTCCCTGAGCTGTGGCGAGTTCAGAGTCTGTCGGGCACACTTGGGAATTCACTTTTGACATGATTTATTGGGCTGGTCCTGGCCTGGCTCCTTGGGGAGCTCTAGGTCGCAGAGGCTGCTGAGCCAGCCAGGTAGCCGGGGGCACGCACAGAGAGGAGGTGGTTTGGGAATGATCGTGCAGACATTTTCCCTGAGGACCGCTGTCTGAGGGGGCTGAGCTGGCCTAACCCGAGGGCTCTTCTCCGGTCATTCCTGGCAAGGAGGGGGCAGGAGGAGGGTAGCAGCCTTGACCCCCCCCCCCGCCACCCCGCCAGGGTGAAGTCCTAAACTTGCCAGAGATGTTTCCAGGAGCTGACTGAAGATGATGAAGGGGTCTCAGACTGGAAGTTGTCGTTGGGCCCCTGTTGCAGCCCAAGGGCTGCCCATTGCCTGTATGGGAGAGGCCTAGGCTCTGAGTCACACATCTCACATGTGCCTCTGTCCACAGACCTTCGTGGGCCACGTCAGCTTCTTCAAAGTGTCCGACTTCTCCCCCTCGGTGGCCTTTGCCTCTCTCTCGCTGTTCCACATCCTGGTCACCCCACTTTTCCTGCTGTCCAGCGTGGTCCGGTCCACAGTCAAAGCACTTGTCAGGTGAGAGGAGGGTCTAGCAAGGACACGGGACAGGCAGCTTGTGGGGTGGCCGCAGGGCTTGTGCCTGTGACCATGACAACCACAGCTGTTTGGTCCAAGACATGCTTCCTGTTGACCTGGGCCTTCCTGAAGGCGGTCATAGTTGGCCAGAGGGACTTCCCCATGTGTGGCTCCCCTCCATGCCATCCCTGAAAAGGAATCAGGCAGCTGGCTTATGTACCTCCGAGGAGAGGGAACTCAATGGCGCCTGCAAGACAACTCTATAAAAGAGAAAAGAGAAGAAAAAAATGCAATTTGAGCCAAAACTGGTATCTCCTCATAAGTCCTACCCATCAGTAGGTGGTTCCACCCTCCAGAGCCCCCCAGAATGAGCACTGTGCCTCCCCGCAGGGCAGCCCCTCGGATTTCAGAAGGTATCCGCTGAATCTTTGTCTTCCTCAGGCTGAACGTCCCCTCTTCTTTCCACGGGTCCCAGAGCCTTCCCGACCCTGGTCAGTAAAGCAGCTTTCCCCTAAGTGCCTGCATGTCCCGTCCCTCGTTAGCCCACAGCTCCGGGAGGCCCCCACTGCTGGGCTCTAAAGCCCTGTGGCCACTCTCCCAGTGGCGTCGACCTCTTGGGGATGAAAGCCTGAGGTTGAAGGTCTGAAGTTGTGGTTGGGGAGTAAAGACCTCCCGAAACCTCTGAATTAGCTCCTGAGAGCCTAGGGCCTGGCGTGCCTCTGGGGAGAGCCGACTATGCCTTCTCCCATTGCCGGTGGGACCAGGGCAGTAGCCAACGTGCCCTGTACCTGAGCCCCTTCAGCTTTGAGGAAAGTGATGTCCCCTGACGCAGGAGACCCTAGCAGGTCCTGTGCAAGCTGGCAAGGAGAAATGGCTGTTGGAACCAAGTCGCTAATGGAAGGAGCAACTCACACAAGAAAGCTCTGGCCAGGGTTCGAGGCTAGAAGGGAGCATAACTCAGCAGAACTGTGGTCAAGAGAGTATATAACTAGGGAGGGCAAAAGATTAGCTCCCATTTCCAGGCTTGGCTGGGCTGATTCAGTTTAATCAGCCTTGGCATTGTGCCTTCTAATGATCACCCCTCCTCCCCCAGCCCAGCCCAGCTCTGTGGTTCTGTATAGAAACCACGGTTTCAAGGACACTGCCCATGTTGGAAATCCCTTGTACTGACCCAGGAGCATTTCCATACACAGAGGCTCCTAATCTCACTGACCCCGGGCTATCTGAGGCCTTCTCCTTGAGTTGAGAATAATGACACCTTCCCCAGCGGGATTTACTTATATGCTTATAAAGCATTTAACACAGTGTCTAGCATATAGTACATGCTCAATAAACACTGGCTGTTGTTAATAACCAATCCCAACCCTAACTAACCTTAACAATGACCAACCTTAACTCCCAACAGTAACTGATAAAGCCCAACACCAATGAACCAGCTTTAACATTTAAGTAACCTTGAAACTAACCAAGTTTACCCTAACCCAGTCCCGCGAACTGGTCAACCCTAACAAATCCAGGTAAAACCGACTGCCTACCGTGGATGCCCACTGGTCTGGCCACCTCCTGTGTGGGCTTTGCGGGGATAGCACCGCAGGACCCGGAACTTTCTCAGAGCTGCTCTCTCAGGCTGCGCCCTCCTCCTTCTCCCCTCCCCTCTGCCCCTGGCAAGGGTGAGGGGTGTCTCTGTGCTTCCTTTGCAGTGTGCAAAAGCTGAGCGAGTTCCTGTCCAGTGCAGAGATCCGCGAAGAGCAGTGCGCTCCCCGCGAGCCAGCACCCCAGGGCCAAACCAGCAAGTACCAGGCAGTGGTGAGTGCTTGGCTTCCCCCCCAACCCCACCACCCTGCCCCGTCACTCTCAGTGCTTTTCTCTAGGGCCTGTAGCTTGTGCCCTGCCGTGTCCTGCTTTCCTCACTGGAACTCCCTTCCCTGCACAACTCGCAGCCCTATGGGCCCTTACCTCCTCCTGACCATTCCCAGCCCCTTAAGGTTGTGAACCGCAAGCATCCGGCCCGGGAGGACTGTCGGGGTTTCACGGCCCCACTGCAGAGGCTGGCCCCCAGTGCAGATGGCGATGCTGACAACTGGTGTGTCCAGGTGAGTCCTGGACCCTGCACCCCTATGCCTGGCCCCCCAGCACCATCTCCAGGAGGGAACTCAACATCAGAGACCCATGTGCTAAGTCCTCTGCCCTGGGGGTCACCCTGCCTGCTGGGAGGGTTCACAGCAGTCTTAAAACCAGGGACAAGTCTTCCTCTCCATTGAATGGGGGAACTCGTGATTGTCTTCTTGGAGAGGGCTCCTCAGGCAGGAGTCAGCCTGAGAAGGCCATTCCCCCTCTCTTGTACCCTGAAAGGGACCCAGGGCCTGAAATTGGTGTTTTTTGGCTTTTGTGGGGGAGGGGAGGCAAAAGACCATTCACACTGAGAGCCCAGCTGCCTTTCTGTTCTCCTTTGGGCGGTGGGGTACCACCAATAAAGATCATTGGAGGCTTCTTCACGTGGACCCCTGATGGAATCCCCACGCTGTCCAACATCACCATCCGCATCCCCCGAGGTACAGCCTGGCACACCTCTCCAGCACGGTCTGGGGGTGCCCCCTCAGAGGCCTAGCGGAAGGGCCCCCTCCGCATGTCCACTGACGGACATGGGGAGAAAAAGAAAAATTGGTGTGTACTGACTACCTGCTCAGTGCTCACTGTTGGTGGGTAGTCTGGAGTATGAACGCTAGAGAGCAATGGGCCGCGTCCTCTAGAAGTCCGCGTGCTAGTGGGAGTACAGCAGGAGGGACAGGACTAGACAGCAGGGCCTTGATGTCCAACCATCTGCTTGGACAGACGTGAGTGCTTCACACACACAAAAAAGAGCAGGCCCAAGGAGCCAGGGAAGGCACTAAGGAAGGGGTGGGGTTTCTGAGAATGAGCAGGATCCCTCGGGCCATCCCTCGGGCAGGATGCTGGCAGAGGCAGTAGCAGGAGCAAAGCACAGAGGCGGGGATGGAGATGCAAGGGGAGCACCAGAAAGAAGGAGCAGGTGCTTAGGAAGGAGCAGGGGACCACTGGTGGAGGAGGGACCTGGGAAGGGTTCCAGAAAGAAGGGCTTAGAGGGGGATTCTAGGTAGGAGGAAAGCAAACGGGGGCCCCAGGGTTGAGTGCGTCTGTCTGTCTGTCTGGGTGGCAGTCGCTCAGACTCCCTCCTGCTCCAGTCCCATCTGCTGCCCGCCCCCCCTGCAGGCCAGCTGACCATGATCGTGGGGCAGGTGGGCTGCGGCAAGTCGTCGCTCCTCCTGGCCACCCTTGGGGAGATGCAGAAGATCTCAGGGGCTGTCTTCTGGAACAGGTACTAAATGCATCCTCCGGCTCAGTTAGCGGGGAGAGCAGACGGTGGGCAGCCGGGCAGCCTTTCTTTCCGCTATCCTCGGGGGAGGGCACATCATGCACTTGTCGGGTACTCAACCAGTGCTGTTTGTTGTTATTCTCATCGTCATCATTAGCACTTACTAAACCCTTACCGTGTGCCAAGTACTTCGCTAAGTCCTCTGCATGCATTATTTCACTCAATCCTTATGACGACCAGCAGGGTAAGGAGCGTCACCAGTTCTTGTTTTATCCATGAGGGTTAAACTCTTTGCCTGAATTCACTCAGCTAATAAGGGGCTGAGCTGGAACTCAAACTCAATTCCGTTTGACTCCCAGTCTCGTGCTCTCTCAGCTGCACTGCCTCTCCATGTGAAGGACTGCGGCACAAACACTGGTTTCCGGCTTGATCATCAGCAAAACCAACACTGACCGCTCAGTGGGTGTTTTGAGGAGCAGAGATAACACAGACAAGACGTGGGTTTCCGGACAAAGATCACTATCTTAATGAAAGAGCCAGAACCCCAGGTTGAGTCAATCATGAAACTATTATTTATGCCCACGTACTTCCAGAAAAACCATTTGAAACTGGTTGATAAAAGATACATATAAAATAGAAGCTTTTTAAAAGCAAAGAAGGGCAGAGAAATGAAGAGGGTGGGAACAGTGTACAGATGCCTGGGTGGGGCCCAGTTCGGCCCCCTGCCCCCACCCCTGCAGCCCAGGGCAAGGGGGACCTGACAGGTTCGTAGAGCACATTCAGCAATAAAGTTTGCAGCCAGTCCAGCAGAGGACCAGCTTTCCCTACAGTCATTTCTAGGGAGAGATTATCATTCAAGAGGTCAGGTTTTTCATAAACCTGAGTGCAGAATTGAGCAGAGAGAAAGAGCTTGGGCCCAGGGTCTGAGTACCTGGAGGCACCTCCTTCCTCTGCTTTTCCAAAATGTCCCTGAATGGTGCATCCAACAGAGGGTGAATTTCCCTCCTCAGTGGGGCTGTGGGCTGGTGGACAAACTCTTTGGGTTTCCTGTGACCTCAGTGGCTGGAGTCTGAATACCATCAGGGACAGAAAGGTCTCTGCGTCCACTCCCTGTCTTATTTGGGGGCTTTCTCAACATGGCTGACTAGGGAGGCCCTTTGTACCAACTGCCCTGTAGCGCTCTGAAGGGAGGAGTCCTTGCCTATTGGCTGACGGTGTGTGTCTGTGAAGGGAATACAGGATTAAGGAGCCCAGAGATTGGGGCTGCCCCTGGATTCTTGGGTCTGTGTCCCACTCAGCATGAATCAAACCCCTCTGGGCCTGGTCCTTTGGCCCCACTTTTTTCTTTTTCTTCTTCTTTTTTTTTAAAATAATTTATTTATTTGAGAGAGAGAGATCACAAGTAGGCAGAAAGGCAGGCAGAGAGAGAGGGGGAAGCAGGCTCCCTGCTGAGCAGAGAGCCCGATGTGGGGCTCAGTCCCAGGACCCTGAGATCATGACCTGAGCCAAAGGCAGAGGCTTTAACCCACTGAGCCACTCAGGCGCCCTGGCCCCACTTTTTTAATCTCCTCTCCTAGCCCCCAACCTCAGGTGCCCTCACGGCAGCATCAGCCCCTCTCTGTCCTCTGCAGGGGTGGCAGGCATGCTTGGCTGGGGTTCAACCCTGCCCCCCACCTCTTCTCCAAGCTTTGCCAACCCTCAGGGTCTGACTACTGCCACCTCTGTCTCTGGAAGCCTCTGCCCCGGCCCGGGAGATACAAAGGGCCTCTCTAGAGCAGTCAACATTGAGCAGCCCTTATGTGCCAGGCACAGTGCAAGGCCCTTTATTTACTTCATTGTCTCAGTCAGTCTGCCTGCACCAAACTCTGTGAGATAGACATCATTAACCCCACTTAACAGTTAAAGAAACTGAGGCAAAGCAAGCGACCCGAGGCCACCCAGCTCTCAAATGGCAGAAGTGGGGTTTGTCCCTAGGTGCTCAAGTGCATGGGCTTCCTACTGAGCGCTGAGAGAGAAGGAGCTCAAGAGCAGGGTGAAGAATCGTTAGCCAGACGGTCCCAAGGCCAGCTGCTGCTGTGGCCAGGGTACATCCCTACCTCGTCCTCAGAACCACTGCCCAGGTGCTCACAGCTCTGTCCTCATGACCCTCGCTCTCAGCAGGCAGTGGGGCCCCAGCTTCCGGCTGGGTTTGAGTCTGGCGGGGGTGGTGGTGATGAAAATGTTCTCACTTCTCCAGGATCCATTTTGCCCTCCTCCACAGTGCATCTTCCCTCCTAAGCAAAACAAGCCACTTCCGGGGAGCCTGCAGCCCACCCTAGGAAGTTGTGAGACTTGGTTCTCCATGCAACTCGGACTCCAGTCTCTCTACCTTGATGTATTCGCTCACTCCCTGTTTATTGAGCACCTACTGTGTGCCAGACCCTGGGCACGATGACAACAAGGCAAAGATGGTTAAGACATGGCCCCTGCTTTTATGAGAAGGGAAAGGAAATCAGGGCTGTGACCAAGCACAGAGGAACAACAAGGACCTCTGTGGCCAAGGAGAGAAGGCTCGTATTTGAGCCTTGAAGGATGAGTGGGGTTTCATCCCATGAAAAAGGCAAAGGTGGGAGAGGAAGGTGTTCCGGGCAGGGGTATCAGCATGGGCAAAGACGTGCTGATGGGGAGATGTGGGGCACAGTGGTGGGCAGCAGGAAAGGGGCTGGGCTAGGCTCAGACACCCCATTATATTAGGCCCAGGGAAATACGATTTAGCCTGAAGGCTGTAGAGGAATCATACTGGTGATGAAGGAAGCGTGGGGGGTGGGCAGGGGCTGCAGAAAGGGAGACCACTTAGGAGCCCATTACAGTGTACAGTGGCTGGGAGAAGGGGTCTGGACAGACACAACTCAGTTGCCTTCATCTGCTGTTTGCCTCTCAAAATCCGGGACATGTACAAGCTCTGTCTTGCCCACCTGTCGTGGACAATGAGTGAGTGAAGTGTGGGGGCTGTGTGTTGGGGGCCCCCTCCCTTGCATGTAAGCTCTGTGCCTCAGACCCTGGGCCCAGGTCCTCAGAGGGAGGCTGCACTTGCAAAGCGAGCCAAGAGCATTTAACCCGGCAGCGTCTCCTGCAGACCTGCCTGTCTGCAGCCAGAGGCCAGGGCGGTGGCAGGCTGCCCCAATGTTTTTGTCCACGCCGCTGCCAAGGCCTGGTGACCGGGCGGCCAGGAAGAGCTCCAGGAGGCAGAGGGCAGGGAGCTGGGGGATTAGGGGGCTCAGAACAGCAAATACTCTGGAGAGATGGGTTGGTTTGTACGGCCGTTCATTTATTCTTTCAAAGAACAAATGGCGAGCGTGGCTGAGCAGACAGGAGCAGAAACTCTGGAGGCGGACTGCCTGGGTTCAGGTCTGAGCTCTGTGCTTTGGGAAATTCCGTGACCTTTCTGGGCCCGTCTTCTCTTATTCCCATGGGGCTGATGTGAAGCTTAACCTAGCCTGTAGCAAGTGCCCTATAAATATTATCATAAATATTGTTCTTCGACAATGGACTTCCATGGCAGGTACAGAATTCCCCTGTGGCTCTTGAAGCATTCCGGCCTGTCTCCCAGGAGAGATGGTAGTCAGCTCCCTGGGCACAGAGACCGTATCCTATTTGTCTCTAACTGGAGAGCCTTTGCTAAGTGAACAAACCAGGAACAATATATGACCCTCAAGAAACTGCCATCATAAATGTGTCTTGACCTCTCCCTCCTCCGGCGTGCCCTCACCCAGGCTGTTCTCCTAACCCCGAATTCCAGCATGCAGTTCCCCACCAACGTTTGGAAAGTGGGAATCCTGTCCGTGCGTGCCTCGAACTGTGGTGGGATTACCTGCTGTGTGTGTCTCCCCCATGACACGGGGATCCTTGAGGATGGGATAGAAGGCTTGTTCCACGTGGTCCCCCAAGTGCTCAGCACAGGTGTATTTTGTGAACTTCTCTGTGCAGACTGCAAAGGAGAAGACCTACCCCAGGGAGCTCACGGGTCCTGGGTGGACAGAGGCATGCGGATGGAGCCCCCGGGCGGGCAGGGAGGGTCCATTAGGGGAGGACAGCGGCCCCGGGCAGAGCCAGCACATCGGCCGCCGGCCCCAGGGTCTCAGGGAGAACCCCGTGCCTCCCGAACACACCCTTTCCTAGCAGGTGCCTGCCAGTGCCCGGCTCTCTGCTTCAGCGCACCACCAACCTGGGAATCTATGAACTCTCTCCTTAATATCTAAGAAGAAAAGGCTTTGATGAAAAGTTAATATTAGCAGATATACTCCTGTGAAATTCATTCCCTAGAAATGAGGAATAGAGCCATTAATGACCACAGCAGAATGATTTGAAGTGTCCCCAGGGAGCCAGCAGGAAGCAGGGCCCTGAGGAAAGTGCTGGGTGGGGAGGAACGTTCCATTTCTTGAGGAGGAACTGTAAATCAGCCTCCCTGGAGCTCCCTGCTGCTCCCACCACCTGCGGCAGCGTCCATATAGGAAGCGTTTGTTATTTCTGTCTGTGCCCACTCAGGCGGCCTGGGCCTGCTTGCCCTGGGCCAGCCTCGGAATGCTGTTGCCTTGTGGGGGTTGGTGCAAAAGCCGCCTGCTGCGACCCTTGATGCTCCAGGAGGTGAGATTGGCCTGCAGTCCAATCTGCCTTTGCAGTTCCTGGAGGCTGTGGGAGTAAGGGTGAAGGGCTCAGGTGACCCCAGGTATCCTGGAGGAGGCAGATGTGGTGAGGTGGTAAGCAGACAAGAAAAGGGGCCCAGCGTGGAGGTGATGAGCCAGGCTTGGAACCCGATGGTCTTTGGCTGTAGTCCTGAGTCTGCCCCTCGCTTGCTGTGTGACCTCAGGCAGGTTATTTTACCTCTGTGAGTTTTAGTGTCCTCATTAAGACAATGAGAAAAATGCTTTCCTCTCTCAGAGACTTGGCGTTAGGACCCATTGACATTAATTGGAAAGGGCTCTGTGTTATAAAAACATTTCAAGGCAGCTACAGACCTGTCAGGGGCAAGATGAAGGGACCTTGGGGACCCAAAAGTTCTAACATCCTCTTCTAACCTGTTTCTGCCTCTTCCCTGTTAATTGATTGCTGGGGGCTTAAACGAGTGACGGGCCCATTCGATTCCTCCTCCGTGTGCATCTTTGGGACCAAGCACAGAGCCGAAAGGGTGATCCCCCAGTTCTGCAACCCCCCCACCTTGTCTCCAACCAGCTAGGAGCTGTGTTTATAATATATTTTCCCAATGTCACTGAGGTTTGTGCCATGACCCCAATTTTATACAGAAGGAAACAGAGGCTTCCCTAAGGGAAGGGACTTGCTGAAGATTTCACAACCAGTGAGTCAAGAAACTCCGCAGAGATGCACTTCAGATCCCGTATGCTTTCCAGTTCTCTGTGCTGCCGCCGCCCTGTGCTGCCTCTTCCTCCAACCTAGAATTCCCCGCCTCTGTCTGCACTCGGTCCTCCCCACTTTCAGAGTTCATCTCAGCTCTGACTTCTTGGAGCCTTTCCACACTCTCTCAGATTTCTTCTCTCCCAAACTATTTTTTAAATGTACATTGTTCTCTGATTCTAGAAGAACATCCATTAAATTAGAAAAGATACACAAGTATAAAGAAGGTAAAAACCACCCAATATCCCATCACCTAGAGGTTTCCAGTCTTCTCTCTGTGCATTTGCAAAGTGTTTGTGGGTCCTTTCCCCGAAGATTTCCGTAATACTTTCTTACTCCTACTTGGTTTTGGCCCTCATAACTTTCTGACTTCTGTACCTGTCTGATTTGCTCTGATGGACGGCGAGCCCTGTGAGGGCGGGCTAGGTGTGTACATGCTTGCCCAGCTCCTAGCTGGGTGGAGAGAAAGCCATGGGGTTGGAGAACTGGGGGGAATTGTCCTTCAGCTCAGTGTTTGGTCCCAAGGTATGGACAGAGGTCCCAACACATTTAAGACCCCAGTAATCAGTGAGAGAAACTACATGCCACCTGTACCATCTTGTACTTTTCAGATGGAAACATCTACACCCAAAGCCTTGGGGAGGCTCATTCTAGGGAGTCTGGGGCTACATGGGAAAAAGGTGAAGATGTACCTGGATTCATACCCCAGCTTCCCTTCGTCCTAACTGTAACATCGGGCACATCATACAAACTCCAAGCCTCAGTTTCCCCATCTATAAAATGGGGGTGCTAATACCTCTTTATAGCGTTGTCCTGTGGATGACATCATTCTTACCGACAGCTTCACACTGTGCCTGGCGCGCGGACGGCCCCCACTGAGTGCTTCCCTCCCTTCTTCCCAGATGGCTAAGATGTCAGCTAATAACCTCCCTATATTATGGGTCGGTCATGTGTTAAGCAAGGTGGGGGCTGGAAAAGATGCTCTTCCTGCCTTCAAATCCCACTGGGGATAAAAGACTTACCCAGGAGCTGATTAGAGAGTTAGGTGGTCCATTATAAGGGCTAATCGAGCAGCCCAGACAGTGGTGCGAACTGAGTTAGGATCGAGAGTGCTCACTGTGTGCTGGGATCTTTAGGGGGGCCGCAGATGTGCTTTCCTCCAGATAAATAACAACTCTGGAAGCAGCTCTTTGCAACCCTGGAAGCAGGCAGGGCAGGAAGATTCCAGAGACAAGCTTAGCTGGGCTGTAGCCATAGTTGGAATTTGTAAGCTTTGGTTTTTCATCTGTCTCACGTTACCAGCTGCCCAGAAATTACAGCAGTCTGGCGGTTGCAGAACATAAGGTTAGGTGGGGTGGAGAATAAAAGGAGACCCCAAAGATCAAACAGAATCTGAGGGGACGTGAGACTCCACATCTGTCAGGATCTCCTCTCAGCTCTGCTCCTCAGCAAGGACAGAAAGGAATTCATCATCCCTTTTCCGTCCTTGGTTTTGTCCATCCCAGTCTTCCTGATGAATCACAGTGAAGTAATGTAGCGTGGTCTTTAAGAGCACGAGGCTTTAGAGTCAGATACATCTATTTCTTCTGCTACTTGCTGGCTATGTGGCCTTGGGCAAGTTACTTACCCTTTCTGGCCCTCACTTTCTTTGTCTGTAAGGTGGAGACAGCCAAAGCCCACCCCCTTCATGTGATTATTTAAAGCTTTAAAAAAGATGATACTATTACGGTGCTTATCATAGTGCTTCCAAAAGCTCAATATAAATGTTAGCTGGTTTTAGTATGATTAAAGTAAGATCTGTATGAAAACAGAGCCAATTGTTTTTCCCCAAAGGTGCATGTCAGAAGCGCCCATTTTCTCGACAGAGGGCTACTTCTGGAAGGTTGAGAGGTGGTCTAGGGGAGGAGAGAGAGCACTGGCAAAGTGGGCATCAAAATTCAGGTCGCCTCACTCAGTGTCTTCAATTTTTTCTTTACTCTAATCCGCAGCGTGAAACTCAGTTTCATCACAGTCCACTACATTCATGCATTGTTAGATAAAAGAAAAAGATTCACCAAAAAATACACGTCTTAACCCCATGCTGTGCACGTTTGTTTTTCCTTTTAGAGCAGTTACAGTTCACTTCCTTCACACCCAGTTACTGGGTCCCAATCTACAGTTTGAAAGCACGGCATAGGGGCGCCTGGGTGGCTCAGTCGTTAAGCGTCTGCCTTGGGCTCAGGTCATGATCCCAGGGTCCTGGGATTGAGCCCCCCATTGGGCTCCCTGCTCAGCAGGAAGCCTGCTTCTCCCGCTACCATTCCCTCTGCTTGTGTTCCCTCTCTCGCTGTGTTTCTCGCTGTCAAATAAATAAAAAATCTTAAAAAAAAAAAAAAAAGAAAGCACGGCATAAATTGATTCTGACCTTGACAAAGTTACTTTGCCTCTCTGAGCTTTCGTTTTCCCTACCGGAAAACCATCGTGACGGCCAGCCGGCCTCCCTGTGCTCTGAGGCCGGGCCAGGAGCACAGATTTAGCCCTTGCTATTTGGAGGGTGCTCATCTAGGTGCTGTGGGAGGGACAGAGATTGAGAAGACAAAGCCACCTGGGGACACTGGGGGTGGGAGGGGCGGGGTGGTGGGGATGGCTGCTCTCCAAAGACCGTGGTGATGGAGAGAAATGCAATGGAGTGAGAACTAACTTGGTGTTGGTTTTTCCCGTTTGTGCCCCAGCAGCCTTCCTGATGAGACGGGAGAGGACCCCAGGTACAGCCTCGGAACTGGGTTAGAAGTGGGTCCCAACAAAGGGAAGAAGCTGGGGGGCCGGGAGGGCTTGTGGGGGTGCGGTACTGAGTCTGGGTTGCAGGGTCTGCAGCCTACAGCATGTCAGAGGCACTGGGCCTCATAATAAGGCGTGCTTTCTCAACAAGGGCAGAGTCTGGTTCTTGGAGAGGGAAGACAAACTTAGACATTCTAGTCTGTGGCCCTCAAAGGGTCCTATAATATATAAACAGATATATGGTATATCTGCAGTTTAAAAATTTCATGGTGAATGGGGCACCTGGCTGGCTCAGTCGGTGGAGTGTGAGACTCTAGACCTCAGGGTCGTGAGTTCAAGCCCCACGGTGGGTGTGAAGCCTACCTAAAATAAAAATTTTTAATTAACCAATCAATTAAAATGTCATGGTAGATAGTCCAAAAGTAGCTACCTGCTTGCCACAGGCTGGTGGGAAGGGAGAAAGGGAGTTGCAGCTAATGGGTGCAGGGTTTATTTTGGGGAGGTGATAAAAATGTGGAATTAGCAGTGATGCTTGCACAACCTTGTGACTCAACTAAAAACCATTGAGTTGGAAAACACATGTGGCAGGGAAAAGACAATTAGAAAAAAAAAAAAAAAGGTGTGTCTAAAGGGCCCCAGGGACTGCTTCTGCAAAAAAAAAGTTGGGAGACACGGGGGTCAGAGAGGATCTGGATACCCCCGAGGCCAGACAGAAAACGCGGCCTTACTGCTTTATGTTTAGTGTACGGGTCTGAAAAAGTCCAAGTAAAATCGATTAACGAGGCTCCGAGACGCTCCCAGCACCCCCAACCTCACATGTCCTGAGAACATCTCAGACACCCTGGCGGTGGCATGAAGGCAGGACTGGGAACATTGACTCGACTCTGTACGTGCACTCAAGCTCCCGGCCTTCCCCCTTCCCCGTGGTTCCTCTGCCCTTTCTCCCACCTTGTCCCCAAGTGCCGGGGTGTGATGACAGGCCAGCCTCTCGAGCCACAGTGCCCATGCTTCTTGAGCCCAAAGGCCGAGCTGACGGTATGTGACAGGTCTGACCTGTGGACGAGGACGGCGGGACAGGAGGGTGACCCCAGAGCCGTGGCCGGCAGCCCAGGGCACGTGGACGCTGCGGCTGACCGTGCCCCGCCCAGCAGATCCCCCAGGTTCCACCGCCAGCCGCTGACAGGGCCCCACGAGGCTTCCCGTCACGCCCGAGCCCTTCTCGGCCCTCTGGCTGCCACCACGAGAGCTCCATGGGCCAAACATGCCCACACACAGGCTGTCGGCCTGGCCTGGCTCCTTCCAGACAGCCTCCCTGCCCCAGCTATTTTGGCAGCCATGTCTGTCTGAGATGTGAGTCTGTGTGCTTGAGCCCCGATGCAGAGTGGAGTCTGGAGGAGCCACACATCGGCCTTCTTACCCTCTGACACGGGATTACCTCCCACCCAACACACACACACACACACACACACACACACACACACACACACACACTTACACCATCGGTGCCCTTCCCCCCCCCCAGCTGGAGCCCTCCTCACGCACCTCACACGTACTGGGGGTACTGCACAGGGTCGGGCAGCGAAGGCTCCCCCAGGACGGCCAAGCCCCACCCCACGCCCCTCCATGCAACATGGGTGGCTGCATCCTTGGTCCCAGGGGTTATAAAGGCACCCCCGCGCCACGTGTGAGGGAGCCCAGATGTCTGTGGGGAAGTCGGTGCGTGCACAGGAGCCCTGAAGTTATGTCTTTTCTTCCTGCTGCAGCCCAGAGCGGGAGCCTGCGGCCGACTCTGACTTCAGGTACTGTGACGGGGAGCAGCCGCCTTCGGGGCAGGCTTCCTCAGGGGCTCTCAGGCCCAAGGGAGCCACAGAACTCTTGAAGGCAGCAGCCCAGGGCCCCGCCCAGCTGCAGGGAAGAGGCCCAGGGGGCTCTGTGCTCCATCAGATGCTTCAGAGGTCTCAAGCTGCTCCCTTCACACCAGATCATTGTTATCTCCCCCAGCCCCTTGTTTTTGGTCTTCAAAAACCTGGTCACACTAAATGTGGTTTGCTTGGCTCTGCTTATTTTAAAAAGGTTCCACTCGGAGAATTACCTGTTCGTGTCAAAATCAAGTGGTTTGAGGGCCACTCGGGGAAAAAGGAAATTAGAGGTGGAGGGTTGACTTGGTTTAGTCACACTTCGGGTTCCTCCCAGTTCGGGGTGAAGATTCAGGAAGAATAGATGACAGGAGTGGGACGGGTCGGAGGCACGGCAGGACAGGGCCGAGGGCCCGGTCCCCCTTGTCTGCTAAGACCCAGGCCCCAAAGCCCACCCCTGGCCACTGGAGGCCACGCAAAGCAGATTTCTGCCAAGCGCACCACCTCCCCGGTCTAAACCGTCTGCCTGACAACTGCCTCTGAGAACGAGCCCCTGAGAAGGCCTCCCGACCCCCCACCTGCCTTATTCCAGGAGGAGAGGCCCCGTGGCCTATGCTTCTCAGAAACCATGGCTGCTAAATGCCACTGTGGAGGAGAACATCACCTTTGAGAGTCCCTTCAACAAACAACGGTAAAAGCCTCTCGGAGGACAGGCGTGGGGAGGGGAGAGTCTGGTCGGGGGCAGCCTCGGGCAGCCCTCCCCGGCGCCCAAGCTCCAGCCGGCTGCCCTGCGCCTCCATCGATCACCCACACCCAGCCATCCTGCTCTCCGGGATGCTTATCTGGATGCCGGCCTGGTCCATATGGCACACCTGGAAATGATCCAGATATGCCTGGGCACCCGGGCGGTCCGGCTCCTGCGGGTGTGAGGGCGTTGTGTGGAAGCCCTGGTGCCTTCCCTCAGGGCTAAGGGGGAGGCTGACCCAGCTTCCCATTACTCCCTACGCCCAGCTCTGCAGCTCATGCGCTGTTTTCCCTCCCGTGATAATAACAATGGCTACCATCGACTGAGCTCCTGGGCGCCAAGGGCAGTGTCCCACTCTTCCTAAGCGTGGTTTCCTCTAATGCTCACGACCACTCCAGCAGGAGGCTACTGTGATTACCCCCATTTTACAAAGGAGAAAACCAAGGCTCAGAAAGGTTAGGTAACTTGCCCAGGGCCACCCAGCCAATAAGTGAGAGAAATGGGTCTCAAGTCCAGGGCTGCCTGACACCCAGTTACATGTCGCCCAGACACTCTGATGCCTCCATGCACCCTGTGGCACCTGTCCACGCTAAGAGCTGCCCGGGAAGGTAGGAGAGGAGCAGGCTGGCCAAATATTTGATCAGCCATCATCATTACCGCCGAAGCCAAGCAGCAGTGATTTTCCCTGGCAGTGCCCCAAGTGTGGGTTCTGGCCGCAGCTGCCCCCACTGCCCAGGGGCCTGGGGCCCCCGCTTGTCACTTATATGGCATATTTGCTACTATCCAATTTCACCCTTCAAATATTTAACCGACCCCAAGACTCTGTGTTGTGCTGCCCTCAGCTCTTTTCAAGCTCACGTGGTGTTTGCCTGCACCCAGGCAGAAGGCCATTAAGGCCACGGCTCACCCTGAGCCCAGCTGCCCCGAAGCTAATGGCCCTGTGCGTGTGGTCAGGCCCCACTCTGGCCAGGCTGACCGGCTGTGTCCGCCCCCCCGCCCCCCCAACCACTCCAGGTACAAAATGGTCATCGAAGCCTGCTCCCTGCAGCCGGACATCGACATCCTACCCCACGGACACCAGACTCAGATTGGGGAACGGGTTAGTAGCAGCCTCTATGGGGTTTTGTGCAAGGCGGGGCCCTCGAGCTCCCCTGACCCCCAGCATGCCCGGAGATCATTCTCAGGGAGAGCAGGTGACTGGAAAATAAGAGAGAGGAAAGGCGGAAGAGCTGCCTGCCATGAGGGTCAGAATGGTCTCGAGCCCTGGGCTGTTGGCCGTCCCCGACAGGTTTGCAACTCGCGCCTTCCTGAGCTGGAGGTGATTTGGCATCGCCTTCATTCATGCCTCACATGTAGTCTAAGGGCCCACAGGATACTGCCGTAGGCCCAGGGTCATCTCCTTCATGTACCCTGGCCAGGTGGGGCCCCTCCTCCCTAAGCTCAGGCATATGGGATTCTCCCACGACTGTCCCTATGTGTGGTTTAAATCCCTACTTCCTCTGTCTTAGTTGTCACCGGTCAGATGGTCCCTAGCACCTACATGATGAATCTCCAAAGACGTGGGGATCCTGCTCCCACTTCTGAATGAATCTAGTAACGTGTACAAGTCCCTCCTCTCTTCAAGGTGAGGAGGGGCAAAGAGGTGGATAGAGCCAGGCCTCCCTCTCCAAGAGCTCACAGTCAGGTGAGGGCCAGGACAGTCTTTCCTGAGGGGCTGCGCGAGCGTGACCTTTCCTCTCCTTTGGTCACAGGGCATCAATCTGTCTGGTGGTCAACGCCAGCGAATCAGTGTGGCCCGAGCCCTGTACCAGCACACCAACGTTGTCTTCTTGGTGAGTGCCTTAGCCGGTGTCCCCCTTGGGGCCCTCCCTGACTCCCTGCCTGTACACACACACACACACACACACACACACACACCACCCAACAACCTCCCTCTCCGGGAGTAAACCTCTCCTGCCAGAGATATTACCTAATCGTTGATGGGGAAACTGAGGCAGGAATAGTGCAAATGACCCACTGCAGACTTCACACTGAACTCTGCAGCAGCCCCAAAGGAAGATGTATGGTAATTACAGGTCACCTCCCTGTAGGACAGCCCCAGACTGTTAGCTGCACTATGATACTAATATTGCTAATATCTGCTCTGGGCGTGGATGGGAAGTGGCAGCATAAATACAGCAGTAGGAAGAGAAAATTGAGCATTTTTAATGAAAGCAATTCTGTGAAACTCCACATTAAGTTTCCGTGGGGAAACTTAACTTGGCCTCAGAATCCTTCTCAGCACAGCACTCCAGATAACCATTAGCAGTCACACGTGAGATCCCCTTATTAGCTATCCCTGCCCTATTTCGTGCCAAGTTCCGTGTTAGGTGCTTTGGTTGACAATGAAGAATTCTGAGAGCCAGCTCGTGGCCTCAAAGAGGAAGAGTCTAACTAGGGAGATAGAGCTCAGCCACACTCGAGAGCCACAGCCCAGCTGAAAGCCAAACTGGGTAGCATCGTCTATGAGGAACTGTGAGGGCTAGAATAATCAGGGAGAGCTTCCTGGAGGAGGACCTTGAAGAGGGAGTCAGGTAAACAGAAAGAAAGAGGAAGGCCATTTGGGTAGGGAGTCAGAAGAAGGAACCTCAGGTCTGAACCTGGTTTTATTCTTTCCCCGCACCACCCCCATACACATAAATGCTCCCCACTAAACACACTTCAAAATGTTAAGTTTCATCATCTTCATTACTATCTGACATAGTACTTTACAAAGTACTGGCTTATTCATGGTCTCATATGAGCTTTAAACAACCTTGTTAGAAGAAGTAAAGTGGATATTTTCGTTTATTTCAGCAAATAAGCTGAATAAGTTCCTAGTCTACCTGGTACGGGCATAAGGGATGTCGGTTCTTAGGGGCCTCACAGGAGTGAATGGGTAACTATCACACCTGGAATTGAGAGGAGGGAAGGCTGGGCATGGAAGTCAAGAAAGGACACAGGAAGAGCTAGGACAGAGCACTGAAGGATGAGTAGGAGTTCAGCAGACAGACAAAAAGTAAAATGGCACTTTGGGCAGAGGGAGGAGTGTAGGTAAAAACCCTGGAGTGGCAAGTTCTCTGGCAATCTGGAGTACAGGGAGCTTGGACAGGACAGATAAGTGAGACCAGACCGACGGAGCAGGTAACAGAGGGCCTAGATCACCACGTTAAGGAATTCGGACTTCATAGGCAATGGGGAGCTATTGAAGGTTTGGGAGTCAGGACATGCCTATGATTAAATCTATTTGAGAGCGATCACTGACAACAGCTGCATTTTAAGATGAGGCATCTAAAGCCCAGAGAGGTTAAGTACATTGTCCAAGGCCACACAGCTAACCAGTGTCAGTCCCTGGACTAGAGCTGGTTTAACGCTGATGGGTTTTATTCTCACTGTTCCCCCCTTTCCCCCACCCTTGCCCCCACCTTCTCCCCTCTGCCCAGGATGACCCCTTCTCAGCTCTGGATGTCCATCTGAGTGACCACCTGATGCAGGCCGGGATCCTTGAGCTGCTCCAGGATGACAAGAGGACAGTGGTCCTCGTGACCCACAAGCTCCAGTACCTGCCACATGCAGATTGGGTGAGGGGCTGCAGGAGTCAAGCTATGGAGGGCTGAGGTGGGAGAGGCACTGGACATCTTCAAAGGAGTCAGGGTCTCTGTAGCACTTCCCGAGGGCCACAAAGCAGAAGAGATCCATGCCAATGGCTCCAAACAGGCCGGGTTCAGTCATCACTTAGAGCTGCAGACGTTCCCGTCCTCACCTGGGGCCCCTGTGGGTACATGCAAGTCTGGCACCAAGAAGTCTCAGAAAGAAGCACTCAGTTCCTACCTTCTGTTTAGGGCCCAATCTGATGACTCATCCCCCTGGCCTTGGGACTGCTTATTTGGTTGGGAGAGCCATCTTCCTGCCCTCTGACCCACTGGGGTTGGATGCATTTAAGTCAAGATCAGCGGGAGAATATGGATGGAAACAAATAATGCAATTTTGTGAAACCCCACCTTAACCAAATTTCTGTACTCCTCAATATGTAGACAACAATTACTTTTCAATTAATTGGAAAGCATTTAAACTTTAAGATTGAAATCACGTGAATTTAAAATCTGGGCCTTGCCAGACTCCTATGTAAATTTGCCCCTGAAAATTGATCTTCAAGCTTGTGCTAAATGGGCCTACATCTTCCTTCTACATGCGGTATAAAATCCTCCCTTTACTGTGAAAAAGGAAGGAAAAAGGTCCATATTTAAAAAAAAAAACAAAAAACTATTATAACAGGTGCAGAAGGTCTGTGACTGAGTTTTCATGTTGACCTTGGCAAGGCAGTTCAGGACAATCTTTAGTCCAAAGAAGGCAGACAAAAGCATGACTGGTTCCTTGAAATGTCAGAGAGCAAGACTCCTGGTATCCCACCTCCCACCCCCCAGGGGCTGGGTGGGGGGTAAAGGAACTGGGGAGGGTCTCTGAATTAATGTCGAGTGTATATGAATGAGAAACATTGAGTGTTTCAAATAAAATCAGTTTTATTGATTTCAAAGAGGCATGGCCACACACACTTAGACCAACAGGTACTTTGTCAACCACTGGTGGAACCTACCAGCTGTGTGGTCAGGAGGAGCTAGAAGCAGCATGCAAATAGCTGTCTCTGATGAGATCCTAGCAGGGAGTCAGACCGCCTAACCTGGAGTCACCAATTTGCTCTGCAAACCCTCTTAGCAACCCTGGGGCAACCACTGAGAATTACCCCCCAGAAATACCGGCCTCTAGATTCTGTAGTGGGGAGCCAGTGGCCAGTTGTGGTTGGGGAGAAAATGGGTGCCAGTCCCTCTCAGACTCCCTGGTTAGGTGAGGATGTAACCGCCACTCCCCCTTCCCGTTCAGCCCCCGGGCTGGGTCTGTTTCTGCCTTTCCAGATCATCGCCATGAAGGACGGCACCATCCAGAGGGAGGGCACGCTCAAGGATTTCCAGAGGTCTGAGTGCCAGCTCTTTGAGCACTGGAAGACCCTCATGAACCGCCAGGACCAAGAGCTGGAGAAGGTGAGTATGTCCTAAGGGCCGAGCGGCCTCCCTCTGAGGAGAAGGTTCTGTTAGAACGTGAACACACAAAGGCCTTCCTGCCCTCATTGCCCTAGGGAACCCCCAAAGGACAGATGTGGGAGCTGAGCGTGAACTCCCTCCTACTGGAGGAGGACCGGTAGCTGTGCCAGCTACTCAGGGCAGACTCGGGTGGACGCCTTCCCCTTATCCTGAAATAGTCAGAAACCATTTAGTTATAAAGCTTCAGAGAATCAACTCAAACTGACAAAGCCGAAAAGGAGAGAGGTAAGGACTTTCTGGCTCATGAAAGTAGAAAGGATCAACCTCAGGTACAGCTGGATCCAGGTAGTCTCAGGAACCTGTTTCTCTCCCTCCTTGGCTCTGCTCCCCTCAGACGGTCCTCTTTCTCCTGGTGGTGAGAGACCTATCAGCAGCAGCCTTGGGCTTACATTCTCCCAGTTCGACACCTCCCCCGGCAAGAGAGTGCCTCGTCACAACAGTTCGGCAGAAATCCCCAGGCTAACTCTCCTTTGTCCACTTTGGTCCTGTGCCCACCCTGACTAAATCACTGTGGCCAGGGATGTGGAATGTGAGATTGGCCAGCCCTGGGTCTCGTGCCCAGCCCCGGAGCCAGGGAGGATGATCAGCCCACCTGAGTCACAGAGACTAAAGAATGGGGGAGAGATGGTCTCCCACAGAATATTGGGGGTATCGTTAGCCGATAAATGGGGAGGAGTAAATTCTGGCAAAACAAACTTGTGTCCATCTGGACCCTCCCCCAGGTGGGGGCAGCCTAGAAACGTGACACTGGTCGTTGCCAGGGGTGGTTGCCCTCCACTCTCCCTTTCTCCCTCTGCACATTCTGAGGACATTGACCAAGTTCCCTCTGTCTTTCAGGAGACTGTCATGGAGAGAAAAGCCACAGGGCCACCTCAGGGCCTGCCCCGGGCCATGTCCTCAAGAGATGGCCTCCTGCAGGATGAGGAAGAGGAGGAAGGTACAGACAGTGGGACTGCAGTGAGATCATGGCCCGAGGTCTGACGGACCCCGGGGAGACAAAGGTTCGGGGTTCTGGGGGTGGTGAAACAGCGTGACTTCCACTAAATCCCTTCCCTTCTGTGTGCCTCAGTTTCCCTATCTGTAAGTGGGGAAAACATGCCCCTGGTTCGCCCTCAGAGGGACATGAAATGGGAAGCCACAGGGTGGGTTCTTGCGGCCTGCAGAGGAGGGAGCTGAGAGTGAGGAGGAGGACAACCTGTCTTCATTGCTGCACCAGCGAGCCAAGATCCCGTGGCGAGCCTGTGCCAAGTATTTGTCATCGGCCGGGGTCCTGCTCCTGTCACTGCTCGTCTTCTCCCAGCTGCTCAAGCACATGGTCTTGGTGGCCATTGACTACTGGCTGGCCAAGTGGACCGACAGCGCCCTGACCCTAAACCCTGCAGCCGGGAACTGCTCGCTCAGCCAGGTACGGCTGGCTGCCCGAGGGCCTGGGGCCAACGGGGGTGGGGGAGGGGAGAGGGCTGAGCCACGGACACCCCCAGGACCCCACCTCATTCTCTGCCCGGCCCAGGAGTGCGCCCTCGACCAGACGGTCTACGCCATGGTGTTCACCGTGCTCTGCAGCCTGGGCATCGTGTTGTGCCTTGTCACGTCTGTCACGGTAGAGTGGACAGGGCTGAAGGTGGCCAAAAGGTTGCACCGCAGCCTGTTGAACCGGATCATCCTGGCTCCCATGAGGTACCCCTCTCCCCAAGCCATGCTGGTGTTGTGGGCAAATCACTGTTCTCTGGGCCTCAGTTCTCCCATCTGTAAAATGGGCACATGCAACCTCTGTCACGGGCTGGGGTGGGGGCGCTCAGGGAGACAGTGTGTGTAAAAGTGCCCCCCTCAGGGCAGAAGGCAGAGGAAAACCAGCATTTACTCAGCCACATGCGCTCATCTAATTGTCACAAGAGCCCTTCAGAGTGAGTGTCTGCAGGCTCCTTGTCCATGTAAGTTTCCCTTTCCCGGGCAGGTACCATCTGGCCGTCCCCACCCACGGATTTGGCTCTCCCCCTCCCCCAGCCAGCCTGTGGGTGCCGACACTGGGGCCATGGGGACGTGTTTTCCTCTCTTGGAATAGGATGGATAAAAATCCCAAAGGCTGCTTGGTATGAAACAGGTCTAAGGTGGTCACTGCCCAATCGATCATGACGGGCCAACAGGTTTTCTGGCCCCTTGTCAATGCCAGGCCTCACCATCTGACGACACTTTTTCCTTTTCAGTCTCATGAGCTCTCTGTGGCCCACACACATGACTCCTATGCTTAGTTACCCTCTACTTGTCCCAGATCGGAGCTTCTGACATCCTCTGGTTGGGGTTGAGGCTGTTCTGGGTCACGGCCAGAGTGATGACAGCCAGAGTAGCCTCGCAGGGTCAGCCAGCTGACAGGCTGTCCCCAGGGCCTGGTTTGCCCTGGCAGGTCGTCCCTCTGGAGGAGACTCGATGTCCCCAGCACAGCTGCTGAGCAAGTCAGGCTGAGCAAGCAGCAGAGGAAGGGGGCCCCCGTCATACATGGGCTTGGGAGCCAGAGAGGTTAGTGAGGGGCGGCACCCCCTTGGGCAGCTGCAGGAATTCTCAGGGACACAGGCCAGATAGGTATCTGTCTACAGACTTGCAAAGGCAGCCGCCCCTAGGAAGGCAGACCCAGAGATGACCCCAGAGACACTAAATGAAAGAAATAACTACCCTCATTCAAGAAACAGGAAGGAAATCAATAAACGGGTGAGTAACTGTTCTTCTGGTTGCCTCTTAGGTTTTTTGAGACCACGCCTCTTGGAAGCATCCTGAACAGATTTTCAGCTGACTGTAACACCATCGACCAGGTACCCAGGATGTGACCCATTTCCCCAGTTCAGAGAGAGGCCAGGCCCCCATGCTTCTCCTCTCTGGGACTGGCTTCCCCAGATCTGGTGCTCAGAGCCCTGTGAGACCAAGCCAGCAGGTCCCAATCTGATTACAATGCAGCCTCAGGGCTGGGGGCTGCCCCTGTGAAGCTGTCGTGATAAGATTGAGGGAAACCACAGCCCTCTGGCTTCCATCCAGTACCCCCTGGCTCACTCCGGTAAGGTTCCAGCATAGTCTGAACCAAGGTGACTGATTTTGTGGAGAATGTTCCTTTTGATTCAGCTTGTGTTCTTGATTTACCATCGTACTAGATGGTGAGGAAACGAAGTCCTGATTCCTGCTCTCAAGGAACCTATACTATAGCGGGAGGGATGACACGTGTGCCTGGGAGAGAGCTAAACATGGCGGCCGGTAACACTCCAAATATGAACACCATATCTCACCTCCCTCTCTCGCCCTCCTCTCCGTCAGCACATCCCATCCACACTGGAGTGCCTGAGCCGCTCCACCCTGCTCTGTGTCTCAGCCCTGGCCGTCATCTCCTATGTCACACCTGTGTTCCTCGTGGCCCTCCTGCCCCTGGCTGTGGTGTGCTACTTCATCCAGAAGTACTTCCGGGTGGCGTCCAGGTGATGGCAGCCTCTGCCAGCCTCAGGGGAGGGGGGAATGGGAGGTGCTTTGCAATGGGCAGTTGGGTACTCTTACTAGAGTTATCATCAAAAAGTAGTAGAGTCGTATTTCCCCTGAAAAGGAACATAGAATTGAAGGAAAGAGAGAGATTCATCCTCCACCAGCCTGATGTAACCATCTGTCAGCACGCGCACACACACACACACACACACACACACACACACACACACGCTGCTGTTAATATCAGAACTATTTCCTTAGGAGATACGGTCAGGAGTGGAATTGCTAGGTCAGGGTGTATACTTCCCTTTATGCCCTTCATTCATTTTTGCCAAAATGCTTCCTAGGAGGGTTGTAGGAGTCCAGTGACCAGGCTGGTTGCTGATGCATGAAATTGAGGGCACCTGATGGCAGGGGGTGTTATGGCAATCGTACCTGCCAGCCCGAGGTACCTGCCAGCCTGTGGTACCTCCCGGCCCCTGGTACCTCCCAGCCCGCAGGGCCCAGAGAGTGCCTGGGAACCTTGACTCCAGGGGCCTTTCCCAATGATCACATTTGCCCTCGAGAGCCTCCGAGTCACACAGGCTTCTTTCCTACTCAAAATTTTCTAAGAACAGTCTCCAGAAGTTCTTTCTGAGAGTGATTCTGTTAAACTCATAGGTCCAAATAATTGTCAGGAAAATTTGAAAGAATCTCTAGACCAGTGTTTATCGAACTGCCCATTGCAACCTATCAGTGGGTGGTGAAATCAATATCATAGATCACAGCCAGAATTTTTAACAAATGAAATGGGACAGAACATATCAGACTGCATGCACAGAATATCAGTAAGTTTTGCTTCATGGAACCTCTGTTTGGGTTGTGTAGGAGGCTGCGTGTGTGTGTGTGTGTGTGTGTGTGTGTGCGCGCACGTGCACTGATTTGGAGTATGAAATGCATTTCTTACTGCAGGTTATAATCAAAAGATTAAGTACCTTTCCCAAGTGCACATAGTTGATTAGTAACTGGAGTCAAAATGCTGATTACCAATACAAACAATTAAATTTAAATACATTCTGACCACGATTACCTTGCCCATGATCACAATTTGTATGCTGGATAGTGCAGAATGTCCAGGCACCCAGGAGGAGCCCGTCCGTGTTAGATCACTGTGGCTTTGTAAGCACCATACAAGCTGTTTTACAAAGTTCATTCCTTCTGCCAGAGAAACCACCCTGTGCCCCTGGCATCCACTCTGCCCCGGGGACGGTCTGTTCAGGAACGCTGCCTCCCACATCCCAGCCTGATCTCCCTGGCACTGATGTGCTTGTCAATGAGCAGCTATGGGGAGCAGGGGGCAACCCTGTTGCCGTGGAAACCTCTGGCTTTTCCCCCCAAGGAGCCCTGTAGATACTGGCCTGTGATGTGTCCAAACCAATTGTGGTTCGCGGGGAGGGACTGGAAGCTTTGCGTTAGGTGTTTCTGCTCCTTTCACTAGCTGGTTTAAGGTTCAGGTTGCTCCCCGCATCCCACCCCCCCAACTCCTCCCACTCCCATGAGAGAGAACCCACAATGCCCGGGCCCCGCCTTACTGCAGAGCAAGGGACGGACACACACGGGAGGCAGACAGTGCCCGGCCCAGGGTCACAGTGCCTGCCCCGCCAGGCTGTTTAAGCATTTTGCTGGGGTGGCACCACTGGCTTCCCTCTCTCCACAGGGGAGATGCTGAGAGCCAGACAGGTGCAGCCATTTGTGCACGCAGTGGTTGGGCAGGGGGAGCTGGGATTCAGACCCCGGCTGAGCCCTGTACCGCCCTCCTGACTATTCTGCTCTGCCCCCCTGCACAGGGACCTGCAGCAGCTGGATGACACCACCCAGCTCCCCCTGCTCTCCCACTTTGCTGAAACTGTGGAAGGTCTCACCACCATCAGGGCCTTCAGGTACCAGATTTACCCCGAGGTGGGGGTGGGTGGGAGTGGAGCCAGGGCCGTGGGTCATGTGAGTCGGGTGTCAGCGCTTGGCTTAGGAAGGCCCTGGGACATGCGTTTCCCAACCCCCCCTCAGGCCCTGGAGCCTCAAGGATGTCCCCCAGTGGGGTCAGGTCCGGTGGGCTCCACTGTTGGATCCAGAGAGGAAAATCTCAGCCCTGCAGCCAAGTCCAGAGCCTCCGTGAACTAAGGCAGGACATGAAAAGAAACAAAGCTGGGAAGTTTCTGCTCACACATCTACGCTGGAAAGCCTTTTCCATCCTATGGGCCAGCCCTGAGGCCATCTTTTATTGAGAATCTCCAGCAACTCGAACACTTCACTAAGTAATCTAAGTAATTGACATGCCGATCTCATTCATTCCGCCCTGCAATCCAAGGCACTAAATGTGATTATTCCCATTTTCCAAATAAAGAAGCTGAGGCTCAGAGAGACTATATAACCCCTCTGTGTAAGGTGCTCTAAAGCCAAGACTTGAATCTGCCCGTTTATTCAGTAAACACGTACTGAGCTTAACCCCAGGCCAAGCACTAAAAAGACAGAGATGAGTCAGATAAGCGCCTGCCCTGGAGGCATTTACAATCCAGGCTCTGAGCAGGCCAGGAGAAACCCATGCAAGGGGTACTCTGAAAGAAAGGGGAATGCGGACTGTGGGATCATGGAAGGGAGGGACTCTCTGAAGGCTCTCTAGAGGCGATGTTATCAGAACCAGCATCAAAGGGTAAAGAAGAGTTCACCGAGCTGGGGGAGTTCTCCCCAAAACTTCAGTGCCCCTGTTTTCCATCCTCAGTCATGACGTTGGGCTGGACAGGAGCATCTGAGGCCACCTGGGGAGTAAAGGGGGCACTGCTCCCTGCCCCGGCCTGTCTGATGTATTCAAACATCTCCAGCCAAACAGGCCAGAGACCCCTGCCCCAGATAGTTGGACTCTGGTCTCTAAGCCTCACCCAGAGAGTGATTCCAGGTTATTTTTAGGATGACACAGCTGTGCAGGGTGTGACAGTAAGCATGCGACACCAAGTCCCATGTCCAAGAGTAACCCTAGGGCTCAAGGACCAGCCAAGAGGATTCCGGGAGGCTTGCGTCTCCTCCCTCCAAGCCCCGAAGCTCTAGGAGAGGTGCCCAGGCCCCCGGTGCAGCACTGTGGCCCCATTCACTCCCTGGGCCATCTGCACAAGTGAAAGGTCCTCTTAGGGGTCTTGTCTGAGTAAAGCAAAGTGACGCAGAGCTCTGCCTTGGCCTTGGCTCTGCTCCCTGGATGGGTCTGCACCATCTTCCACACAGAAGCCCCCTTGGAACCTGACATGACACTCGGCTCTCCTCTGAGCCCCCTTCCTGTCTCAAGCCTGCACTTCCCAGGTCCCTTGACTCTCAGGGTGCTGCACACTCTCAGGCCTGGCCTCTACTCAGTCTTAGTACTATTGCTCTAACACAGGCTGTCCCTGCAGCCTTCGGGCTGGGCCTGGGGCAGAGAGACTGTGCCTCTCCTCCAGGGGGCCGGGCCCTCTCAGTGGGATCTGAGCGGATGCCTGTGGTCAGTCAGAGGAGCCGCTGCCTGGTGAGGCCTCCCACGCCCTCTACACTGACTCACTGGGGGATCTTTACATGTGGATGGAGGACTTCTTGGTCCTCCCTGGGTGTATTTAATTCATTGGCTCTTGCCCAGCAGCCTGCCCTGTTGAGAGCTGACCAGCGTTTCCTGATCGTGTGCCTAACATGTGCCAGCCACTATGCTAAGGGCTGTCTGTGTATTATTGCACCGAATGCTCACAAGAGCCCCCTGACATGGCTTCGAGCAGCCACTTTCAACCGACAAGCCTGAGTGACCAACCTGACGTCACACACATGGTCAGAGCCAACGCTAGGCCCGGAACCCAGGCCTCTGGGACCTTCTGGCTTCTCTAGGAGGCCCTGCCTTTTCCCAGAAAAGTCTCCAGAGTACCCTAGTCCCAGACTCAGTGTTGGGCTCAGAGGCTGTTTCAGCCCAGGTGGGAACAATTACTGTCCCCACGTTACTAATGAGGAAACTGAGTCTCGGTCCTGACACACAGCCAGTTAAGTAAGAAGGCTCAGAACCCAAAGTGGGTCTCACGCTGGGACTCTCCACATTCCTCACACCGTCACACACCTACCGGGAGCCACAGCTCCCACACCCCCTCATGCACACCCACCACACACGTGAGCATGAGCAGGCAGACCGCTTCAGCATACGCTTCAGTCACACCCCTCAGACTTGGGGCTGCACACTCGCCGCAGCCACATCCCGCCACGGTGGCTGTGTGGTCGTACACTCGCTCGCTCCTCAGAGACTCACTTTGCTCTCCTCAGACACATGGGTCCAGCACAGCCCTTCTGCCCAGAAGTAATCACGGCAGAACACTTTCCAAGAGCGAAAAGCAAATGCACAGTTAGACTTGCCTTGAGCCCTCCGAGTCCCCAGTTGTTTCCCTGAGACCAGTGCTAAGACAGCTTTGGCTTCCATTTGTTCCTTCGCTCCTCACAAAACAAGTGCTCCGCCCGCTCCTCTGGACCAGGCTAAGCCAACCTAGGGTGAGGGGGCAGCCAGGGACAGTGAGGCCAGGAGCCCAGGCTGCTGAGAGAGAGAAAACAAGTCCATTCAGAGTAATGCAAGCAGAACAAGATGAGGGCACAAGTGAGGGAAAGAAGCCTCCAGAGTTCCTTCCTTGTACAGAGAGATCCCGTCTACCTTAGAGGGTGAGGGAAGGTTCCATTTGTTCATTCAGCAAGTATTTATTGACAGTGCCAGGTGCTAGGGATGCCCTGGTGAACAAAACATGGGCTCCATTCTCATAGAGTTTACGGCCCTGTGAGGAAGATAAGCAGCTAGAGAAATGAACACATGAGCAGAGGTTATGAAACAAACAGCCTGCAGAGAGGGAGAACCACGGTCCAGGAAAGGCCACCCTGAGGAGGTGTCATTTGAGGTAAAGCCTGAAGGCTGAGAGGAGTCAGCCTTGTGAAGAGAAGAGGAGAAAGCATTCTGGGCAGAGGGGACAGCAGGTACAAAGGCCCTGGGGTGGGAAAGACCTTGGTATTGTTGCAAAACTGAAAAAGGGCGAATAATAAATTATTGTAATTTCTGTGGCCGCAAGGCAGTGAGCAAGGGAATTTGTGGCACGGAAGGAGGCTGGGTCAGTAGGAGCCAGCTCACACAGGCTCCTGGCAAGGAGGTGGTTCTTTGGCCTCGAAGCCATTGATATTCTAAGCAGAAGAGAGATGGAATGTAATTTATGATTTACAAAGATCATGTCGGCTGCTGTCAGCCCAGCAGGCTGTGGGGAGACAACAAGTAGACCTACGGGGAAGCTAACACAGCAGCCCAGGTGAGTCTGTGGTGGGCAGCAAGCAGGAGAGACGCAGGCAGAAGCAAGGCCTGCTTTGGAGGCAGAAATAAGAGGTCTTGTAGAGGGACTGGATGTAACCCAAGTATTTCCTCGGTTTCTGGCCTGAATATCTAGCTGGTCAGAACTGCGCTTTACTGTAATAGGGAGACCCTGGAGAGAAGAATGGGCCTTGGGGCAAAAGCAGGAGTTTGAAGGAGGTGGGAGTCTAGACGAGTCTGAATCAAGTAGCAAGGAGCTGGGAGGGCCCACCAGAGAGGAATGGCCTGCATATCGTCAGACACGGCGTGTTTCCTGGCTGCTTCTCTGTTAGGAGAGGCCTGGGGGCCATGCGAGCCTCAGACCCTCCCCATCCTCCCTCCAGGTATGAGGCTAGGTTCCAGCAGAAGCTCCTCGAATACACGGACTCCAATAACATCGCCTCCCTCTTCCTCACGGCTGCCAACAGATGGCTAGAAGTCCGCATGGCAAGTCCCGCCGACCCCCACCCTGGGCCCCGAGACGAGGGCTTCTGATAGGGGTGTGGAGCCAGAGCAAGGGCCAAACACGGACCAGAGGGCGGGAAGAGAGGATGGAAGAGCCACTTGTGGGTGCACTCAGGGCGGGCGCGCAGCCTTCCTGCTTCTCCGAGCCCTGGTGGCCCTCCCTGTGTCTGACCAGAGCCTCCTCTTTCCCACCCCTGCCAGGGGGCTTGTGCACCTGAGGGGTGCACCAGTAGCCAGAAGAGCTGTGTGTTTCACTGTGACGGGTGTGTGTCTGAAGTGGGCCATAGGACCTGTGTGGGCCGGCTGGTGGGGCTGCCCGGTCAGGCCTGCGCAGATGGTGGGGGGTGGGGGGTGCAGGAGAAACGTGTGCACACGTTGTCTCCTGGGGCTCCGGCCTTCAAGGCCTCCTGCGTGTCTGATGACATGTAGGTGTGTTGCTGGGCCCGGGTAGAGTCTCTGCTGAGTTGCTCCCCACCCTGAAGGGAATGAGGTGCGCTGGGGGGCCACTGCGGCTTCAAACCCTGAGGGCCCACACCGGCTTGCCTCCCCCCGCAGGAGTACATCGGTGCCTGTGTGGTCCTCATTGCGGCCGTGACCTCCATCTCCAACTCCCTGCACAGGGAGCTCTCTGCTGGCCTGGTGGGCCTGGGCCTCACCTATGCCCTAATGGTGAGTGGCAGCAGACTGGGGCAGCAGGGGGCTCAGATTTCCACTCTCGGGGAATCTCAGAAACACCCTCCAGGCCCTACCCCAAGCTCCTGTGAGTCTGATGCAGGTGGGACCGTGTGGGTAGGAGGGCTAACCCAGAGCGGGGCCGCAGACAGGTGGTGGGTAAGGATGCGCGTTTGCTGCAACCCCGCCAGGCCTCCAGGGGAGACCCCCCAGAAAAGCCAGCAGAAGACACTGAAGGCCCCTGGCCCACGCAGAAGAGCCATCCTGGTGGCCGGGGTTGGACCAGGCACTCACTGACTCCCCACAGGTCTCCAACTACCTCAACTGGATGGTGAGGAACCTGGCGGACATGGAGATCCAGCTGGGGGCCGTGAAGCGCATCCATGGGCTCCTGAAAACCGAAGCTGAGAGCTACGAGGGGCTGCTGGGTGAGAGACCCAGACGAGGGGTGCGTCGGGGGTGGGGGGCCCTCCCGGATCCCAGCTGTAGCCTGAATCTGCTGGCTGAGCCCCAGTCTGGCCACCAGCACCCTCGCTCATCCCGAAGAACTGGCCGGACCAAGGGAAGATCCAAATCCAGAACCTCAGCGTGCGCTATGACAGCTCCCTGAAGCCGGTGCTGAAACACGTCAACGCCCTCATCTCCCCAGGGCAGAAGGTCAGTGGGCGGCAGGACAGACGGATGCACAGCCGCCCAGAGTCAGCTCATGGGCCCCTCACACTGACCGAGCTCAGCGCCCCCTCCCCACTCTGTCTTCCCTGCCCCTTCCGCTGCCCTCACTCACCCACCCAGGAGATGGACACCCCAGACTCCCCTGGCTGGGAGGGCTCTTGTCAGGGCCCCCTGCAAATGGTCAGGGGCTCTCCCAGGGCACTGCCCCCTGAGCTTCAGAGCAGTCCTTGGGACAGAGAGCAGGGGTGCGCTTGTCCTGGGGAGGGAGCCTCAGCCCCGCACTCTGACCCAACTCTCTGATGGATTCCCTCCTCCCGCCCCACCCTTGCTCTGACACTGCCTCTCTCCTTCCGTCTCTTTGTCTCTGCCTCTCTGTCTTTTGTCTGCGGCTGTCGGCTGTCCGGCTGTCCGTCTCACTCTCCCTGACCTTTAAATGTACCTCTCGCCCTGCCTCTGGCTCTTCCCCTCTGTCCCCTGCCTCTCTTGTCCTTCTGTGTCACCATCTCTGCCTTTGTACTGGTCCCTTATTGTCCTTTCCTTTGGGACCCATGGGCCGGGAAGCCATGGAGTCAGAGTTGACCCCAGTTTAAGGCGGGGCACACGGATTCATCCTTGCGAACCCCACTGAGCCCCCCTCCCTGACCCACGCACATAGACTGCGCCCCAGTGCCCCCAGCTCCTCTGCAGACCAGGCACAGCAAGACTGACACCCAGGCCCAGGAAATGGACATCTGTGCCCTGCACTCACTTGTGGGTCCCCGTGGGAGGACCCCCTGGGCCCAGGAAGTGAGCCCAAAGCCAAGGCCCAGCCCCAGCCAAAAAGAAGCTGGTCAGAAAGACAGGACAAAGAGATGTTGTGATCTCGGGTGCTTGCATGGCGCAGAGGGAACACAAGAGCTCCCCCATGTACTCACCGTGTCCCTGCTCCTCTCTCCAGATTGGGATCTGCGGCCGCACAGGCAGTGGGAAGTCCTCTTTCTCTCTCGCCTTCTTCCGCATGGTGGACATGTTCGAAGGTGAGTGATGTGACAGGCGCCCCACGTGTACCCACAGCCACCAGGTGGGACCCGTCCCAGTGTATGGTCAGATGTCACAGGAGGCCTAGCAATCACTGCCCTCCCCTCCCGACCCCTGCATCCTCGATGGGACCCATGCTCCCAGGCTGAACCTGCCCCCAGTACCACCCGCTCCCCCCACTCCTTCGTGCCCCACCTGTGACATTGTCTCCACACAGGGCGTATCATCATTGACGGCATTGACATCGCCAAACTGCCACTGCACACCCTGCGCTCACGCCTCTCCATCATCCTGCAGGACCCCGTCCTCTTCAGCGGCACCATCCGGTGAGCCCCACCCCTCCCGCAGCCCCCTACCCCATCCCTGGGCCTGGCCTGGGAGCTGGAGCTAGAGGAGGGGCGGGGTGGGCGAGGCCTGAAGCGTTCAGCTGGGTACCAGACCGAGGGCAGGCAGCCCTGCTCGGGCTCTGGGCACCGTGGGCTGGCCTGCTCCCCCACGCTTCCACCCTCGTGACTGTGAGGCCCAGGAAGGCACTGGTAGAGGCAGCTCCCTGGCTTGCAGCCTGCCCCCTGCCCTGGTCAGCCAGAGCCCCCACCCCCCCAGGCCGGCAGTTCTCACTCACTGCTCCCTCCCCCAGCCTCGCCCTCTGTGGCCCCGGGGGTGAGCCAGGACCCTGGTTCCCTCCCTAAGGGGGCTCTCTGTGGCCCCCTGCAGATTTAACCTGGACCCGGAGAAGAAGTGCTCTGACAGCACGCTGTGGGAGGCGCTGGAGATTGCCCAGCTGAAGCAGGTGGTGAAGGCGCTGCCAGGGGGCCTGGGTAACTACTCGGGGAGCAGCAGACCGGCGCTCGAGGACGTCTGGAAGGGCTAGGAGGGAAAACTCACGCCCGCGTCTGAGGTTTGCCCAGGGTTTAGTCTAGGGTCTGGCAGGACCCCAGAGACCATCCTGTGTACCTTTTACCTTCCAGGAACTCAGAGAGGTCACGTGAGTTGTCCCAGGCCACATGACTGGGCAATTCTAGGGCTAGCTCCTCCCAAGGGGCCGGGGGCAGGGGTTTGGGGGGGACAGCAGGTGTCACTGTGAGACGCAGCTTGCAGGTCCGCAGTGTATTCGGCCCTGCCCACCCCGGCCACCGGCCTGCCCGGCTCTGCCCCGCGGGAGGAGAGGACAGAGCTGGACATCCCAGGCAGGGGTCATTCCTCCAGGGTGCAGGGAAGACCCTGCCTCCACTCAAGAACACAGCAGAGCCTTGATGTATTTGCCACAGCCCCCACGGCAGTGGGGGCCGGCCAAGCCTCGGCTTCAGAGACTCACCCCACACAGCTCCGGCACCCACACACTCAGTGCACATGCCCCCTCCCGGAACGGCACGGGGCCAGGCCGTGCACCCCAGCAGAGGGCGCTCTGCTCTCTAATTCACGCAGTTGGCACCTGTGTCCCTGGGTCAAGTGCGGCCGCCCTGCACGCCCCCAGCCTCGTGACACACCCCTGCATATTTGCCCCCGTACATTCATTTCCTAATGTCCCTAAGCTACGCTGTCTACTAAACTCCCAGCGCCAGACTAACTCAGCCCCGTTCTTCCTCCCCTGGGGCTGTTTTCAGATGCCATCATCACGGAAGGTGGGGAGAATTTCAGCCAGGGCCAGAGGCAACTGTTCTGCCTGGCTCGGGCCTTCGTGAGGAAGACCAGCATCTTCATCATGGACGAAGCCACGGCCTCCATCGACATGGCCACGGTCGGTCCGGAGCACAGCCATGGGGTGGGGTCTCAGAGAGGGTTGTCATGGGGCCTTAGGGTGAAATGTGCACAAAGTGTTCCCGAAGCTCAAGTCATCTTTAACATCAAGGGCCACTTGAAAGGCAGGGGGCTGGAGGGACCCTGACTCCAGCTAGTTTCGGGGCACGTTTCTAGCTCACAAACACACAAGCTGCATACAGACCCACAGTCACACTCATCACCCGCCACACAGCCCAGCCAGACACACGCACAGCACACACACGCACACAGAGCTGAGCCCCAACAGCCTGAGCCCAGCCCCTGAATGCTAGAACCTGGCTGGTCCTGTGGGGACAAAGACCAGACAGACAGAAGGAGGGGTGGGCTAGGATTGGGGTCCCATGGGAGCCAGACTGCAGACGTAGGCCCCACATGCCCAAAGCCAGGCCAGACCCCATCCCCTAGGCAGATGAGCCAACCGCTGCTGCTCCCACCTGGCAGGAAAACATCCTCCAGAAGGTGGTGATGACGGCCTTCGCAGACCGCACCGTGGTCACCATCGCGGTAAGGGCCCCCTTGCTGGGGTGCGGGGCCACACCCAGAGAGAGGGCTGGCCTCTGGAGGCTGCCATCAGAGGGCAGCCACTGCACTCATCCAGGCCTGGTGATCAGGAGAGGCCCCTGAAGTGGTGCTGCAGAGTCTGGAGGGCTTGTAGGGAACCAGGACCGCAGGGCGCGGGGTGGGGGAGTACTTTCTTCTGCACTCCTGCAGATCCCCCTCTTTCTCCAGGTTCCAAGGCCCGCCCCATCCCAAAGCCCCGGGAGCTAGGCTAGGCTACCTTCTCTATAGGCAGTGGGGTTGGGCTGTGAGGCGATCTCTGAGTCTTGAAGCCCAGAGGTGAGGGCAGAGCTGAGACTTGGTAAGGGGAGAGGGTGTCATGAATGGACCGAGCGCTTGAGGTCACAGCCACCCCAGGGAAGGACAGTGGCCACAGAGATGGGACATTCCATCCACATGCCTCCCTGAACTGCAAGAGGGACACCTTCAGCCACCCCTCCCTCCCCCTCCACCCTGACCAGCGCCCCCTGCCCCACCCAGCACCGCGTGCACACCATCCTGAGTGCAGACCTGGTGATTGTCCTGAAACGCGGCGCCATCCTTGAGTTCGACAAGCCAGAGAAGCTGCTCAGCCGGAAGGACAGCGTCTTCGCCTCCTTTGTCCGTGCGGACAAGTGAGCCCCGGAAGCCCAAGTGCCACCCCACACTCCAGCCTGCCCCTGCCTCCCGCCAGGGCTTTCTAACTGTAAATCACTTGTAAATAAAGAAATTGGTTGTTTCCTACTAGAGGCCTCGGGTCTGGTGGGGAGGGAATGGGGTGGCCTGCGGGTCCAGCAGATGTGAGGCTGTGTGAGTGTGGCCAGGAGTGCGTTTTCTTATCTGTGAAGTGAGGTTGGTAGCAGTCGGCTCAGGCATAACAAAACTGTGGACTAGGAGACTTAAACGGAAATGTCTTCTGACAGATCTGGAGGCTAGAAGTCCAAGATCAAGGTGTCATAGGTGTGGTTTCTCCTAAGGACCTAATTACCTCTTCACAGGCCCTATCTCCAAATACTGTCATACTAGGGGACTTCAACAGGAATTTAGGGCTCTAACAAATGGATGAGGGGGCAGACACAATTCGGTCTGTAACAAGGGTTAACGCATTTTTGTGATTATCTCAGATAAAACAGTCCCCTTCCTTCTCACTTTATTTCTTGGATTAAAATTGTGGGGGGCCCTGGATTGGTACCACTTCCATGACAAATGACAGGAATCCAACTCAAAGGGGCTTAACCAAAAACTGGAATTCATTGTCCTATGCGACGGAGAAGGCCAGGAGGTGTACTGCTTCAGGCATGGCTGGATTCAGCCATCTGACCGCAGGCATGTGTTTCCATTTCTGGCTTCCTTCTTCCCCTCCCTCCCTGATGACAAATGGCCACTAGTCCCTCCAGCTTATAACCTACCCCTCTGAAAAAGAGATGACTCTTCCCAACAGTCCCAGCAAAAGTCTTGAGAGCAAATCTCAATGCACCAAGTTAGGTCATACTCCTACCTCTACCCAAGCACTGTGGCCAGAGGGCTGGGCTATATTGACTGGCTAGGCCCTGATCACATGTCCCCATCTGCATCCCCCACAGAGAGGCGTTCAGAATGGAAGAAGAGTGGGCCTTAAGAGGGAAGCACAGTCCATATACCACAAGTCAGCCAGGTGGTGTCTGGAGATCTGAGGCCCAGACACTGGGGAGACCAAAACAACAGATATCCTCAGATCCCAGCGGCATCGTGAAGCAGGAATGCACACCTCCCCCAGCCCAGAAATGGCAGGTGCTCATTTACATATCCTGTTTTTATCATTTTCACATTGACTTCAGTACTGGTTGTCCCAGCTCTGGGGTGCAGACCCAGGAGTCTTGGGCCTATGTCCCTCTCGGTTGCAACGGGATCAGAGCAACGTAAGGACAACCCACTAAGTCCCTGGAGAGAGGCCCAACACAGACCTTTTGGATATTCCAAGGGCCAGAGGGGATCAGGAAGTGAGAGCTCTGTAAGGCCTGGCAGGCTGCCTGGGGGAGGCAAGATGTGATTTGGGCATGAGGGGTGGGAATGAGACAGGCAGAGTTAGAGAAAATGGCCCATGGGGCAGGGGTGGGGCATAAGATCACAGAGCCTTAAATGCCAAGATAAGGAGTCTGGGATAAGCCTATGAACAAAAGGGAAGTGGAGAAGGTTTCTGAGTGAGAAAGGAACGTGACAAATTCAGTATTTGAGGGAGACAAGTATGAGGAGGTAAGGATGGACCAGGGCAGGAGGCTGAGCTCTTTGGGTAAGGGGCCCATCCTCCTAGAAAGGGTGGAGCAGGTAATAGCTGAGGCCTCAGGGCCACACTGTGAGGCAGGGCCTTGTGTTTCCAGCTCTAAGCTGCCTCTAGGGGCAGCCCTCTCTACTGAAGGGCCTCCTAAGAGCAGAGCCTGGGAAAGGAGAAGATTCCTAAGCCCACCTCCATCTTGTGTCCACCACACTCCATGAGACTGAAAGGAGGTAGCAGGGGCAGGGCAATGTCCATACTGAAGTCTTGCAGGGATGCCCAAGGCCATTCCAGCCCAACTCCCTCTATATTATCCCTGATGGCGTGCCAACTTTGACTTGGATACTCCAAAGATACCGGTCATCTCTGGTTGTTAGAACTGACTCTTCCATATGTGAAACCACAACCCCCCTCTGTCCTACTCAGTGTCTGTACTGGTTCTATAATTTGGGCCACATAAAACTAGTAGTCCATCTCCTTGGAGCCCTGGGGTTTCTGAAATAGTGCCCAAACTCCCTAGGGGCTCTCTAAGGTTCCTTTTCTGGTGACTGAACAGATGTAGTTGCCCCAAAGTTTTCCTGTGTAACCCTGTCTCCTTGAGCTCCCCCACTCTGATCATCCCATTCTCCCCTCCCCACTCCAGGCACTACATCTCTATTAATATAGCCCAAGCTCACAGTTACCCTGAGTAGCAGTGTTGACTCTGCCTGCAGGTGAGTATGAGACGGAAAGGAAAACTCAATATGAAAATCACAGTCTGCCCCACTGTGGCCCATATTCCCACTGTCCCCATCTTGAGGCCCTGCCTCAAGCCTCCACTCCAACAAATGAACACACATCGGTCAGGGGCTACATAAAGATCTGAGCCTCAGAGAGAGGATGGGGCTGTTACTGTCCCAACAACAGAGACCTAGCAGGCTTTCTCTCCCAGCTGAGAACTGGGGGTCCCCGTCTGAGGTCCAAGCTACAGGGCAACCCTAGATTGATGTCTGCAGTAGAAGCACCACTCATGTTCAGGCCAAGAGCTTGAGTCCCCTAACTCCCCAGCCAACCCTAAGACAGCCCTTCAGACTCACATCCCTTCCATCACCTAAGATTTAAGAGACCAGGCAGCAGGTGTGAGGAGGTAATGCAAGTGTCCGTAGCTCAAACTCCTTTTAAAATACAGAGGTGTAGTTGTGGGATGATTAAGAAGATGCAACCATCCAGGCTTCCCGGCTGGTGCGAATCTCGTGTTCCTACACCTGCTAGCAAGGTCCATTATTTTCCGAGGGAGCCCGTGGCTTTCATCACATTCTCAAAGGATCTACGACTCAGAAAAGATTAAGAGCATCCCCAAAGAGAAGAAGCAGTCATTTGAGGAATCCTCAGGTCACCTAACCTCTTGCAGTCCCCGGTTTGGCGACGCAGCTCCTCAGAGCCTCCAGTCGCTGGGAACCCGCAAAGCCCAACGCTGCACGAAAGGTGCATACCGGCCCCCCTGAGAATGGGAAAATTGGAGGAGGAAAGGCAAGCCAACAGGGGCTGCAGTCCTCAGACTGAAAGGGCGGGTCGCGACTCCCCTCCCTGTCCCCGTGTGGGCAGGAGGAACCTCTTTTTGTCCCTCTGATTGGGCAAACCCTTACGGCCAGACTGAATCTGGAACAGGAAGGCGGGGCGTGGGGGGGGGCGGTGTGAAAGACAGGGGGCGGGGCTTAAGCCCGTGTCCGCCCCTCCTCCAGCTCACGAATAGGTCGGGCTCCCCCTGGCGGCTCCAGGCCCCCACTCCATTCCTCCGGATCCCCCGCCCTCAGTCTTCTGCCCCCATCTAGCACAGGTCGGTCTCAGCGAACCAACGGACGGACAGACGGACGGACGGACGGACGAACGAAAGGACGACCCGCTGGGAAGCCCGGGCAGCAAGGGGGGCGGGGAGGCCACGGCTGCGGCTTGAGGAGCAGGAGCAGGTGCCGCGGCGACGAGCGGGCGGGGCAGGACGGAGCGGAGCGCCGGGCGGGGGCGCGGCGCCGGCTTGCGTGGGCCAGCGAGGAGCCGAGAGGCCGCGACCGTGAGTGAGCCCCGCCAGGTTGCGCTGCGGGCGAGGGGATCTGGAGTGGAGTCGGGTGGAGTGGTGACTCTGGAGGGCGCAGAATCCCAAGGAGACAGAAAGGACAGAGCTGGAGGGGGATGCGCCCGGCCGCGGGGGCGCTACGGAGGGTGGGGTAGAAAAGGGGTCATACCTGGAGGCGAGGCTGGGGGTCGTCAGAATATGAAGCTGGAGCTTGGAAGGGGGCCCGGGAGCAGAAGTGAGTGAGGCGGGAGAAACGGTGGGGGTTGCGTTAGGTCTGGTGAGTTGGTAAGATTCAGAGGTGCTAAGTTCCAAGGTACAGGAGGTGGGTTGAGAAGGAAACCCAGGTGGGGAGAAGGAGTCTTAGCGGGAGGCCCAGGGAAAGTCAGCGGTGGGAGAGAGTTGAGCTGAGATCCGTGCCAAGGTGGGGAACAGGCCGGGGCGGAGGCTCACTAGGCAATGGGCAGGTGGGTCGAGGTGTGAGGCTGTTTTAAAGAAGCAGAGGCCAGTTGGAGGTGAGGAGGAGTCTGCTTGGGGAGGCATCTCAGAAGTGAGGCCAGCACAGATTGAGGGTGGTCCCAGAGTGGAAGGGCTCCCCTGGGAGGAAACCCCACCGTGAGGCCCAAGGCTTGGTCAAGGGAGCGCCCCCCCATGGGGGAAGCCTCTCCCTGGTGGCTGCTGGAGCCATGCTATCCCGAAAGGGCATCATCCCCGAGGAGTATGTGCTGACACGGCTAGCAGAGGACCCCGCCGAGCCCCGGTACCGAGCCAGAGAGCGCAGGGCCCGCTTCGTGTCTAAGAACGGCAATTGCAACGTAGCCCACAAGAACATCCGGGAGCAGGGCCGATTCCTGCAGGACGTATTCACCACGCTGGTGGACCTCAAGTGGCCACACACACTGCTTATCTTTACCATGTCCTTCCTGTGCAGCTGGCTGCTCTTTGCCATGGTCTGGTGGCTCATCGCCTTTGCTCACGGTGACCTGGCGCCTGGTGAGGGCACTGCTGTGCCCTGTGTCACCAGCATCCACTCTTTTTCCTCTGCCTTCCTTTTCTCCATTGAGGTCCAGGTGACCATTGGTTTTGGCGGGCGCATGGTGACCGAAGAGTGCCCGCTGGCCATCTTGATCCTCATTGTGCAGAACATCGTGGGGCTCATGATCAATGCCATCATGCTGGGCTGCATCTTCATGAAGACGGCCCAGGCCCATCGGCGGGCTGAGACCCTCATCTTCAGCAAGCACGCCGTCATCGCAGTCCGCCACGGCCGCCTCTGCTTCATGCTGCGCGTAGGTGACCTCCGCAAAAGCATGATCATCAGTGCCACCATCCACATGCAGGTGGTGCGCAAGACCACCAGCCCCGAGGGCGAAGTGGTGCCCCTCCACCAAGTGGACATCCCCATGGAGAACGGTGTGGGTGGCAACAGCATCTTTCTGGTGGCTCCTCTCATCATCTACCACGTCATTGACGCCAACAGTCCGCTCTACGACCTGGCACCCAGTGACCTGCACCACCACCAAGACCTCGAGATCATTGTCATTCTGGAAGGTGTGGTGGAAACCACAGGCATCACCACCCAGGCCCGGACCTCCTACTTGGCTGACGAGATCCTCTGGGGCCAGCGCTTTGTACCCATCGTGGCCGAGGAGGACGGCCGCTACTCCGTGGACTACTCCAAATTTGGCAACACCATCAAAGTGCCCACGCCACTCTGCACGGCCCGCCAGCTTGATGAGGACCGCAGCCTGCTGGATGCTCTGACCCTCGCCTCGGCCCGTGGCCCCCTGCGCAAGCGCAGCGTGGCTGTGGCCAAGACCAAACCTAAGTTTAGCATCTCTCCGGATTCCCTGTCCTGAGCTGCGGTCGCTTGGGCCCCCACGCTGCTTGTGCGCACAGAGGCCGTGTGTCTGGTATGTAGGGTGGACGTGGTGTGGGCCCCGTGGCCAGGCCAGGTCCTGGGGTGAGGCTAGGCCCTCTTCAGCTCAGCCTCCCCTCCTGCTGTTGGCCCGTGGTGTTACAAGGCACTTGTCACTACTCTATTTCTGGCCTCAGCGGGAGCCTGTGCTGGGTTATTTTTGTCTCTGCTCCTCCCAGCCCCAGCTCAGGACTGGTTCACCCCCTTTCCTCTCCCCAGGCTGGAGAAGCTGTGGGAAGTGTTGGACCCTAAAGTTGGGTCTCCCACCAGTTCTGCCTCCCCATGATCAATTGACCGCAGGCTGGGCAGGTGGCTGGGGAAGAATAGTCCCCAGGTTGGCAACCTGCTGCTCTGGTTCGGTGGCCCCAAGAGATGGCCAGCCATTCTTGGTCCCTGAAGAAGCGACGGCCTAATGGGTGGGCCCTGCCAGCTGGGGAGGGCAGTCAATGAAGGAGCGTATTCCAGCTGGAGGATTAGAGGTGTGGAACCGACACAGAGTGGGAAGGCTGAGACTGATCGGGCTCCCCTCCCTGGGGCAGACTCAGGCGAGGAGGAAGTGGTGTGAGGACATACAGATTGAGCTCTGGCTTCCCACCAGTGGCCATCACTCATTGTCTGTCCAGAGGGGGCTGTGAAGGGTCTTTGGGTCGCTAGGAAGGGAGATGTTGGCAAGCTCAGGCTGGTGGGGGTGAGTGAGGCCCGGGATGCAAAGAGGCCCTTGGTCCTCATGGGCTTGACCACAGGCGGGGCTCCTGGAGCAGGGCCTCGTACACCTGCCCAGGATTCTGCCTTCTGGGCTATCAATAAAACCTCCCTAAAAGCTGAGCAGTTCTTGCTGGGGAGGGAGGGGGCATCCTGGTGGATGGGAAAGGCAAGGGCTGGCAACTGCCGGCCCATGTTCCAAAAGTGCCACAGATCCTAGTGGGGCGGCCAGAAAAAGGACCTGAGGCTGACCCTTAGCACCCAGTGCAGAGAGACTTTTCCCTTTCTGCCTCAGCCTGCCCAGCCCTGCCAGCCTGTCTGGCCATCTCAGTTTGGGGGCACCTACCAGGCTTAGAGCCCTGGGCTTGTCCTCCACTCCCGGGGATCTGCCGGCAGGTGGGGTGCTCAGGGCAGAGGCGGAGCCATCATATGCATTACTGTACAGAGATATTGCAGGTTTGGCTCCAGATCACCGCAACAAAACAGATATTGCGATAAGGAGAGTCAAATGAATTTTGGGGTGTTTCCTGCTGCATATAAAAGTTATGTTTACACTATACTGTAGTTTGTTAAGTGTGCAATGGCATTATGTCTAAAAAAACCAATGTACGTACCTTAATTAAAAAAATACTTTATTGCTAAAAAGTGCTCATCATCTGAGCCTACAGTGAGTCGTAATCTTTTTGCTGGAGGGTCTTGTCTCGATGTGGATGGGTGCTGACTGGCCAGGGTGGTGGCTGCTGGAGGTTGGCCGGGGGTGAGGGGGCGGCTGTGGCAAAATTTTTTTAAATTAGACGATAATGAAGTTTACCACATCAATCGACTCTTCCTTTCACGAATGAAAGAGACTGTGACATCCCCACGTCTGTGGGTCCTTGAGGTCAGGGACTGTATCTGATTCAGCACTGTGCCTGGCACTGAGTAGTGCTAAATGAATGAATGAATGAATGAATGAATGAATGATGAACAGTGTATGGGACAACAAGCCAGCATCACTGTTGCTGTTTGAGGTCTGCAGTAGGCTTTAGCGGGATCAGTGAGAGCTTGTCCCAGGCTACTCCAGGGGTAGAACTGAAGAGCCAGGAAGCTGCTGTTGCTGGTCCAAGCTCTAAGCTGCCCCATCCTGCACCCACACAGCCCCCCGACGTTGACCAGTTTGTGGTTTAGAAGAAGAGGAACGAGAAGCTACTCAAACGTCAGCCCAGAGTTCTGGGGACAGTGCCCGGTTCCTGGGACTCAGCTTGGCTGTCCTTAAGACCAGGAGAGGGACCAGACTCATGAGAAGCTGCTCAGCAGCACCATTCTTGGGGCCCCATCCAAAGTAACCTTCCTCCACCCCCTCCACTGTAAATGGCTAGTGACGGTGAACCCACAGAACTGAGGGCTCAGCGCCACCTGCTGGCCACAGAGAAGACCTACTTGATCAGAAAATCAGGACCTCTGATTCCTGTCTTTCCACTCCTGGAAGTGGAAAGACCTCCTGGCCTTGAGGCTTAGCTCAGGGAGGAGCTGGAAAGTTCCAGGCATGGAGGGAGCTGCTGAGCTCAACAGGGAGGGGAAGCCAAGCTACCACCTTCCTTTACTGAAACTGAATTGCTTGTCTGGAAAAACTAGCCCACTAGCCATACCAGAAACCTGCCCAGAACTGACGCCCATGGATTTGGCATCTCCAGCCAGTTACCGCAAAGCGCACATGCTACCCATGAAGGTGGGTCTCTGGCCTTTCTGCTGGAGAGGACACACCCAGCTTCTACACAACCCATTTTCTCTCCGCAGGTGGCATTCCAGCTCCATCGTAAACTTGAGATCCTCCCCAACATCCTTCCCTAGGGGTGGTGAGGAGTAGGGTAGCCCCTGGATCCCCACAGCTCTCTGGGCTCACCTCTGAGGTCTCCCCAGTTTCAGGTATCAGACACCCTATGTTGTATGAAGACACAAATTCTGCATGTCAAAGTCATGTTCGCCCCAGATCGGGGCAGGTCTAAAGCACAACAAATCTGTTTCGGCTTGAAAGGAGCTGGGAAAAGGCAGAGTGATGGGGTTAAGGTCAGAATTGGGTTCCAGAGAGTAGATTTGTTGCACTAGAATCTAGATTATTGGCATCCTCTTAGCTATGTCCACCTCCCTGGGGCATTGTATATACCTTCATGGAAAGGGAAGAAGGTGTGATCTACACCTTCCCCTATTTCCACTCTTGAGAAAGCCCCACTCTGGATTGATATGAAAGGCAGGCTACCTAGACTGGCCAGCTTGGGTACAAAGAACGCGAACTTCTGCCTTTCCCTTGACCTTGTGTCCTTCTGGGCACTGATACCAATGAGTGGAACAGGTGATAAAAGTACTAGGCATCTGTGCAATTTATTTCCTTCATTGGGAGAATCAATGGTGTACAGGAGTATGGATCAACAGCACACAAAGCCTTCTTCAGCCTTCGTGAGCCACATGCCTCTACTTCATGAAAGTATCGTTCTTTGCAGCACAAAGTCCCAAACTCCTCCTCCCCAGAATGATGGCACTCAAAGTGAAGCAAAACAGACCAGGTAGCCCTGCCTCTGTGTATTCTTTACTTGATTTAATCAATTCCAGTTTTTTCTCATGATGCCATCATTGTTGGGGAAGGGAAGTTACTCCGGAGAGAAATAAATGCAATCCAGTTCTGATTGAGACTTCATTTGTTGTCGAATTCCTATGGCCTTGATCTCCCATGCACCTTGGAAGTAGAATGAAAATCATGCCATAGTTCTGCCTCTTTTGTGCCTCTTCAGGTCTCTGAAGGTCTGACTAGCATACTCATTTATGTGCTTAATAACTTCTTAATGCACTTTTTTTTCCTACATCATAGATTCCCTTTTAATCAATAATATCCATTCTGCAATCCCCTACATTTTACATCTAATGTTTTATCTTCATATAAAAAGATCCCATTTGCTATTTCCCCATATTTTATTTTTCCCTTATATTACTTTATTACTCTATTATTATCCCTATAAAATTATTATAATTTTTTTAAAACCTCGCCTGCCTTGCTACTTTTTCCAAAGGGTGTCATTCTTTTTGCTCACTCTATTTCAATGACTGTGGATGGCTTTGGACTGCCTCTTTTGTTCCACAATCCTAACTGTTGCTCTGTTCTTCCTTCCAGATCTCCACTTTATGAAATTCACTGGCTCCTCTAATGATAAAGTCTTGAAATAGGCACCAATTAAACCGATGCCGCAATCCCTAGTATCGCCACTAGAGGCCACTCTAAATCACCCTCAGGTGGGAGCTCAACGATGGGGATTTCTATCTACTCTAGTCAGTCATCCCTGGAAGCCAACAGTCTTCAATGTCAGTTAAGCCCATGAATGAACTCACTGTGGCCCCGACACCCTCTTCAGTGACCTAAAAGCTTCCTTTAGGGTCATTACTTCTACCTTCAGCAGAGATGTGAGCAGGGCTTCTCTGCCCACAAAGATCCTGAAATACAACTGCATATCCCCTGATAACTACATTCAGGACCACACTGTACCTTACCCATGATTAACACATGTGGCATGAGACTCCCCACAGCCCTGTCAACCTCTATCCTGAATGAGGTGCCCGCGCATAGGCCCAATTAGGAATAGCATCAGCCACCTTGGTTCAGTTACAGAAAATGAGGAAATGGTCAAACACACCAACCAACAGAACTGTCCCCTAAGATCAGGTATGGACAGTAGAGTAAGCCTATCCTCTAGACCAAAGAATCCAGCTCATCCTTCACACCCCAGTCCCACCCTGGATCTTCCTTGGTAGTATGGCATATTGATTAAAAATCCAAGCTCTACTCTTTACTAGCCATGAGACCCTAGATAAGTCACTTACCTCTTCTCAAAGAATAACTCAGAGAAATTAAGTTAAAAGTGGAGCTGCATATGTTTATTCTTATATATGTATATATATGTATAGGTGGATCTCATTGAACTGAGAAGTAGAATATGAAAGGGAAACAGGCCACAGTCTAGAAATAGTAAGTGTTACTTTGGGGGGAGGGGTATAATTGACATACGGTAGATCAGTGTCAGGTGTACAATATGATCCAGCAGTTGTATATAT
>CM053613.1:32707837-32743769 GCA_028646535.1 Procyon lotor
ATAGGGCCTTCTCCCTATGTCTTCCTATGTCTCCCTATGACATAAGTAGATCATGAGGGTAGAGCCCTTATAAATGGGATTAGTGTCCTTTTAAGAGAAGAGAGATCTCTTTCTTAGCACCAGAGGATACAGTAAGAAGGTATTCCTCCACAAGCCAGAAAGAGGCCCCTCTCCAGGAACCAAATCGGTTACCTAGATTTTGACAGAACTGTGAGAAATAAATCTCTGTTGTTTAAGCCACTCAGTCTAAGGTATTTGTTAGGGTGGCCTAAAAAGATTTAAGACAGGATGTTTTTCCATTTCACTTATCTAGATCCTCTTAAATTTTTTTCAACCTCGAATATTCTCACTGTTCTGATTTTCTAATAATCAGAGCAAGCTAAACATTTGCTATATTAAAACCGTGCATGTGTCCCCAGACTTAGTTCTTTCCCTAGGTTTGCTTTTATCAATGCTGGGGATAGACCGAGGCTGATTTATATGATGCATCTCATGTGGGAAATGTTCATGACTCTAGGTATCTGATCATCTTTGAGAAATGACAGCAAAGCTAGTGTAATAACTTTTAAAGATAACAGATAACCATTGCTAATTTGATGATTATGAACTACAAAACTAAAAAAAAAAAAAAAGCTTTATAGTTTCCAGACTAAAAATGTTATGCTTCTTTTGTTAAACTTATTCCTAAGTATTTCATTCTTTCTGATATCCTCACAAATAGAATTGTTTTCTTAATTTTATTTCTGGGTTGGTCATTGCAAGTGTATAGAAATTCTATTTATTCTTTTTTATTTCCATCTCCTTCCCCAATAGGCAACCATTTTAAGACGTTTTAATCCTTCCATTTTTTTGTTCTCTTTACAACTGCCTTGTTTTGTGGGACATGGGGGTAGCTCATCCAGGATCCTGGGATGAGTCCCCTACCAGTCTCCTTGCTCAGTGGGAAGCCTGCTTCTCTCTCTGGCCTGTCACTCCCCCTGCTTGTGCTCTCTCTCTCTCTCTGACAAATAAAGTAATCCTCTCTCATTGATCTGTGTACAGCTAGTCCATTGGCTGAAGCTAGTGACGAGTTCTTCATATGCAAATCCACCTTTGGCTCGTCCTCAGCCCCACTGACGGACACCCCGGGGGTCTCCTAAACGCCCACATCCCCACCCATCCAGCCACCACCACTCGGCACAGCCCCGCCCATTGATAAGATATCACGTGATAGCTTACGGTTTTAACTTCCATTCTATGACTAGTAGTATTTTTAAACATCTCTTCATAGGACTTTCTGCCTTTAGTTTCCTGTTCTTTTTTTCTTTCTTTCTTTCTTTTTATTTTTTTTTAAGATTTTATTATTTGACAGCGAGAAACAGCGAGAGAGGGAACACAAGCAGAGGAGAGGGTAGCGGGAGAAGCAGGCTTCCTGCCGAGCAAGGAGCCCGATGCCGGGCTCGATCCCAGGACTCCGGGATCATGACCCGAGCTGAAAGCAGACGCTTAACGACTGAGCCACCCAGGCGCCCCTGGGTTCCTGTTCTTTAATTAGAAACATCCATCAGCCCCCACCCCCCCCCCAAAAAAAAGTAAAAGAGAATGTTTGTCACCACAAGACTAAAACACTCCCTCACACTCTCGGCAAAGACTCCATTCCGTAAAGTGAAATATTTCCTTTCAGAGGCACCAGGGGAAGTATCTTCCTTACTTCCACGCCTCCGCACTCACCCACCCATACCTAGTTTCTCTGTCCCAGCACCAAGAGACGTTAGAGCGGCTCTGAAACGTACAGCGCGTTCAGGGCTCGGAATCCAAGGAGGCACCCGGGCTCAGGCTCCTACAGGTGCCGACTCGGTGCACAGCAGCCGTCACTAAAGTTGAATGAGTACACGGAGCCGCCTGTCACCGACGAGGGCCCCGGGCGGCCGCGGACCTCAGGTGGGACTCTCGCGGCAGCGGCCCGGGAGAGGAGCTGCGGCGCAGCGAGCACCGCCCCCCCACCCGGCGTCCCAGGCCTCGCTCCCCCGCCACGCCCCGCTCCTACGGCGCCGCGGGCCTACCTGCGCAGGGTCGCCAGCTGCACAGGACCAGAAGCACAGGCACTGACTCGAGCAGGAGCAGCCACAAGCGCGGCATGTCCACGGTCCGCGGGCCGGGCCGGCCGGAGCCCGGGCCAGTGTGCGGAGCCGCCGGCAGCCCCCCCACCCCGGGCGACCTGATGCAACTAGCCGCCGCCGTGACACGGGCGGAACGGCCCCGCGATGCACTGAGTCAGTGTGGAGACCGAGGGGGTTAACTTGAGGGGCGAAGCGGACTTCCGGGCGTTCGCGTCCCCTGTGGTAGTCGGACATGTGATGAGTCCCTTCACATCCCTCGGACGGCCTGAAAGGGCGACGCGCCGGGCGGGAGGCTACGGGGCGGGCGGGAGCTGGCGAAGGCGGAGCACCGCGCGCCTGGCCAGAGGTGGGGCGGGGCCTGGGCCAGGTCACTTTATAAACTGAGGCCCGGACCTGGCAGAGGGTTTACGCGGGGTAACGCTGTAGTGAAGTGCGGCGGAAGGTGGGGGCCATGGCTAGTGAACGCAGTGCTAGAAGGCGCCGCCGAGCGGGGTCACTGCTTTTACCTTGCAGCTCGTGTCTCAGTTAGTTGAACTTCCCATTATTGATTTTGGCGTAGGTCACGATCTCAGGGTGGTGAGATTAGCCCCCCAAGGCTCCCTGCTGAGCGGGGAGTCTTGAGATTCCCTCCATCTCCCTCTGCCCCTCCCCTCATCCTGAGCTGACGCCTTGCTCTCTAGAAAAAAAAAAAAAAAATCGACATATAGGGCGCCTGGGTGGCTCAGTCGCTTAAATGTCTGCCTTTGGCTCAGAACTTGATCCTGGGGTCCTGGGATAGAGTCCCATATCGGGCTCCTTGCTCAGAAGGGTGCCTGTTTCTGCCCCTGCCTGCCGCTCCCCCTGCTTGTGCTTTCTCTCTCTGACAAAATCTTTTTTTTTTTTTTTAAGATTTTATTTATTTAACAGAGAGAGATCACAAGTAGCAGAGAGGCAGAGGTGGGGGAGGGGGGAGCAGGCTCCCTGCTGAGCAGAGAGCCCGATGCGGGCATCAATCCCAGGACCCTGAGATCATGACCTGAGCCGAAGGCAGAGGCTTTAACCCACTGAGCCACCCAGGCACCCCTCTCTGACAAAATCTTTTAAAAAAAACAAAACAAAAACAAATATATATGTATACATATTTGTACATGTATATATCTTTAAAAAAAAGTTTACATTCTGAAACTGAAAGCCCATCTGTATTCCCAGAACGCTTTAGTCAAACATCAAAAGGCAGCCCTTAATTTCCCTTATTAACCAAAAAGTGGCCTCTGACCTCCTCCAGCAAAACCTAAAATGTTCAGTGATCATTACGTTTTACCATCTCCAAATCAGCTTTTAAATCAGTTTTAACTACAAAGTTCAGAACACAAGTGGCAGTGCATATTATAATAAATGCACACACCTCTTGCCCTAGCATCTTGCATTCCAGTAGTCTCGCTGATCCTACTTATATTTTCCTCACCTCATTAAAAACAATGTATGTAATCTATAGAAAATCACAGGCAGACCTGGACTCAAGACCTAAGTTCCAGCTATATCATCATTGACTGTGGGACAGTGGGCAAGTTACCTCAATTTCCACTTCTTTAAAATGGAGATGGTAAAACCTTCCCTGCAGGGCTGTTGTAAGAATTACAGGATCAGGCAGGGTGTGAATGAAGACTTGGTGGTACTGTCAGTAACTACGCAGATGTTTACATTCTCACCTACCTGCAGAACAGCATGCAGAGTGGAAAGAGCATAGAACTGGGAAGTAGGCAGGCTGCCCACACAGATATTAACTAGCTGAGGGACCTTCAGAAGGTCACAGTTTCTGAGCCACAGTTTTAACAAGAGATCTACAAGGTTAGATCCAGCTATAGAATTTTATAATCCTAAATTACACCTCTTTTCAACTGCTACCTCTTCCAGGGAGTCTTAACCTGAGAAGAAGTCCTCTCCTGGTATTACTGACATCATTAAATAACTTCCCCCAAAGGAAGTTATTTGGTGAATCTCCATACTTGCCCAGTAAACTACTCTGCAAGCCACTGGGATTTCCACTTCTATGCTATAACTGGAAGCAGGGGCTGGATACTCAGAAATGCTGGAAAAGGAATTTCTTCCTTGGTACGTGATCTCTAAGGCCCTCAGATTGTACGACTTTATAACACTATAAAACACAAACGACTTTGTGTTTTGCAAACAACCTATTCTTTCGACATTGCCAAGTTTGTCTTTTTCCCCAGAAAATTACACCAAATATTATATATATTTTTCTGATTTTACATTTAATATAATTAAAAACAAAGATATACAAATGATGACTACAATAATATTTTCTGACAAATATTGCACTGGGAGAATTTTTACAATATAACATCAAAAAACAAATATAAATATAACAAACTTGTATAAAGTCTCTGTGTCTTCCGGATTATCAAATTAAAATCCAGTTATTTATTTGTAGTTTTGTTTTAAATGACTCAATTTTCTAAGGAAGCCAAAAAGAATTAAGTCTAAATACACCTCAGATTAATAAAATTTCTGTCCAAACTTTAAATTAACAGAACACTTTCGGCCACATACTTATAAAAGGTTACATTTTTAATTCAACATTTAAATTGAAAAAAATTCCACAATCCCCCAAATTTAGCAATAATAAAATAAATAGTCTTTAAAATAGGATGTATACACCATTATTAAACATTTTTTAAAAACATAATAAATATTGATAAAATATGGATTATGCAGCACTGGTTTCCTTCATGAAAAAGAAAGGCAAAATTTTTTTCACGTTTTAATTCCAGAACACAATCTTTTTCCAGAAGACACAATAACTAATGGTCTTCCTTCCATAACTATTTTAGGCATAAGCTTACATATAAATGGACACTTTTTGCTTCTGAAATATCATCTTCAATTAGAGGCATAAAAATTGGTACATAGACACTTTGAAAATTGCAAGGGCTTATTATAACCTTCATGTGTGCTAATAGATCCTGGACTAACAGCTTCAAAGAAAGAAACACCTTCACTAAAAGGGGCTCCTTCCTGCCACCATCTGCTATAGTACTGGACTCTACAGAGCTCTTCCATTCTTAGGCCCTGAAACTGGATGGAAAGGTGCAAATAGAGCTATCTGGAAGTCACCAGAGCCATCACAAAAGAATGAAACAGACCCTCTGGGCATTAACTGGCTGAAAATTATCCTTAAAATACTTAGCTTCTATTATATTTCACATAAATCTTTTGTAAATTAGTCCTGTTTTAATAAAGTCACCTCTACATCTTCATTAGTGGTAATACAACAGACTCTCTTGGAAAAAAGATGAATAGTTCGGGATTGTGAGGGAAGGGCAGAATTCATTAGAAAGGCCTGATAACACACCCCAAAAGCTGACAGCAGTGAAACTTTAAGAGAGCGGACAGTGGTGCTAATAACTTTCTATATCACTTAAAGCTTTCTCCATTGATTCAGGAGGTGCATTAGAAACACAGCAGTGGGAAAGTCAGTACAAGAGTAGAAAATGGGGGAGTTCATAGAGAGAAAAGAACTTGATTAAAGCTCAGATCAGGGCAGCTCAGTCTGTTGAGCATCCAACTCTGGGTTTCTGGGTCTGGTCTAGTGGGTTGTGGTCTCAGGATTGCAGGAAGGAGTCGCCTCAGCTTGGTGCTCAGCAGGGAGTCTGCCTGGGGATTCTCTCCCTACGCCCCTCTCTCCCTAAAATAAATTAATAAATCTTAAAAAACAAAAACCAAAACAAAACAAAACAAAACCCTCAGATCATCTGGGCAAAAACTATGCTACTTCTCTTTTTTCTTTTTTTTTTATTTGACAGCGAGAAACACAGCGAGAGAGGGAACACAAGCAGAGGGAATAGTAGCAGGAGAAGCAGGCTTCTTGCCAAGCAAGGAGCCCGATGCAGGGCTCGATCCCAGGACCCTGGGATCTGACCTGGGCCGAAGGCAGACGCTTAACGACTGAGCCACCCAGGTGCCCCTATGCTACTTCTCTTCTAATCAGAGATTGCAAAATTAATGTCTTGGTCTTTCTATTACAATATATATCTATATATTGTAAATCTATATATATCTATATATCTCCCCTTTATTAACAACTGTAAGACAGAAAATGTCTGCTGGAATAAACAAAATACTTTTAAAAACTATTATTACTTAAGGAGGGTACAAAAAAGCAAAAGAATTGGACAAGGGACATTCATCAGAGTCTGAATGCTATGCATTTGCTCCATAAGCTGGTTCACTCTGTGGAAGAGGAGTCAAGAACTCTACTTATTAGTTAGAAATTTTGTTTAGGGTTAGAGTTACTCTCTACAGTACTCAGGAACCCCTCCAGGAATGACTGCAGCTTGCCCATATAGCTTTAGAAAACCCCTCTAAAAATGACTGCCTGCTTGCCTAAATAGCTCTGACTTTCTGCAAATGTGATTTTTCTTTTCCACAATATCAATCATGAATCTCAATGAAACATGCTGTAAACATCAAAGAGAGTGAAAATACATACACATCAAAGGAAACAAGAAATGTATATAGGATTAGAACCGAGAGTTTATCAGAAAAAAAGTTAAGATACAAACTAACATCCATTGCTCAATACTGTAGAGTAAGAAGATGAGGGGCTCCTGGGTGCCTCAGTTTTTAAGTGTCTGCCTTTGGCTCAGGTCATGACCCCAGTCCTGGGATGGAGCCCGTGTAGAGCTCCTTGCTCAGCAAGAAGCCTGCTTATCCCTCTCCCATTCCCCCTGCTTGTGTTCCTTCTCTGGTTGTCTCTCTGTCAAATAAATAAATAAAATTTAAAAAAGAAGAAGAAGAAGATGATAGGAGTTTTAAATTGTTGTGTTTGACAAAGATGCTTCAATACTACCACAAAAATCTTTAAACACTTAAGAGGCATGGCAAATGGTTTAGAAAAGGAAAAAAAATCTATAAGACATCACTACACTAATAAGGAAATATTTACAAAGTAGCAATACCAAGAGCAGAAAGGGTAAAATTCAAAAGTAAAGCAAACTTACATGCACCCGAATGTTTATAGCAGCAATGTCCACAATAGCCAAACTATGGAAAGAACCTAGGTGTCCATCAATAGATGAATGGATAAAGAAGATGTGGTATACAATGGAATACTATGCAGCCATCAAGAGAAACAAAATCTTGCCATTTGCAACGACATGGATGGAACTGGAGGGTATTATGCTAAGCGAAATAAGTCAGTCAGAGAAAGATAATTGTCACATAATCTCTCTGATATGAAGAATCTGAGAGGCAGGGCCGGGGGTTCGGGGGTGGGGTGCGGGGTGTGGGGGAGAGAAATAAAACAAGATGGGATGGGGAGGGAGACAAACCATAAGAGACTCCTAGACTCATGAAACGAACTAAGGGTGGCTGGGAGGCAGGGGGTAGGGACGGGGTGGCTGGGTTATGGACATTGGGGAGGGTATGTGCTATGGTAAGTTCTGTGAAATGTGGAAGCCTGATAATTCACAGACATGTACCCTGGGGCAAATAATACATTATATGTTAATAAAAAACTTATTTTTAAAAAGTAAAGCAAACTTAAATCACTTTAACCATTGAAAGGTAATAGTGAACAGTAAAATAGGTAAAACAACATTGTACAAAATACAGAATATAGCACAGGCTGTACATGAGTTTCATTCTCTACACACAGGAATCTAAAATGAGAGTAGAGATTTAGTTAAATAACACATACTCTATATCACTAAAAATCTACATGTAAGGTGTACTAAAATTGAACAAAAATAACATTTTAATACAATGATTCATGGGAGAAGGCAAAGAGAACTAGATGGAATCTTATTTCTTCTCTCTCACTTTTAAAGCACTCAGACAAGTCACAGCTTTAAAATCATGTGAAAATAAATCATTATCCTTTTTAAATTTCATGGAGCAGCAAAAATACAAGAACTGTAAAATAAAATATTTTAACATTTTAATTACAAGATATATATTCACAGTCCCAGAAATCTTCGAAAATATACTTATTACTAAGGATAAAGCAAAAAGAGATAAGGAAATTTGCATGGCAAAAGTCAAATCTACTGCTTGCAATAAATTATAAACACAACCAAATTTGTTTGTAGGCATGCACAAGCTCTGAAGTTAAATGGAAGGGTAAGCGTATAGGGAAAAATACACTTGTCAAGGGCCAGCTAACAACCAAGCTGGTATGTGGCATTCATCAAGAATACGACTAATGCCGGGGCACCTGGGTGGCTCAGTGGGTTAAAGCCTCTGCCTTGGGCTCAGGTCATGATCTCAGGGTCCTGGGATCAAGCCCCACATTGGGCTCTCTGCTCAGCAGGGAGCCTGCTTCCCCCTCTCTCTGCCTGCCTCTCTGCCTACTTGTGATCTCTGTCATATAAATAAATAAAATCTTTTTAAAAAAAGAAAGAATACGACTAATGCCAATTAAAATGTAACTAAAAGTTCTGCATGGAAAACTATAGACATCTATAAGCATGAAATGTAGGGGTCTTTTTCTACATAATTCTATAGGTAATGTTGGGGGAGAATCTAAGTACCTAAAATTAAATCAAAGGATTTATTGGTTTTGCTTTGCTTTTGTCTCAGTAAGGAGGTTGGCAGTGCTAATAACCATAAATTCAAATTTTTCAATTTGGTATTTTTACCACTTGCTGCTGCCACTTGTCCTGGCTCAGTTCTTGGATTGTCTAAGAAAAGGGTATTAATTCATAGCTATAGTACTCATTTAAAAAATAAATTAAACGTGAGTAAGGAAAAATTGGAATCTTGATAATGATATTGTGTTAAAAAAAAAAGGCAAGGAAAAAACCAGATTTCCCTCAAATCTCACACCTTGAAAGCAAGTTGTCATTACAGTCTTTCATTCTTTCACCTGCAAGGAACAAAAAAGTACACTTGCACTTTACTCGATACACCTTGGTCTCTCAATTTAAAAAAAAAGAACTAAAGTATTAAGTCGAGGCACCAGTGGTTAAGAGTGAAAGTGGACTTCTTCAGCAGGTTCTTCAAGTGATAAAAATCTCACAAGAAAATGATGAAGCTTGTCATCTAACTCTGGCTCTGTTTCAACTTTCTTCTTCGTTGTACCGCACAGCTATAAAACAAAGATTACATTTTAGGCACTAACCAGAATTAGGTCTGTCAAAATTTCTGCCTCAAGAAAATAGCTTTCTCACCCCCTCTTTTATTAGCTAGGCTATCTTAAAAAACACATTCTCACAAAACTGTAAAATTTTCTTTGTATTTTTCTTTCTGTGTAAAACAGCTGTGCATTTAGGCTTTGGTAATACAAATCTGTTCAATTAGCATAGAAAATAATGCTGTTATAAACACATTTTGTTTAAAAAAAAAAGTAGAGCCATATCTTAAAGTATTTTTTTTTTTTACCACTACTTCTAAATTGTAGTTTCTTTTAGCAAGAGTCAAATATTCTAGAGGACTATCATCTTTTAAAATCTAATTTTAATTATATATATACCTAAGTATACTATAAAATTTATATGCTTCATGAAAACTCATATGTGAAACAAAACTTGAAATTACTAATACATACCACTAGGTCCGCTAAATCAAAGACTACTAAATACCTAAAAAGTATTAAGAAGAACGGCATAGGGGCACCTGGGTGACTCAGTTAGTTATGCATAGGACTCTTGATTTTGGCTCAGGTAATGATCTCAGGGTCTTCTGAAATGGAGCCCCATGATGGGCTCCACAGTCAGTGGTAAGTCTGCTTGAGATACTCTCCCTTTCCTTCTGCCCCTCCCCACATTAAATAAATAAATATTTAAAATATTTAAATAAATAAATAAATCTATCTCTCTCTAAATAAATAAATATTTTAAAAATTAAGAAAAAAAGAAGAATGGTATAAATTAAAACAGGTCCAATACTTTCTAACAGAGCTGTAAAGAATACCATTAGTAACTCTGTAAGAAACTCTGTAAGAAATAGTATTCACTCATAAATGCCCAATCCTCATAAGAACTGGAATTCCTTAAATCCATAGATAATCTTGGGCCAACAATTCTTTTTTTCATTTTTAAGATTTTTATTTATTCATTTGAGAGAGAGAGAGAGCACAAGCAGGCGGAAGAGGCAGAGTGAGTGGGAGAAGCAGACTCCCCTGCTGGGCAGAGAACCTGACATGTAGGGCTAGATCCCAGGACCTGGAGACCCATGACCTGAGCCCAAGGAAGACACTTAACTATTTGAGCCACCCAGGCACCCCCAATTTTTTTAATAATATAAATTACAATAATTTGCTGAAAACTGTGAGATATGTCTACAGTAATATCTACCCATTATTATTCATGCCAAAAGGTCATTTTAAGAAACATCTCTAAATTACCCTCCAATTATATTTTTAATTGAATATATCTGACATATAACATCATGTAAATGTGAGATGTACAACATGTTACTCTGATACATTTATGTCTTCTCATATGATTACCTTGTATCTATATTTATATTATGTAATCATAGTACAATATTGTTGTCTCCAATGCCATTCTGATTGAACCCCAATCCTCCATCTAGAAAGGTTTACCCTGGGTGAATCCCTGTCTTATCAGTTTCTTGTCACAGATGAGAGTCATCATCAAAAAGATATGCTAGATCATTTTTAAATATTTCCTACAATTTAAATAATAGAGATAGGAATCCTCCATCTCTAAAGAAACACAGCATTACTCTGTTGAATGATTTTTGTGTGTGTTTTTTTAAAGCTATGTATAAGCAGAATTTTCCTAGATTGCTACATTTAATTTTGGGATCTGTGATTTAAGAAAAAAAAAATCACTGGAGTATGCAGTGATTATTAAAATTTTGTAAAATTAGGACTAAGAGTTTAAAAAAAATTTTTTTAAAGATTTTATTTATTTATTTGAGGGAGGGAGAGAGAGAGAACATGAGAGGAGAAGGTCAGAGGGAGACGCAGACTCCCCATGGAGCTGGAAGACCAGTGCGGGACTCGATCCTAGGGCTCCAGGATCATGACCTGAGCCAAAGGCAGTCACTTAATCAACTGAGCCACCCAGGCGCCCAAGAGTTTTAAGAATTATCAGTGTGAAGAGACACAATGTAAAATTATGAGATGTTGGGTATCTGAGAGGCTCAGTCAGCCAACCATCTGCCTTTGGCTCAGGTCATCATCCCAGGGTCCTGGGAATGGGTCCTGCATCAGGCTCCCTGTTCAATAAGGAATCTGCTTCTCCTTCCACCCCTTCTCTTCCCTCTGCTCATTCTCTCTCTCAAAAATAAATAAATAAAATCTTTAAAATTATGAGATGTTACAACAGATTAGCTCCCTCAACAGCTTTAAATATGGTTTCCTGGGGCGCCTGGGTGGCTCAGTGGGTTAAAGCCTCTGCCTTTGGCTCAGGTCATGATCTCAGGGTCCTGGGATGGAGCCCCACATCAGGCTCTCTGCTCGGCAGGGAGCCTGCTTCCCCCTCTCTCTCTGCCTGCCTCTCTGCCTACTTGTAATCTCTCTGTCAAATAAATAAATAAATAAAATCTTTAAAAAATAAATAAACAGGCCTTCCTGTACTATAGAGGTAGTAAAGTTAAATACTAAGATTTCCCAACCGCCCCTGCAGTTAGGATTCCAGATATGATTAGCCCAGTTGACCAGATGCACTCACTTGAGACTTTTGCTCAGAACCAAGTTACATGAGGAGAGAGGCAGCCCACGAGGTGTCCACTTTTGCCACCACAAAGCCTGGCAGAGGTGGTTCAGTTCTGGAGCTGGCAATGGTTCTCGGCAGCCTTAATCCAGCAGGAGGCATCAGGAGTTGGCAGGCAGCTTCTCGGTTGTTCCAGAAGCAGCAGCTTCTCTGGCAGCCCACTCTTGTGATGTAGTGCTGGTGGTGCTCAGCCTACATTCTGTTTCATCCACCTTCCCAAAGATTCTGTGAGCTCTCTGCACCCCTTAATCAAGTCCCTTAAGTTTAATAGCTCAAGAAGATTCCATCACCTACAACCAGGAATCCTGACCTAGACAGAATTTGGTAGCTAGAAGGTACAGCTAGTTAGAAGGTACAGCTAGTAAAAAGATCTTAAATATGGAGTTAGCTTAGTTGAGGAGGCAGGGCTTTGGGCAGAGAGACCTCATGGCACTAAGGTTAAGGTATTAGAGGAAGTAGTGGTGGAAGTAGAACTTCACAGTGCTAGCATGTGGGCTGCTCCTAGCCTTCAGCAAAGTCTTACAGGAGAGATGTGACTCAGGCTAAGGTTAATAAGAAAGATGGAAAGGAATATAGCTTTGCTGAGGGAACGGTTCTCTATAAAATAAATTGACAAGTCCCAAACCCGGAGCCCTGAAAAACTGGAAAAGTCAACTACTACCATACTCCAAACTGAAACAGTTTTAAGTAACGATTCTGAGGAAGTTGCTAAAACATCCTCAACCTTTTTCTGCCTTTCCTTTTTCTGCCTCAACCTTTCTCAAGAATTTTCTGCCAAGTAATGGGAGCCATCCTAAGGAAAGAGATCAGACTCAGGCTGTTGTCATCACATCCAAGCCTACTGTTTAAAATGGTCCCAAGCGGGAACTGTTCATTTAAGACCCAAGGGGAGAGAGAGAGAGCACAGAAGCCAGCAAATAAAAGGTGATGTTCTTTGTTAAAAACCATGTCTTGGCAAGATCTTTGTGGTTACTCATTGTAATAATTAAAAAAGACATACCAGAAACATACTGTTTTTAGGGAATTTTTTTTGCCAAAAACCAAAACAAACACATACCCCAAACCTGGCCTGCAACAGCCTGTAACTATCTAAAACATTTCCAAGCCCCTGAACCCACCACAACAGGAAGTGAAGTACCACTGCTGTCTAGCCCCCAAGGCCAGCACACTTTCCAATGCCCACTCAAATGTGTCCTTGGAAATGAATGGACAATAAAAACTTCCTAGAAAGCAGCGCCAAGATCCCCTGAGGACATCTGACAAGGGAGTTCCTCCCACAAAAGTGAATCAGGGGTTGCCTGATGCGAAAACCAAGGAATATATTTACAGATAGAGCAGAGAGACCTTGCTATTTTTGCCAAGCAGTACTTTTTAAGTGTTATGGATCGCTGGCTGCTATTTTCCCTTCTTCTGAAAGATTGATTTTATTGCTGTTATCCTGTACCTATCCTATCATTATGCATTTGGTGCTCATGAAGCAGACACCTTGTTGTCTAGTTTGTAGATGGGCAGAACATTAGATCCATAGCCTAACCTAAGGGAGGAGACTATACAAGGATATCATGGTCTTTGAGCTATATGCAGTAATGGATTGGATGTGGGAGATTTCCTTTTGGGGCAGGGCAAGTGAGTGTTTTCTGTTTCAGGACAGTGTACATAGATATATAGGTAGCCAATAAAGCTGTCTGGGTTAAAACTAAAAGTTGTGTACCAAACATAACCTCCTTCTTCTTTAGTTAAAGATCCTAACTTTTAGCTGGTTCCAATGCCACACGGATTTCTCAGATTCTTAAAATGTCGTGTGGTTCTCCAGGAACACTGAGTCCAGGAAGCCGATGCAACTGGGGAGAAGTTCCTTTTCCTCCTCTTGCCTGCTGCCTCCATAAGCAATCTTGGACAGTGAGAATGAGGTAACTTGAGGATAAAAACCATGCAGAGGTAGGAACATGATACCACCTATCTTCAGATTTCCTTTATGGAAGAGGGAAGAATTCCTATTTAGTTTAAAACACTGTTATCTTTGGTTTTTCTGGGTTTTTTGTAGCAGAACCTGATCTTAAGTAATAGAGTAGGAAGCAAAAATATGAACCAAAAAAATGACCTGAAGTGGTAGCAAAAGCTATTCAGTAGAAGAATTTCTAGTAGTTAAGGTTGCTGGAGGTAAGAAGAAATTACCAGGAAACATTGGGGGGAAGTGTGATCTTCTCAGAAGAACTATTAACCACAAAGAGACTTTTATCGAGAGAGGGGATAATAAGCACCTATAAAAGACTATCTTCATGAGTAAATGACAACAATGTAAATTTACTTTAAAAGCAGTACATAACTTTCTCATATAAACGGTTACTGATAGTTTCATTAAATTATGGCATAATTATGGCCACTTAATTAAATCATTAAAGGAGAACAAATTAAAAAGAAGAGAAGTATGGAAGTGAGAGCAGATACTGAGTTTGTATTCTTCCTGATTGTGGTGGACTTCAATCGTTAAATATCTGTGTCCTGAAAAGATGTGTTCTCATTTAAAAAGTATCTTCCTGGGGCGCCTGGGTGGCTCAGTCGTTAAGCGTCTGCCTTCGGCTCAGATCACGATCCCAGGGTTCTGGGATCGAGCCCTGCATGGGGCTCTCTGCTCAGCAGGGAGCCTGCTTCTCCTGCTACCATTCCCTCTGCCTGTGTTCCCTCTCTCACTGTGTTTCTCTGTCAAATAAATAAAAAAATCTTTAAAAAAAAAAAAAAAAGTATCTTCCTTTATTCCATATATGCTTTAAAATATTTATTGAGCAGAAAAAAAGGAAGGGTGGTAAAAAGATGACACAGATGTTGATTTAACAGTTTTCTTCCAAGTTCTGGTGGACTTCGGACTTTAAATATCTGTTTGAAGAAAAAAAAAATGCTCTCATTTTAAAGGTATCTCCTTTTATTCTGAATCTTCTTTTATATGTATATATATATATAAAGCATTTTTAAAATATACTTAATCATAGATTACAATTAAAAAACATGTTCTCTGACAATATTGATAAATGATTAGAAAGAATTGTGAATAATGTTGAAATAAATCATTTCACCATAAATATGGCTATCAAACTATATAGTTGTTGTTTTTTTTTAAAGATTTTATTTATTTATTTGACAGAGAGGAGAGAGATCACAAGTAGGCAGAGAGGCAGGCAGAGAGAGGGGGGGATGCAGGCTCCCTGCTGAGCAGGGCTGGATCCCAGGACCCTGAGATCATGAACTGAGCTGAAGGCAGAGGCTTTACCCCACTGAGCCACCCAGGTGCCCCTTTGAAATGTGCTGATGCACAGGCATTTTAGAAGGCTCATTTCTGTACATTTTTCTGTACTACATTTTCCTGTAGTATGAGTTGTGCTATTTCCCCAAATGTATAGTAAATACCATAGATATTAATGATTTGAAATTACATTTGTAATAAGCATAGATTTCAATTTATTCAATTTTTTTATTTCCTTAAACAAAAAAATAAAGTTACATACGTGGCTGGAACTTCAATTCTCCACCAGGCCCTGATGGAGGAATTTCTTGTTGTAATTTTTTTTGTTCCATCTGCTGTACAACCTAGTGCATGAAAAAAGAATGTCTTAAAGTAAGTATTCTTTTATTTTCTCATGACCTTTAACAAACTACAACAAACTAATTGAAAACCGTTTTCCAAAATGAGATATTCAAACTCTAAAATTTAATGTTCAACAAAGCAATTTTTAAAATGCTAAAATTTAAAATAATATAGCTAATAAGACATTGAAATATTATATTACAAAAACACATGCTTTTATTAGCAAAGCACCCCAAAATTTTTTTAATGCCACAATCATTTTATAAATACCACCTGATGATATTCCAGCTTCTGAGCCTCAAGTTGGTCATGCTGACGCTGTAGCTCTTCCTTTTGTTTCTGAAGTTCATCTGCCTTTTTCTTAAGTTCATTTTCTTGTAACGAGATAAGATTTTCATATTCTTTCAGTTCTTCCTCTGTGAAAAGCTGTTGTTGATCCAATGTCTAAAAGGAAAAAAAGGTGAGGAAAGAATAACCTTGGATATACAACAAGGTTTGATTCAGCTTTAAAAGTCCATGATTAGCAAAGTACAAGAGTATCTATAGTAATATAACTTTTGGTAAGAAAGGGGAAATAAGAAAACATATATTTATGTATTTATTTGAGCAAAAGGAAAAATCCAAGGCTAATGAAATTGGTTACCTACAGAACAATGAAGAGAACTGGGTAGGAGGGACAGATAGACTGTGGGAAAAGAAAGTACATTTCTCTGAATACACTTTTGTCGTACAGGTTTGATTTTTAGAAACTTGTCAGTGTTGCATACGCTCAAGAAAAGAGAAGAAAGAAAATCCACAAGGACAGGAAAACCCAAATTGACTACAAACAAAAGAAAATAAATTATACTTTTATTTTAAGTGAACACAACAGAAGGGGGAAAAAAGAACTAACCAACAAACTTTGGATCACCGTATTTAGACTATACGCTCAGGTTAAAAACAACAAAAATCTAAACAAATAATACATTCTTTTTTGCAGAGTTTAGCAATCTGAAACACTTTGTACATCCTAGGATTGAGGAAATAAGTGGAATAATATTATGGAAAATAGAAGCCAGGTTTCATATGAAATATCGAAAAGAGGAAGAGATAGGATGTTGTACTGGAATTGGAGGCATTGGACTGAAATTTAAGGAAGTATCAGTATGAACTTATTAGGTTTGTGTTTTGTTTTGAAGGATTTTATTTATTTACGAGAGAGAGAGAGCGAGCATGAGTTGGGGAGGGGCAGAGGGAGAGGGAGAAGCAGATTCCATGCTGAGCAGGGAGCCCCACACTGGGCTCTGTCCCAGGACCCTGGGATCATGACCTGAGCCAAAGGCAGACACCTAACTGACTGAGGCAACCAGGAGCCCCAATGAGCTCATTAAGTTTTAATATATATTGATACCTAAATATACCAAGATGAATATGAATGTAAGTGTATCTGTGTATGTGCATAATATGTGCATATACAGATACACATAATACAAATATAAATATATATATATGTGTGTGTGTATATATATATATATAAATGTACACATACACATTTAGATATTTTTTAAATTACCCAACTCTGTTATCTGACAAAGCCTAGAAGCAAAGACTCTCTTGTAACAAGGAACACATCCAGTGCCCACATCCTAGTCTTTGATAACAATCTCCCCTAAAAGGGACCAGTGCTGCTCAGAAAAATGGCTGATCCCAGAGGTGGGATGGAGAAAGAACAAGATGAGCCTTGAATATCTTATTATGCTAAAGAGTAAGGAAGTCCTCAAAGAATGATAGGAAACATGCCAAAAGGATACAAAGTCAGTTTGAAGAAACTCTCATTAGCCAAATCTGGGGCAATTTGGGCATCGAAATAAATCATGATAGTAAGGACTCAAGCTTATTGAATAAAGTAACAAGCCATGAATCTACACTCCAATAAACAGAGATGGGAGAAAGGACAGCTTTTCCTTACTGTAGAAAGCCAACTAATAAATATAGGAGGAATGATGATTAGAAAATCACCATTTGTCAATAGTCATTGTAATAATGGATTTTGGCAAGATTTATCAATGGATGCTAAAATTAGTAGATAATGAATCTCAAAGTATACCCCTGAAGATTTTTTTTAAACAGTGATAATAGTGGTAATGCAATTCTTTTGAAAAATACTTTTACAAAATATATCAACTGCCCTAAAAAGACTCCCTTGGTCTTGGTAGTGCTACATTGAGAATCCACCCTATAAAATAACCTTAAACACATAAAAAGCTTGACACAAAAATGTGTTTATAGCAGCACTATCTTTTTAAAATAAACAGTAAAAGAATAAGCGTCTGTCCCTGAGAAAACAGTTAAGCACTTCCATAACTATTAAAGTAATGCTTAAAAATTTGTATTTGGAAATACTTTTTTTTTTTTTTTAAAGATTTTATTTATTTGACAGAGAGAAACAGCGAGAGAGGGAACACAAGCAGAGGGAATGGTAGCGAGAGAAGCAGGCTTCCTGCCAAGCAGGGAGCCCGATGTGGGGCTCGATCCCAGGACCCTGGGATCATGACCTGAGCCGAAGGCAGCCGCTTAACGACTGAGCCACCCAGGCGCCCCCGGAAATACTTTTGATATGATGTTGTGTAATTTTTTTTTTTAAATGCTGACTTCCGATTCTGGCAGTATGGTGGGTTAGACAAGATACTATTTAAATTACAAAAGAGAAAATAGGAATATTGACAGACACCATCTTAACCAAATAATCAAAATTAACATTGCCAGTTAGGAAAATAATCAGCAGCATATGCTTCATGATGTGATGCACTTAGCATCACTTTGGTGGTATTTCTACCGAAAGCAGGAGTCCTACAGAAACAGCAGACTGACTCAAACTGAGGGATATTCGACAAAATTACTGGTCTGTACTCTTTAGAAATATGAATGCCATGAGATACAAAGATTCGGGAACTGTTTCAGATTAAAGGATATTAGGAAGACATTACAACTGTATTCAGTATGATCCTAGATTTTCTTTTGTTACAAAGGACAGTATTAGGAAAATTAACAAAAATCTCAATAAAGTCTAGAGACTGGAAAAGAGTTTTTTGTGTGTAGCTATCATAGGTAATTTTACTGTGATTTTGCAAGATAAATACTTGTTTGCAAAAAATACACACTCAAGTATTTAAAGCAGCACTATGTGCAACTAACTCTCAAAAACATTATATATGTCAGGGGCGCCTGGGTGGCTCAGTCGTTAAGCGTCTGCCTTCAGCCCAGGTCAGATCCCAGGGGCCTAGGATCGAGCCCCGCATTGGGCTCTCTGCTCTGCAGGAAGCCTGCTTCTCCCGCTACCAGTCCCTCTGCTTGTGTTCCCTCTCTCGCTGTGTTTCTCTCTGTCAAATAAATAAAATCTTTAAAAAAAAAAACACATTATATATGTCTTATATAAATACACATACAGATTAAAAATAGAGAAAGAGATAAAGAGAGGGAATAACCAGAGTAAAATGGGAAATCTAGGGGAAGGGTATTCAGGAATTCCTTGTCCATTCTTATCACTCTTCTGTAAGTTTAAAATTATGTTAAAATGAAAAAAAGTTTGTAATTACCTATTGATCTAGTTTACCAGAAGCAATAAAGGGAATGAATGTTCAAATATCTTAGCATTCTTCTTCACCAAAGTCCAGAAATATTACAAATATTAGAAAAAAACAGGACCAAAAAAAAAAAGCTGATTTCTTTAATCTCCAACTAAGCTGATAAACAGTCATCCTGGGACTACCCTTGTTTTAGCACCAAAAACTTTCACACCCCAGGAAACTCCTCAGCACAGGCTATCCCAGGACAGCTGGTCACCCTATCTCTAACTATTTTCTGGACAAATGGATCCACAGATCCATTTTTAATCCACAGATTAAAAATCTAATTGAAACAGTAATCTTTTATATAAATACATATTAATTATAATATATAATATATATATTTTTATATTCTGTATAGAAAATTTTTCAATCTCTTCTGGTTGCTACCTCTCAACTATTCTTTTAAAATGTGCATGCAATAAACAAACAAACAAATAAATAAAATGTGCATGCACGGTAAACTATGGAATAAATTGGTATGCCTTTCTGGAGCAATTTGACAAGACATATTTAGAAACTAAAAATGGTTGTAAACTTTGAGAATAGTTCCATTCTTAGGAATTAATCCCAGGGAAATTATTACAGATGCCCGAAGATGTATGAATAAGTTGAATGTCATCATAGTGTTAATTACAACAGTAAAAAAGTTGGAATTGACCCAAATGGCTAAATGAGTTTCAATGGCTATATAAATTATGCTATAATCACATAACTGCATGCTAAGGAGTCATTTCTAAACTCCGTTTTTTGAGGAATGGCATCATGAAATATTAAATAAATTTATTTTATATAAAATAATCATAAAGAGAAGAATAAATAAAAGAATAAAATAAAAAACACAGAATTTTCCAAACATACAAAGACATTTATACAGTATGAAGCCATTTGAAGAATATATAGACAGGATGGGGCATCCGGTGGCTCAGTCGGGTAAGCCTCTGATTTCGGCTCAGGTCATTGTCTCAGGGTCCTGTGATCAATTTGTATCTGCTCCAAGCTCAGCGGGGAGACAGCTTGTCCCTCAGGCTCTACCTCTGCCCCTCCACTGCTTGTGCTCTCTCTCAAATACATAAAATCTTTAAAAATATACATAGAGAGATAGGAGTTTATGTGTACATGTAAATTAAAAATGGGACAGGGGCACCTGGGTGACTTAGCTGGTTGAGCACCTGGCTCTTGATTTTGGCTCAGGTCATGATCTCAGGATGGTAAGATTGAGCCCTACATCAGACTCCACGCTAGGCATGGAGCCAGCTCAAGATTCTCTCCCTCTCCTACAGCTCCTCCCCCCTCATTTGCTCTCTCTCTCTCTCTCTCTCTCTCTCTCTCTCTCTCTCAAAAATCAACAAACAAATAAAGTAAAATAAAAATGAGATGGTACACTATATATTGTGTGCTCTATATGCATATACTAAAGACACAAACAATTTCCAAATTGGCATAACACAATGCATAAAGTAAGTACCTCTGGATGGTAGAATTATAGGTAACTTCTAATTAATTGTTTAAATGTATCTATATTTCTAGTTTTCAAGAATTAACACTATTTTACACTTAGAAAAAGTAAAATTTTAAAAAGACTTCTAATTATATGTAACATGATTACAAGTAAGAGGTCAATTGCCACAAGCTTTCCAAAAAATCAAGTTCATTATTTTATAGTGACATTTTATTGAAAAGCCAAGACAGTAAGGCTCTACATGCAAACATAATAGGAAATAAAAGTTAAAAGTAAAATGAACTGATGTAGAATTTCTTGAACCATACATCCCATTTCATGTAGGTTTTATTACCTCCCAGCTATCTGGCTCCAAGAATTCCTTTTTTTCTGTAGCTTTCAAAAACTCATCTAGAGTCACTAATCGGTCCTTGTTAGCATCAACCTGGTTTAAAAAAAAAAAAAGGTATCTGTAAAATAAAATAATTTTTTCTCATATTACTAGAAATTGTCTTCTAATAGATGCTACTAAACAAACATATAGTAATTAAGGCTATCCCAACATTCAGAGAAACGGGGTGGGGGGGGCACAGTCAAAGCCAGAACACTTAACATTATATTAGAATCAGAACATAGATATTGCTATCTTCTGTATTATTCAGATTTGAAAATACAGTGAGATATCTATACACCTGTTACTCAAAGATCACCACGCTTGAGTTTGATGATCTGACTGGCTAGGCTATTAGGGTCTTCCTCCCTCACCACACCATGTAAAATCCCAAGAAAAATAATCTTTCCAGAAAGAGGACTGTTTTAGCCACGAGTAAAAGAGCTCACATTAAAATTCTCTCAATATTTTTTCTTTTTTTTTCAATATTTTTTCTTAAAAACAACTAACCAAATCAAAATTAATGTTGACAACCACTCTAATCCTTGTCGGTGGCTCTTAGAGCCATTCAGTTGCAAAAGTGAACTCCATAATGGCCGAAGAAATTCATCTGACACTTGGGATGCCAGCAATCAACAGAAATCCCAATTCATCACCAATAGCTCAAATATCAGGTGAAAATCACTGACACAAAACAGTGGGCCTTAGTTACCAGCCTCTGATATCTCTATAAGTTCTCAACTTAATAATGTGAACAAGAAATAAATATGTTGTTATAAACCATTACGGTATTGCATTTTTTGGATTTTCTTAATAAAAACACAGCTTTTTAAGACATCAAATATTGGACTACCTTATCTTTTACTTCTAAAGGACATGCAACAGTGTCTTAATCTCTTAAATAAAAACCTTTTAAGGGGCGCCTGGGTGGCTCAGTCGTTAAGCGTCTGCCTTTGGCTCAGGTCATGATCCCAGAGTCCTGGGATCGAGCCCCATATCGGGCTCCTTGCTCGGTGGGAAGCCTGCTTCTCCCGCTACCACTCCCTCTGCTTGTGTTCCCTCTCTAGCTGTGTTTCTCTCTGTCAAATAAATAAAATCTTTAAAAAATAAAAAAATAAATAAAAACCTTTTAAATTTTAAAATATTTTAAAGTAGTTATAAAATAATTTTATCTATACTAAGCTAAGGAAGTCTACCAAATATTCTGGGTCAAAAATGTAAAATTCAATTAAATAACTACTCTGTGTATTTATTTTCCACTTTATGGTAAGATTAATTGCAAGAACTTGAATAATCCATTGAAATAACATATAATCTTAAAATATTAAAACATACCTCATTCATTACATGTTCCCTCATTCTAAGCCGTTCCTCCTCCATTTCTACCATATCATCCTCCTCATTTTTGGGGTCATATACTTTCTCCAACTAAAACGAAAAGTTTAAAACCAACATCAAAAGAAGGAAAAGAAGAAAGCAAAAACATTGAACACTTAAATGAACTCATTTACCTCTTTAGTAAATAGGGCTTCTAATTCTTGTTCATCCAGGAAGCCATCATTATTGACATCTGAAGTTTAAAAAGTCACAAATGCAAAAACTGATTTTAATGCCTTTGAAAATCAATAATTAAAATACAACTCTTCACAACTGGCTTGCAAAGGTGGTACTAACATGAAACTGCCATACACTACAGAAAACGTTTCCTCCTTTTTTATGAAGCCTCTGATCAGTCCAACTGAAAACAATTTACTACTAATTTATAATTCATATTTTTTTAGAAAAATATATCTTAATCAGTTTTTTCAAAAATATAAAGTGAAATAATATGCTATAGGAAAAAAGGTAAATTTTCGTATTCTAGCATAAAGTGTGTTAGATATAACCTAGCTAGTGACAGAAATACCTTCAGTTTACAGAGAACCTGACAGTAAGTCGTAATGAGTCAACAGTTAAAGCAGGTAAAAGACACAGCTACCGACTCAAAGTATTTTATGCTTCAGGTCAGCAAAAAAGACTATTCTATTACCCTGGAGAAAAATTCTAAACATTTACTGTCAATAGGACTCAACAGCAGACCTTAGCAAAAATCAGTTAAGAATAAAGCAACTGTAATCTTTCAAACAGCAGACATAAATATTAATATTTGTATCAAATCTGTTACCATGTAATTTGAAAAATGTCTTGGGGTCAAAGTCATTAGGATCCAATCCATCAGTCTCTTCCCATACCTCTTTTAGTTGATCTTTGCTTCCCTGTGAATCAATTTTTAAAAAATGCTCAAAACAAAATATAATCTATATACATATATAGACTGAAAATAAAATACAAATTTGAGAAACGGTGCAGAATTAAGAATCTAAAGTACTAATAACATGATAAAATTCTACTGTCTGATTCAAAGAAGTATCTATATCTAATTATGGTTTCTTAAAAGCCATAATTCTTACTGGATGATTAATTTTGGGATGATTTTCATGCTTTTTCCTCATTTCTTCAAATTTAGATTCTTCTTCTTTTCTCTTTTCTTCATTCAGTGTTTTTAAATATTCTCTCCTTTCATGTTCCTTCATCATTTCATATTTTTTAAATTCTTCATGTCGAGTCTTATCATAGTGTTCCAGATCACTTGTGGCCTATAATGTAATATTTAAACTAAATAACAAGGAGTATTTGAAAATATAAATAAGGGCTTTCTCGCACATAGCATATTCTAACAGAAGGTAGTATAGAAGGTCCAGAAAACACTGGACTCCTCTTTTAAATTCTGCCATTTTATTTTAGTCAGTATTATTACCAGAATGTAGGCATTAAAAGAAATTCATAGCTCAAAGCAAGTCCCAACTTTAGAAAGCTCCTTATAAGTAAGTAATATATAAATTTATTTTATTTTTAAAGATTTTATTTATTTATTTGACAGAGAGAGAGATCACAAGTAGACAGAGAGGCAGGCGGAGAGAAAGGGGGAAGCAGGCTCCCTGCTGAGCAGAGATCCCGATGCGGGGCTCGATCCCAGGACCCTGAAATCATGACCTGAGCCAAAGGCAGAGGCCTTAACCCACTGAGCCACCTAGGCGCCCCTATAAATTGATTTAAAAAAAAGGAAGGAACTGTATCAAATCTATACAGTATAGAAAACTAGAATGGTTTCTAACTACTTAATCAAACTCATACCCAGGCTACAATACCCATTTTGGTAACTCTATACAGTACAACATGAGAGGTCTGCAAACTCTTATCTAAAATCCCAGAGCCCAAATATGTTTAAGAATTTTCTAGATTTCAGAAAGAGAATATGGCATTTATGCCGTATTATGTAATATCCTTGCAGAGTCTATAATCAAACAGATTAGTACTTCCTCAGCAAAGTCTATGAATATTCACATTATGTAGACTAAATAAAAACTATGAATAGCCTTACTGTAATTGAAGCCAGATTTAGTTTTTATAGTGCTTTGGATTTTGGAATTGTGGGCAAGGGGTTACAGATCGTTATGTCCATATTATTATCTGTAGTAATAAATGTTAAGCTATCTCCCTTTAAAAATACTCTTGAGAGTATCTTAAAGGTTATACTATCTCCCTTTAAAAATACTCTTGGGAGTATCTAAAAGTCCTATTACCACTTCATTGAATCTACTTATCAAATGACAAAACCTCAAAGGCACAACAATGACAACATTTTTGGAGTTATTCTCACCGCTTTGATAAGCATATCTAAATCTGTAGATTCAAACTTGTCAGGATTCAGGTGGTTTAGGTGATCAAATTGTTTTAGAAGAGCATGGTGGTCGATGCCTGTATCTGAAGGAAAATGAGAAAATTGTAAATGATAAAATACTAAAAGCTAGAAACATTAATATAAATTATATATAAGAATAAGCATTCATATTTATTCCTACAGGATTTTGTAAGAGTATTCAAAATTTTAGATTAAGCATTCATATTTTCTTTTAGAATATTGTACATACTGTTATTCTAGGCAAAAGTAATGTCCTTGACTCTAGAAAGGAACACAACATAATATGTACACTTCAATATTATTTCTAGAAAGGCTAGTTGACTATCAGTATAATAGTAAAAAATTTTTTAGTATTGTAAAATTATCATATTTCCTACTTTTAATTAGATAGATTCTAATATACTGCCCTCATCAAAGATCTAAGTAGAGGGGTGCCTGAGTGGCTCATTCAGTTAAGCTACTGACTCTTGGTTTAGGCTTAGGTTACGATTTCCTGGGTGATAGGACTGAGCCCCACATCGAGCAGCATGTCAGGGCTCTACACTCAGTGAGGAGTCTGCTTGAGATTTTCTCCTTCTGCCCCTGCCCTCAACTCATGCTCTCATGCTCTTTCTTTCAAATAAATAAATAATTTTTTTAAAAAAGAACTAAGTAGAATTTCTTTTTTTTCCTAGTATTTTATTTTTAAGCAATCTCTACACCCTAAGAGGGGTTCACAACCCCAAGCTCAAGAGCCGCACGCTCTTCCAACTGAGCCAGCCAGGTGCCCCCTAAACAGAATTTCTAAAAAGAATTGCTCTCAAATTTAGAAGGAATTTTTGTATGCTGCTCCAATGAACTCTTTATGAAATAATAAAAATCTAATTCAGGTAAATTCATTTGGATTAGGATTTATTTATTTATTTATTTATTTTTAAGTTTTTATATACTTGTCAGGGAGAGAGCGAGCACAAGCAGGGGGAGCAGCAGGCAGAGGGAAAAGCAGGCTCTCCACTGAGCAGAGCACCCGATCTGAGACTCAATCCCAGGACTCTGGGAACATGACCCGAGCAGAAGGCAGACATTGACTGACTGAGCGTCCCAAGATTAGGACTTATTTTTAAATAAGTATCAATTGTTTTTCTTTGTGAATAATTTTTTTTAAAACAAGCTACAATGCTACAGTTTGGGACACCTGGCTGGCTTAACTGGTTAAGCATCTGACTTTTTTTTTTTTTTTTTTAAGATTTTATTCATTTATTTGAGTGAGAAAGAGAGCATGAACAGGGAGAGGGATGGAGAGACAGAAGCAGACTCCTCACTAAGCAGAGAGCCCAACAACGTGGGGCTCAGTCCTGAGCCAAAGGCAGCACTTAACCTACTAAGCCACCCAGGTGCCCCTAGCGTCTGACTCTTGATCTCAGCTCAGGTATTGATCTCAGGGTTGTTAAAATCTGAGATCAGGTTTTAAAGTTAAAACCCCCCTTTTGCCTCCACGCTGGGCATGGAGCCTACTTAAAAACAAAACAAAAACAAATAGCAAAACAAACAAACAAAAAACAAGCTACAGTTTATTGTAGTTAATGGGTAAAAGTCTGGACTATTTCCGTTGGATTATAGAATTGAGCAAAATAGGTACACATGTTGATTTCTTAGAAGTCAGAGTTCTCACTTAGGAAAAAGGAATGTACAAATATGGAATCACAGTAGGCAAGAAAGAAATCTCGGACTCGGCATCAGGGAAATACAAATCAAAACCACAATGAGATACCACCTCACACTAGTCAGACTGACCAAAAAGAACAAGTTAGGAAACTACAGATGTTGGCGAGAATGGGGAGAAAGGGGAACCCTCCTACACTGTTGGTGGGAATGCAAGCTGGTATAGCCCCTCTGGAAAACAGTATGGAGGTTCCTCAAAAAGTTGAAAATAGAGCTACCCTAGGACCCAGCAATTACACTACTGTGTATTTACCCCAAAGATACAAATGTAGTGACCCAAAGGGGCACATGCACCCCAATGTTTATAGCAGCAATGTCCATAATAGCCAAACTATGGAAAGAGCCCAGGTGTCTATCAACAGATGAATGGATAAAGACGATGTGGATGGAATACTACTCAGCCATCAAAAAAATGAAACCTTGCCACTTACAGCAACATGAATGGAACTAGAGGGTATTATGCTAAGTGAAATAAGTCAATGAGAGAAAGAAAATTATCATATGATCTCACTCATATGTGGAATTTAAGAAACAAAACAGAGGATCATAGGGGATAAGAGGAAAAAATAAAACAAAATGAAATCAAAGAGCGAAACAAACCATAAGAGACTCTTAATCCTAAGAATAAACCAAGGGTAGCTGGAGGGGAGGGGAGTGGAGAGGGTAACTGGGTGATGGACATTGAGAAAGACACGTGAGGTAATGAGAACTGGGCATTATACAAGAGATGAATCCCTGACCTCTACCTCTGAAACTAATAATACATTATATGTTAATTAATTGAATTTAAATTTAAAAAAAAAGAAAGAAATCTCTGGAAATAGATGAGAATTAGACTATCTGTGTGAACTTATTCCTAAAATATGAGTATGTACATATATACGCATGTATGTTTTACGGGTACAAGCATGTGTGTGTGTGTATATAATATTTATACATCTAAAAATGTGTGTGCGTGTATATGTTGATGTATATAGACATGCATAAATCTCCCACCTCTGTCTGATGAAAATGCCAATAAGAAAATATATTCCAGTGCTCGCTTCGGCAGCACATATACTAAAAAAAAAAAGAAAATATATTCCAGGGGCACCTGGGTGGCTCAGTCAGTTAAGCATCTGCCTCCAGCTCACGTCATGATCCTGGGGTCCTGGGATCAAGCCCGGAGTTGGGCTCCCTGCTCAGCAGGAAATCTGCTTCTCCCTCTGCCTCTGCCTCTCCCCCTTACTTGTGCTTCTCTCTCTCCCTCTTCCTCTCAAATAAATAAATAAAATCTTGAAGGAAGGGAGGGAGGGAGGGAGGAGAGAGAGAGAGAGAGAGAGAGAGAGAGAGAGAGAGAGAGAGAAAGAAAGAAGGAAGGAAAGAAAGAAAAGAGAAAGAAAAAAAAATATATTCCAGAAGCAATGAGCACACCTAATGCCAGTCTTTGGTCTGTAATATCATTTCCCACTAAAAAGAACCAGGAATCCTCAGAGAAACAGCTTATTCCAGGCCTGAGGCAGGATAGGTACAAAATGAGCCTGAAACATTTTGTTATACTAGAGAGTAAGAAACTGCTTAATTTAGTTAAATTAAGATTTCACTGAATTCTTTCTGTGGCACTGTGCAAATTTTACTTATGAGGAAAATATTTGTCATAAGACCCAGGCCCAAAGGATATGACCAAACAGTGAAATAAAGGAAAAGATGCTTAACCTCACTCAAAACAGGAGAAATGCATATTAAAACTATACTATTATACTATCTGACAGAAGGGTCAAACTCTTAAAGTTTGAAGATACATACTATTAACAGGATGTGAGAAATTATAACATAAGACTATGTACTGATACAATGTCCGTGGAGGTGACAATATCTATCAAAATTACAAATACATATATATATATATATGTATGTATATATATATATATAATTTTTCTGTGGGGAACTTATCCTACAGATAATTTTACACGGATATGGAGTGATACGTGTACAAGAGTGTTCACTAGAAATAACCCAAATACCCATCACGAGTGGCCCTAGTTAAATAAACTGTGGCGTATCCATATAATGGACATCTATGTAGATGCAAAAGAAACTTTTTTTAATGAAAATGGTCTCTATGTACTAATACAGAAAGATTTCCAAATATGTTGTTAAGAGAAAAATACAAAGCACCAAATGTGTTTTACATGCTACCTTTTGATAAAAAGAGAAGAAAAATGAGGACTTTTATTTGTATTTGCTTATATAAGAATGAAAAAACCAAAGGATCATGTTTGGGCAGTGGGAACTTATAGGGTACAAAAATATCAGAGCACTTTTGCTACATGCCTTCTATAGTCTCTGGTTTTCAGCCATGTGAATGTATTACTTACTTTAAAAGCTACACCAAAAAAAAAAAAAGACCCTTTAAGCCTGTCTTCAAATTAACAGAAATTTCAATTCATAAATTACCAAAAGTAAAAGTAAATACTTTTAGAATTTAGTTTGAATTAAAGGTGGTATCTCATTACTAGTGGGATCAAGATAGATGTTTTTTTAGAAAGAAAACTGTTGATACAATTGGGTAGCCATTTGGAAAAAGGAACAGTTAGATCTCTTGCTAAAATCTTTTTTAAAGATTTTATTTATTTATTTGACAGAGACAAAGAGATCACAAGTAGGCAGAGAGGCAGGCAGAGAGGGAGGGGGAAGCAGGCTCCCTGCTGAGCAGAGAGCCCGATGCGGGGCTCGGGGCTCGATCCCAGGACCCTGAGATCATGACCTGAGCTGAAGGCAGAGGCTTGAACCCACTGAGCCACCCGGGTGCCCCTCAATTCATAAATTCTGAATCAGTAAGAAAACATTCATAAATTTTCTAAGCATCAGTTTTCTTTAGACAATGAAATTCAGCGCCTATTTGGAATAAAGAAAATATCGCCAAGATTGAAGGATGAAGATCGTCTCAGAGGAAAGTAATCTCAAAATACCTTAGGCCCAGCTTTAAGGACAGAACCTCCTTCTAGGTCTGACCACCAGAACTAGTAGGGTATGCGCTCAGTTTACCTCTCATCGATATCCTTAATCTCAGTATAAGGAGTATTTGGTATTTGTTTTCATGTCTATTCATCAGCAGGAAGTTTAATGCTCTATATGAGCATTTCTCCAATGTGATCCACTGGCCAGAGGCACATGTTTAAAATGCATCTTACTCACCCCCAGAATCAGCAACTCTAGAGGTAAGATCCAGTAAACTGGATTTTTAACTAGCTCCCAGGTGATTGTTTTGCAACCCAAAGTTTACCAGGAGTAAATGTTCAGATGTTTATTAATGCCAATGAATCACCCGGATAACCAGCCGATGGGGACATATCACAAAAACAGAGGGGCCAGCTGGAAAGGTCTCCCACTTATCAAATCTAGCCTCTTGATTTTGTTTCATAACTAGAAAGGCCATTCCAAGATAATAAAGAAATTCACCAATATGTCATCTAGTGCTTTTATATTGTTATTTTCTACACTGATATCTTTGATTCATTGTATTTATTCTGATGTAAATGAGATAGAGATCTAACTGTCCCTTTTTCCAAATGGCTACCCAGTTGTATCAACAGTTTTCTTTCTAAAAAAAATCTATCTTGATCCCACAAATAAAACCACCTTTCATTCAAATTAAATTCTAAATGTATTTACTTTTACTTCTGGTATTTCTATTCAGTTCCACTGGTCTTTCTACTTAAATGCTAAAACCATACAGCTCTAATGAGTGAGGCTTAGTGATAGATTTTAGTATCTAACATATCTATTTAGTCCTTCATTGTTCTTTTTCCGAGGTATGCAGCTTTTCTTGCTTGTTTCCTTTTTCATATGAACTTTAAAATTAACTTGCCTAGTATCTGGGTGGGGGGGAGTACATATTTTTATTTGAATCATGTTAAATTTATAAATTAACCTAAGGAAAATTGACATGTTTATCATGTTGAGTCTCTGTATCAAAAAGATGTCTTCTCATTTTTTTCAAGTCTACTTTTGCATCCTTCAGGAGTATTTTAAAGCTTTTGGTCTATAAGTCCAATTTCTTAATAGGTTTACTTTGGGTATTTTATCTTTGTTGGTATCTGTAAATGGAGTCTTTTCTTCCATTATTGTAACTGGCTATTGCATATGAAAAATATTGATTTCTGCATATTAAGTTTATCTTGCTGAATTTTCCTGTTGTTTGTTATTTTTTAGTCAATTGAGTTTTCCAAGTATAAAATCATATCACCTACAAACAGAAGTAGTTTTATCAACTCCTTTTCAATTCCTTTACCTCCAATTTTTTTTTCATTTATGTAATTGTTTTGGCTAGTTCCCCCAATGCAATGCTAATTAGTATTGGTGATTGTGGACATCATTGTCTTGTTCCTGATTCTAGTTAGAATACAAAATTGTATTTCCCCACTAAGTATGATGTGGCTCAGTTAGACATACCCAATTGTGTTACAGAAGTACCTATTGATGACTATTTTATTACTTTTTTAAAATTAAGGAAGGGTAATTAAATTTTGTCAATTACTCCCTTTCTGTAGATATGGGGGTGGTCATATGATATAAGAGATTACATTCTTATCTGTGGCTATCTTCACATTTCAAAAATTCTACATCATAGCTATTTAATCTTCTCATAGTCTAAAATTAAAAGAATATAGGAGCATGAATAGGCAGAGCACAAAGGATTTTTAGGGCAGTGAAACTACTCTGCGTGATACTATAATGGTAGATACGTATCATTATAAATTTGTCCAAACCCATGAACTTAAAACACCAAAAATGAACTCTAATGTTAACTATGGACTTTGGGTGATTATGATGTGTCAGTGTAGGTCCATCAATTGTAACAAATTTACCACTTTGGTGGGTGACGCTAGTAATGAAGGAGGTTATTTATGCATGTTTGGGGGTATATGGGAAATCTCTGCACTTTTACTTCAATTTTGCTGTAAACCTTACACTGCTCTTAAAAAAAAATATATCAAATCCTAATTTTATTTATTTGTTTGTTTATTTATTTATTATTTATTTATTTATTTATTTATTTTGGAGAGAGCATGCTTGTGCATGAGCAGGGAGCAAGATGGGGGTAGGGCAGAAGGAGAGGTAGAGACGATCTTAAGCAGACTCTGTACTGAGCTTGGAACCCCATACCAGGCAGGGCTCTATCTCACAACCTCGAGATCACAACTTGAGTCAAAACAAAGAGTTGGATGCTTAACCAACTGTGCCATCCAGGCACCCCAAATTTTAATTTTAGAAGAAAGAAGTTTCAAAGATTTATTCTAACTTATCCTTTGTCCTTTGACTTCTTGATTTCTTTTGTCACACCAAAATTTTTTCTCTTTATTTCTGTTCATATGATGATTTATAGTATTAGATTTCCTAATATTAAGTTAATTTTGCATTCCTAAATAAGTCCACTTTCTATTATATGGTATTCTTTTGACATATAATAATTTTGGTTTTGGCATCAATATATATTAAGAGTACACAGTTTTCCTTCTTTTTCTATGTTCTGGAATAGTTTAAATAGCACTGGCAATCTGTTCCTTACAAAAAAAAAAAGATTTATTTATTTTTACTTGAGAAAGAGAGAGGGCAGAGGGAGAGGGAAGGAAGAGAATCCCAAGCAGACTCCTAAGTGTGGAGCCCAACATGGGGCTCGATCTCACGACCCTGAGATCATGACCTGAGCTGAAACCAAGAGCTGGACACTTAACCAACTGAGCCACCCAGCTGCCCCAACAATCTGTTCTTTAATAGTTTAATAGAATTCCTTTTGACACTCTCCGGGCCTGGTATGGTTTTCTTAAAGCAAGCCCTCTGACAATTTTTCTATTTCATCTATGTAAATTGTTATGATTAGATTTTCTCTCTTTTGGTTTGCTTTGATGTTATTCTTCCTCCATTAAGTCAGTGGCTTAATTCACTACTCTTCGTTGACATAATAATTTAAGGCTAATCATTTTGATTTTTGAATAATGTGAATATATTACCTATTTTAAAAATTAAGAGAAGACAAATCAACACTAACATTAAATTTTGAATAGAACATGGTATATGACAATATAAGCTGACCTCAACAACCAAATGCTGAAACTTTCCTACTTTGTCTTAAGCACTTACCTTGAAGAGAATCCAATTTAGCTTTAATTAGCATTCTTAACCTTGCCACTTCTTGCCTTTTCAGTTCATCAAGTTTTGTCCTCACATGGTGACTTACTAAATCCAGTTCTTTGCTTAGTCTCCCACTCTGTTAAAATTAACAAGTTAGTTTTATTTATTACATTCCATTTTTAGACCAGACACAATATACTAAAATGAGGGTTATGATAAGGTAGTGATAAATACTTTTGACTAATTTAGATAAATTTGATATTACAAAAATCATTTCTTTCAGAAGATACTCACTTTATAACTCTAAAATCAAGAAATGTAAAAACTATATATTATAGAAAGAGCCCAAATGCCCATCAAATGATCAATGGATAAAGGAGATGTGTATACACATACAATGGAATATTAGTCACCATAAAACCATAAAAAAGAATGAAATCTTGGGGCGCTTGGGTGGCTCAGTGGGTTAAAGCCTCTGCCTTCAGCTCAGGCCATGATCTCAGGGTCCTGGAATCAAGCCCCCACACTGGGCTCTCTGCTCAGCAGGGAGCCTGCCTCTCCCTCTCTCTCTGCCTGCCTCTCTGCCTACTTGTGATTTCTTTCCTCTCTGCCAAATAAATAAATAAAATCTTAAAAAAAAAAAAAGAATGAAAAATGTTCATCATCTTTAGCCATCAGGGAGATTCAAATCAAAACCACACTGAGATACCACCTAACACCAGTTAGAATGGCCAAAATCAACAGGACAGTAAACAACAAATGTTGGAGAGGGTATGGAGAAAGGGGAACCCTCTTACACTGTTGGTGGGATTGCAAGCTGGTGCAGCCACTTTGGAAAACAATGTGGAAATTCCTCAAGAAATTAAAAAATAGAGCTACCCTATGACCCTGCAATTGCACTACTCGGTATTTACCCCAAAGAAGCAGATGCATTACAAAGAAGGGCCACATGTACCCCAATGTTCATCACAGCAATGGCCACAATCGCCAAACTGTGGAAAGTACCAAAATGCCCTTCAACAGATGAATGGATAAAGAGGATATGGTACGTATATACAATGGAATATTATGCCTCCATTAGAAAGGATGAATATCCAACTTTTGTATCAACATGGATGGGACTGGAAGAGATTATCCGGAGTGAAATAAGTCAAACAGAGAGAGCCGATTACCTTATGGTCTCACTTACTTGCTGAGCATAAAGAAAAACATGGAGAGCATTGTGAGAAGGAAGAGAAGGGTGAATTGGGGGAAATCAGAGGGGGAAATGAACCATGAGAGACTGTGGACTCTGAGCAACAAACTGAGGGTTTTGGAGGGGTGGGGGTGGGGGGTTGGGCGAGCCTGGTGGTGGGTATTGAGGAGGGCACGTATTGCATGGAGCACTGGGTGTGGTGCATGAACAAATAATCTTGTAACACTGAAAAAATAAAACAAACATATTTGGGGGGAAAAAAAGAATGAAATTTTGCCATTTGCAATGACATAGATGGAGCTAGGGAGTATTATACTAAGGAAAATAAGTCAGAGAAAGACAAATACCACATGATTTCACTCATACATGGAATTTAAGAAACAAAACAGATACATATGGCGGGGAGAGAGGAAAACCATAAAACAGACTCTCAACTATAGAAAAACACACTGAGGGTTACTGGAAGGGAAGTGGTTGGGGGGATGGGTTAAACAATGATGGGTATTAAGAAGAGCACTTATTGTGATGAGCACTGGGTGTTGTATCTAAATGACAAATCACAGAATTCTATACCTGAAACTAATATTACACTGCATGTTAACTGGAATTTAAATAAAAATTTGGAGAATGAAAGAAAAATATAAAAATAAAAACCATACAATTGAAAGCATAATTAAAGCACAAAGGAGAAACTCAAAAAGTAACTGGAGTTGTAAAATGGTACAGCCACTTTGAAAAACAATTTGGCAGTTCTTCAAAAAGTTAAACACAGAATAACCATATGACCCAGCCATTCCTTTCTTAGGTATATACCTAAAGAATTGAAACATGTGCTCGCATAAAAACTTGCACCTGAATGTTCATAGCAGCATTATTCATACTAGCATAAAAAGTAGAAATAACCAAATGTCTATCAACTGATGAGCTGATAACCAAAATATGGAATATCCATAAAATGGGATATTGTTCAGCCATAAAAAGAAATGAATGTACTAATATAAGCTACGATACCATGAACCTTGAAAAACATGTTTAGTCAAAGAAATGAGACACAAAAGGCCACATATTGTATAATTCCATTTATGTGGAATGTCCAAAATAGGCAAATCTGTAGAGATAGAAAGTAGATCAATGGTTGCCAAGAGATAAGAAGAGGGAGTAAATGAGGGAGTGATGGCTTAATGGTACAGGGCTTCTTTTGGGAGGAAATGAAATTGTTTAAAAGTAGATAGCGCTGGGGCGCCTGGGTGGCTCAGTGGGTTAAAGCCTCTGCCTTCAGCTCAGGTCATGATCTCAGGGTCCTGGGATCGAGCCCCACATAGGGCTCTCTGCTCAGCGGGGAGCCTGCTTCCCCCTCTCCCTCTGCCTGCCTCTCTACCTACTTGTGATCTCTCTCTCTATCTCTCTGTCAAATAAATAAATCTTAAAAAAAAAAAGTAGATAGTGTGAATGGTCACTAGATATACTACTGAATTATATGCTTTAAAGGGGCAAGTTTTAATGTATGTGAATTACATTTCAATAAAGTAATTTTAAAAAATACCTTGGCCACCTTAAACTTTAGTAACTACATATATAAATAACTTTTCAAAATTCATCTTTTTTAGGTTGTCTCCTTTGATTACTTTTCTCATAGATAAGTATTTAGATCCATGTTCCAAAATTTAAGAAACAAAATAGCTAGTAGCTTACTTTCTCTTGTTTATAAATGCATTTGCAATCACAAACTGCAAATGTGACTAACAATCAGGCAGATAAATGTTTTAGGACACAATCCGTGGGGCCCATTGAGGAAGGTAAAGAAAAGAAACCCCCTACAAGGGAGACCAAGATAGAATGATCAGGTAAGAAGGAGAACTTGGAGAATTTGCTGTTATAGAAGCAAATAGGGCAATATACTCAAGGAGAAAGCAGTCATCATTATTACATACAACAATGGTTCTCAAAGTGTGGTCCCCAAGTAGAAGAATTAGCACCAACTGGGAACTTTAGAAATGTTTTGGCTGAGGGACATCTGAGTGGCTTAGTCGTTAAGCGTGTGCCTTCAGCTTAGGTCATGATCCCAGGGTCCCAGGATGAAGCCCCATATTGGGCTCCCTGCTCAGCTGGGAGCCTGCCTCTCCCTCTCCGTCTGTGTGCCACTCCCTCTGCTTGTTCTCTCCCACTCTCTCTGTCAAAATAAATAAATAAAATCTTTAAAAAACAAAAAACAAAAACCTGATCAAAATACTTGGCTGAAAAGATAAGGACAGATTCTAGCTTTTTTCTCCCAGTTTTTCCCAAGAGTCTTTGCTGACCTATTTATAATGATTCTGTTGGCTTGAGTTTTATTGTCTACTGTAATTCTTACATCTTTTTCATTGAATAACTGTCTAACTTAC
>CM053613.1:32744269-32776649 GCA_028646535.1 Procyon lotor
ATAAGTCAATCAGAGAAAGACAAGTATCCCATGATCTCTCTGATATGAAGAACCTGAGAGGCAAGGCAGGAGTTTGGGGGGGTGGGGGAGACAAATGAAACAGGAAGGGATGGGGAGGGAGACAAACCATGACAGACTCCTAGACTCAAGAAATGAACTAAGGGTGGCCGGGGGTGGGGGGATGGGGGGTAAGGATAGGGTGGCTGGGTTGTGGACATTGGGGAGGGTATGTGCTGTTAAGTGCTGTGAAATGTGTAAGCCCAAAGATTCACAGACATGTACCCTGGGGCAAATAATACATTATATGTTAATAAAAATTAATTTAAAAAAAAAAAAAAAAGCTTCAGATAAGGGGCGCCTGGTGGCTCAGTGGGTTAAAGCCTCTGCCTTAGGCCCAGGTCGTAATCTCAGGGTCCCGGGATCAAGCCCCCACACTGGGCTCTCTGCTCAGCGGGGAGCCTGCTTCTCCCTCTTTCTCTGCCTGCCTCTCTGCCTACTTGTGATCTCTCTCTCTCTGTCAAATAACTAAATAAAATCTTTAAAAAAAAAAAAAGCTTCAAATAAAAATGATAATAAGGGCCTCAAAATCTTAACAAATTAATAGCCCAAATTTAAGAATAGGAGAAGGAAAAACTGTATCTTTTCAATTAAAATACTAGGGAGCCAAAATTGTTTCTAGATATATTTAATTTAGCTTCAACCTAATTTTGAAAATAAGTTTCTCTATAAATATAAGTTGATTAAAAGAGACAACTAGATAAAATATTCTTTTAGCCTTATAAACATTATTTTATCATAGTAGTCATTTGCTAAAATTCATTTTGGTCAATAATTTTTCAAATAAATAGGCCAACAAAATGTCAAGCTTGAAACAAGAGAGGAGCAAGTACTGCTATTTCCACAATATTATTCAGATTTTGTTTATTTAAACAGTTTCCACTCCATATGGATCTTTAGTAGCTCTGGAGGATCTATTACAGGAATTAGAATGAATAAAAATCTCATATTTAGTTGATTTTATACATACAGACCCACATTAGGGTCCAAGTCAAGAATATTGGTTTGACCAACAGTGTGGAATATGCATTATTTAACCGGGAATCTCCTAAACTTAACTGATCATGGGCTCTTTTTAAGTCACATTTTTATCCACAGAACACAATTTGGAAAAGAATATACTGCTTCATTTTTGCCACAACTCTAGATAGTAGATAGGGCAGTGACTCGTTTTAGAGGTGAAGAAAATTTGAATTAAAACAATTCACTCACAGAGCGTAGTCCTGCATTACAAAATCACTAGAACTCCCCTTTTGGTGCTATTTCTTATACATCAAAATTTTTAGCATCTCTATTGAGACACAACTCACATGCCATAAAATTCACCCATTTAAGGTAAGGAACAGTTTGTTCTGTAAAGATGCTACTCAAAGTTTAGTTCTCAAGCCTGAAGGATCAAAGCACCCGTGAGCTTGATTCTCAGGCAGCAACCAAGACCTCTGAAGTCAGAATCTCTGTGGTGTTTTAAGAAACTTTCCAGGTAGGGCGCCTGGGTGGCTCAGTTGGCTATGCGACTGCCTTCGGCTCAGGTCATGATCCTAGAGTCCCAGGATGGAGTCCTGCATCGGGGGCTCCCTGCTCAGCAGGGATTCCGCTTCTCCTTCTGACCCTTCCCCACTCATGCTCTCTCTCTCTCATTCTCTCTCTCAAATAAATAAATAAAACCTGAGAAAGGAAGGAAGGAAGGAAGGAAGGAAGGAAGGAAGGAAGGAAGGAAGGAAGGAAGGAAGGAAGGAAGGAAGGAAGGAAGAAACTAAGGGTTGCTGAGGGGGTGGAAGGATGGAGTAACTGGGTGCCCGACATTAAGGAGAGCACGTGATGTAATGAGCACTAGCTATTCTAGAGACTGGTGAAATCACTGACCTCTACCTCTGAAAACGATAACACACTATATGTTAATTAATTGAATGTAAATTTTAAAAAATGAGAAGGAAGGAAGGAAGGAAGGAAGGAAGGAAGGAAGGAAGGAAGGAAGGAAGGAAGGAAGGAAAAGGAAAAGGAAAAGGAAAAGGAAAAGGAAAAGGAAAAGGAAAAGGAAAAGGAAAAGGAAAAGGAAAAGGAAAAGGAAAAGGAGGGAGGGAAGGAAGGAGGGAGGGAAGGAAGGAGGGAGGGATGCAGGAACTTTCCAGGTAATTCCTACATACATATGCTCGAGCCCAAGAGTCATTCTCTTCTAAGACACTAGTTCTTCCACATCATCATTGTGAGTAAATGTTTTTCAGGATGAAATGTTTGGGAGATGATGGCTCAATGAAGCTAAATAAAGTTTTCATCATTGCAAGACTTTCAGAACTTGTGATGGGCTACTTAGCATTATGAATCTTTAATAGAAGGATGATTTGTTTCTCTACAGAAAGTACATCTACCATGAATCACCTCCTCTTCCCATAATTATTTTTCAATGAAAACCAAAGTTTATTTCTCCTTCATGCTTTATGCCCATTACAGGTGTATATTTTATTTTTGGTTTTCATTTTTGAGAGATAATTCACATGCCACAAAACTTAGTCTTTGAAATTGTACAATTCAGAGGATAATCATATATTCACAAGGTTGTGCAATTATCACCATCTAATCTTTCAAAACATTTTCATCATTTTAGAACATTTAGAACATCTTCCAAAAAGAACCCTGTACCCATTAACAGTCACTCCCCATTCCCTCATTCTCACAACCCCTAGCAACCATTAATCCACTTTCAGTCTGTATAGATTCGCCTATTGTGGACATTTCATATATATGGAATCATATAACATGTAGCCTTTTGTATCTGGCTGGCACTGTATTTTCAAAGTGCAATCATGTTGTGACCTGAATCAGTATTTCATTCTTTTATATGGCATTTGTACATACCACATTTTGTTTATCAATTCATCAGGTGACGGACATTTGGGTTGTTTTTACTTTTTTGGCTACTATGAATATTTGTGTTCACGTTATTGAGTTAACTTGTTTTCAGTTCTTTCAGTTACATTTCAAGGAGTGGGACTGTCAGGTCAATTTGGTGATGCCATGTTTAAGTTTTTGAGGAACTGCCAAACTATTTTCCATAGCACCATATTACATTCCCACCAGCAATATATGAGACTTCCAATCACTCTACATCCTCACCAACATGTGTTATTATTTTTTATTATAGCCAATCTACTAGGTGTGAAGTGGTGTCTCATTTTGATTTCGATTTGCATTTCATTAGCTAATAATGTGAGGCATCTTTGCATGTATTTATTAGCTATCTCTTTACCTTTTTTTTTTTAAGATTTTATTTATTTATTTGACAGAGAGAGACACAGCGAGAGAGGGAACACAAGCAGGGGGAGTGGAAGAGGGAAGAGGCTCCCCGCTGAGCAGGGTTTGATCCCAGCGTCCTGGGATCTTGATCCCATGACCTGAGCCAAAGGCGGACACTTAAGGACTGAGCCACCTAGGTGCCCCCTTCTACATAATTTCTAAAGTTTAAATGAGTCCCCATGGCACCTAACATGGTACACATACAATTGGAAAATGAGTAAGTTGAATAGTCTTTCTATAAATGTGCATGCAGAAGGTCAGCTGAGTGATATACCTCTGTAACTTCATTTTGCAGACCTCCTCAGGGACTGTGACTAGCCCTGGATATGGTCAACCCAGAGTTTAGAAGAATCTTTCACATAGACTCCTCCCCTCCACCCATACTACCTCCAATTATCTCTCCTCCTTCTACCAGTTAACATACATACACACAGGGCAATTAATAAGCAGTTCTATCTTAGCAATTGGCAGCTGTCACATATTTTGAAATACGCTCTTTTTTAAAGTGTCCACCTTTAAGTTCAATATACAATAGAAGCCTGAGATTAATAAAAGTAAAATATAGTTAAATTGAATCTTGGAAGTGGAATCCCTTTTGGAATTTGTCTCTTCTCTTACTGTTCTGCTAGGTTTTCCATAAATGAGAAGGCAAGTCAAGAGAGAAATATGTTTGTACATATGAATGTGTGTGTGCATCCACACACACCTCAGCATCTCGATGTGACTAAGTAACAAAAAGTCTCTGGGTATCTACTCTAAAACATTTACTGAATTTAAGGTTCATTAACTTCTAATTGGGACCCAGACTTATTATATAACAATAGAAACCATCCTGGGAATGACTGACACCAAAGCCTATGACTGTTTTTAAGCGGTAGTTTTCAAAGTGTGATCCCTGGACCAAGAGCAGCAGCATCACCTGGGAGTTAGTTAGAAATGCAAATTATCGAGGCTTCTTCCAGACTTCTAAATTGGAGATTCAGGAAGGGAGGGACATAATCTGCTTTAACAAGCACTATAGGTGATTCTGACACATGCTAACATTTGAAAACATACTGCCTCCCTTTGCTGTATTATTCACAACCTCCTCTGCAAAGAGAGACAAAGAGAACGCTTATCTGAACAGTAAATTTAGATCCTCAAGGAACAGAGAAATGGGTGTTACATCTAAGAAGAGTAAAGCAAAATTAAATCTAGGTCTATATTCTAATTCTAGCTGCACCACTTACTTGCTATGACATCATAGGTCAATTAACTTTCCCCACTTGTTTTCTTATTTTTAAAAATAATAGATTTTTTTAAAGGGGAATTAAACTAGACCTCAGTATTCTTTAAGCTCTTAAATTCTATCACCAGTTTTTGGGCTTTTTTTTTTTTTTCTTTTTGTTAAAGATCTTTTTCTGTTACATCATGAGAAGTGATGGGGACCTGGGTGGTTCAGTCGGTTAAGCGTCTGCCTTTGGCTCAGGTCATGATCTCAGAGTCCTGGGATGGAGCCCAGAGTCAAGCTCCCTGCTCAGCAGGGAGTCTGCTTGTCCCTCTCCCTCTGCCCCTTCCCTCTTGCACTCAGGCTCTCCCTCTCAAATAGAAAAAACCTTAAAAAAAAATGCTAATAAAATTGCTTGCACTCACACCAATTTTATGAAATGATTAAGTTATAGGATTTGTAAGTGCCTTTAAATCAAATATTGCTTATTCAGCCAGTTTAACATTATATTGGTAAAGCAAATAGAAGATCTTGGCAGTGGGATAAAAAGAATACAAAAATTAACTACCAAAGAAACTTCCTATCTACATACAATAAAAACGAGGTAAAGCCAGAAATGTTTCACTCTTAAGAGACCAGGTGCCCTCTGATCAAACTTACACCCTTGCTACTGAAGAGGAAAGTTCCTCTTGATTTCAGGTTGAGAGATTGCCAGACTTGTATTTCATTCAAGCTGGATTTATTTTTACTTCTGCGGAAAGGAGATAATGAATTGTGGACTGCCATTTCAAAACCAAGAGCAGTTTTAATTTTTGATAATTTTAGAGGTTAAAAGACTAAGAGTTCAAGGAGAAACTTATTTGTTTTCAAATAAAATACAATAGAACTGCTTAAAAACAAATACAACCAGATGCAAAAAGATGCATACTATATAATTCTATTTATATCTAATGTCCAGAATAAGCAAATTCATAGAGAAAAAAATAGATTAATGGTTGCTTAGGACTACTAGTGGCCAGAGGGGGGAAGTGAGAAATGACTGCTAATGGGCATGGCTTTCCTTTTTGGGTAATAAAAATGTTCTAAAATTAGACAGTAGTGATGGTTGTACAACCTTGTCAATATACTAAAAATTGTACGCTTTAAAAATGCATATTTTATGATATATGAATCAAATTTCAATTTTTAAAACAGTAATAAAAACAGCAAAAAATCTGAGCCTATAAAAAAGGCAAATATAAGAAAAAGAACAAATACAATTTATAAACCATCATTAATCTATAGAAGTATGGAAGTATAAACTACCCATCTGCTTTTCATAATTATCCAATTTTTATATTCTTTTTTTTTTTTTAAGTAGGCATGGATCCCAATGTGGGGCTTGAACTCATGACCCTGAGATCAATACCTGGGCTGAGATCAAAAGCAGCCACTTAACCAACTGAGCCACCCAGGTGCCCCTCCAATATTTAAATTCTTAATAATTTTTGTCTGCTTAAACTATCATTACTAGAAAGTAAGTAAAAATCTTGCTGTATGATTTTGGATTTATGTATTTTCCCTATAATTCTGTCAATTTTATTTAAAATTTTGAGGCTGTTATTAAATGTACACAAATTTAAAATTTTCTGGCTTTTTGGTAGATGTACTCTTTTATACTTTTGATTCCTCTTTATACACTTTGCCTTAAGGTCTACTCTATTTGATAGTAATAGCTAAACTAGTTCTCTTTTCTTTTTTCTTTTTTTTTAATTTCAAATTAAGCTCTATTTTTTTTAGCTTAACATTGTTATTTTTGTTTTTTTTTTAACTTAAATTCAATTAATTAACCTATAGTACATTATTAGTTTCAGAGACAGAGTTCAGTGATTCATCAATCTGATATAATACCCAGTGCTCATTACATCACATTTCCCTTTGGTCAGGGTATGGAGATGCACACACTTTTAATCTAGCCTAATGATCTCTGTCTTCTATCTGGAGTATTTTCTCTGTTTATATTTAATCAAATTACTGATAATATATTTAGGCAATCCAAAATGCATAGTTTCCTAAGTTTAACATCTCAGAAATCAACGTGTGCTTTTCATTTAATAGAATATTAAAATTATGATTCACCAAGTGCAGTAGCAACATAATCTTTACTGTCTATGCATGAAATTATCATAGCTACTCTCACTCCCACTTCTTAGGACTGAGTTTTCTCATTGTTGGTACTTCGCAAATTAGTCACCATTTAAATGTCTTTGAAAGAATTAAATTATGATTTGGCATGGAAACAGAGTTACTGTGGAAACACAGAAATGAAGCAGCTGATATTAGTGAAGCAAATATTTGATGCTAAAGGAATAACAGCAACTTAAGCTTTCTTCTAAAGAGTGACCAAATGCTTTACCTGACTTTAGACAGAAAGACACCACAAGTGGAAAAACTCTGTCGTACTTTGTGACTGAGATGCAATAAGGTTACCCTTGAGCAGCCAAACAATGCAAACGAAGATAGTGGAAGCTAACGATGCCTCCAAGAATTTTTTTTAATTGCATGGAATACGAGGCTGATTTGATAAATTCATGCACAGTTAAGACAAATGTTAATTTGTCAGAAACTTGCTACTCACACTGAACAGAAGCTACATAACTTCCATGAAATCTGAGGGAAAAACAAAGGTAAGTCAATAGGAAATGCTGACAAACTCCTGATGCTCTTTTATATATTTGAAAATGGTACACCAGTGTTAAAGGTGCTAACAAAATGGATACCCTGCAAACGGCTTAGAGAGTAGTGGATCACTCTGACACTATGCGTAGACATCTATGACCGAAAGTTGCTGCCATATTAAATTTTAAACTACAAAATAATTTCCCCCAAAATGTTCCTGTAGGCATAAAAGGGTGGGAGAGGGTTGATGGCTGAGCTAAAGGAAGGCTGGCTAAATCTGGTTTGAATGTCCAAGAGCCCTCCATAAGCTGCCAAGTGTACTAGTCTAGTTCAATACACTGTGAGGCCACATATTTGAATATCATAAGAACAGGATGCTTGAAAAGTAACACAATCTGATACTATTCCTGATGCCACGTGTAGACCACTGCAATCCTCAGTGATTCAGTCAACAAACCACTGAAGAAGTGGCCAAGGAAAGGAGATATATCTGAAAACTTTCCATTGTCACCTTCAAGAAAGCACTGGTATCAAAGCTTGTGAAATGAGAGTCAGAGGCTTAGACGAAATTCCAGGCAAAGGAGCCTGAAGAATTTCCCAGAAGAAAGTCACCCTCAGTCTCCGTAGCAGAAAAACACAGACATTGACAAGTCTGAATCTAGAAAGTGTTTCAAAAGAATCAGACTATGAATATGCAAAAGTCTTGGGAATACTTTAACCAATTTCATTATGTATGCCCAAAGTGATGTGAGAAAAATTTCTGTCTACGTGAATCTAAAAATGCACTTTCATAAATGTAACATGAAGTTATAAGTGACAAAGCATAGCATCATAGTTTAATTGCCAGTATTTTTTCTTATATGATATGTATTGATGTGTCTTAATATCGATGAAGTCTTAGGGTTTTAATCTTGGGTTTTAAATCTACCATCTTTTTTCGGATTTTCTATTTATTCTGACTCTTTAGTATCTATTTCTTCTTCTCTCTTGTCTTTTTTGTTTGTTTTTTATTAATGGAAGATTTAAAAAATACTTTTTTCCTCTCAATAATTTCTAATCTTTTAGTATTTATTCCAGAAGTAATTAGGACAACTAACTTACTGAAGTCTAAAGTTAATTAAAACATTTACATCTTTTTTAAAAATTATTTTTTTTAATCCAGTATAATTAACATACCATGTTATATTAGTTTCAGTAGAATATAGTGATTCAACACTTCTATGTATTACTCAGTGCTCATCACGATAAGTGTACTTTTAATCTTCTTTACCTATTTCACTTATCTCACCACCGACTGACTTCCCCTCTGGTAACCAACCTTTTGTTCTCTACATTTGAGTCTGTTCATCTTTTTTTTTTCCTGTTAAAGTATTTATTTCTTAATAAGGGCACAAGAATATTAACTGTTATCATAACAAAAGAAGTGGAAGATGTTCTAGCACATTAGGGTGAGAAGTAATGACACAAAAATTTCTTTAAATAGCAACATATTGGGGCGCCTAGGTGGCTCAGTGGGTTAAGCCTCTGCCTTCAGCTTGGGTCATGATCCCAGGGTCCTGGGATCGAGCCCCACATCGGGCTCTCTGCTCAGCCGGGAGCCTGCTTCCCCCCTCCCCCCCGCCTGTCTCTCTGCCTACTTGTGATCTCTCTCTCTCTCTCTCTCTCTGTCAAATAAATAAATAAAATCTTTAAATTAAAAAAAATTAAAAAATAAATAGCAACATATTGTCAAATGTGTCAGAAATACGTTTACAGATTTTCATAAACCCAAATGTATGCAAACATCCATACAAAATAAGGAGAGACAAGTATAAGGAGAAGCAGTGGGAAGATGGGGAAACTAACCTACTTTTCTTCCAATATCTGGTCAGTAAGAATGGCTTCCTTTCCTTTATTACCCTCTTCTTCCATAAGAAGAAAAGAGATCCAAAGAAGACCCTGGGTGGAACTTTGCTGAGACAGTAGACTGATCCAATCAGGATAGGTAGATAATTGATGCTCTAAAGTCAAATGATCTGAAATTCTGAATCAAGTGGTGGTCTCAAGACTGTATGGAAAGCATTGCACCCAAGGACTTCAGAGCCTCAGGGAAAAATACGAGGCACAGTTCTGAAACCTCTGCTACCATTCAGTAGATACAAAATAGTTTCCCTAAATTTCCAAGTCCGAAAAGAAAGCTTATCTCTCTTCTCCTTCTCCAACAAACCAAAATTCCCATTCACACAGAGGTGGATTTTTTAACTATTGATTCATACCAGTAGTTATCCAAATTAAGTTTACTTGGGTGGGGTGGGGGGGTGTTGAGTGTGTGTGTGTGTGTGTGTGTGTGTGTGTGTGTGTGTGTGTTCACATGTGTGCATATCAGATAATTTCCTGTTTTGATTGCAGGGAGAGATATGCTGTTAATGGTTAAAAGAATAGTTATGGGTAAGAGGAGTGAAGAGTACAGAAAACTGAGAATAGCTTGTTTCTTCTTGTTTCTCTATTCCTCCTTTATCTACCTTTTTCTCCCTCTTTCAGCCCTCCTCTTTTACTCTTCTTTGTTTTAAACTGAAGTGTATTTTCTTTAATCTATTGTATTTATTAATTTAACAACTATTTATTAAGTACCCTCTATGTACCAGATATGTTGGATACAAAGGTAAAAACAAGAAAGACATGGCCCCTAAGCTTGTCAGCCTCCCAATCTACTATAGAAGGTAGCCCATCAAATACACGATTGCAATTTGATACTACCTGAAGCAATCTACACAATTAATGCAGTCCCCATCAAAATACCACTAACATTTTTCACAGAGCTAGAACAAACAATCTTAAAATTTGTGTGGAACCACAAAAGACCCCAAATAGCCAAAGCGATTCTGAAAAACTAAAACAAAACTGGAGGCATCAAAAGTCCAGATTTCAAGTTATATTACAAGGCTGTAGTCATCAAGAGTATGATAAGGGCACAAAAACAGACACATAAATCAATGGAACAAAATAGAGAACCCAGAAATAGACCCACAACTATATGGTCAACTAATCTTTGACAAAGCAGGAAAGACTACCCAATGGAAAAAAGATACTTTTCAATGAATGGTTTTGGGAAAACTGGACAGGAAGAATGAAACTGGACCCTTAGTTACAACATACACAAAAATAAATTCAAAATGATTGAAAAACCTAAATGTAAGACAGAAAGCCATCAAAATCCTAGAGGAGAATACAGGCAGAAATCTCTTTGACCTCAGCCATGGCAACTTCTTACTAGACACATCACCATAGGCAAGGGAAACAAAAGCAAAAATAAACTATTGGAACTTCATCAAGATAAAAAGCAAAGGGAAAAAAAGCAAAGCAAAGGAAACAATCAACAAAACTAAAAGGCAGCCTACTAAATGGGAGAAGATATTTGCAAACAACATCTGATAAAGGGTTAATATCCAAAATCTACAAAGAACTTGTCAAATTCAACATCCAAAAAACAAATAACCCAGTTAAGAAGTGGGCAGAAGACACAAACAGATACTTTTCCAAAAAAGACATCCAAATGGCCAGCAGACACATGAAAAGATGCTCAACATCATTTGGCATCAGGTAAATACAAATCAGTACCATCTCATTGTCAGGATGGCTAAAATTAGCAACACAAGAAACAACAGGTATTGGTGAGGATACAGAGAAAGGGGAACCTTTGGATTAAAGACCTATATGTGAGACCTGAAACCATAAAATTTCTACAAGAAAACAAAAGCAGTAATCTCTTTGAAATCAGTTATAGAAACATCTTCCTACATATGTCTCCTTGGGCAAAGGAAACAAAAGCAAAAATAAACTATTGGGACTATATCAACATAAAACACTGTCACAGAGGGAAGGAACCCATCAACAAAATAAAAGGACAATCTACTGAATGGAAGAAGATATTTGCAAATGACATATCCAATAAGGAGTTAATACCCAAAATATATAAAAACTTACACAACTCAACACCAAAATAATAATAATAATAATAATCCAATTAAAAATGGGCAGAGGACCTCCACAGATATTTTTCCACAGAAGACATTGAAATGGCCAACAGACACATGAAAAGATGCTCAATATCACTGATCATCAGGGAAATGCAAATCAAAACAATGAGATATCACCTCACATCTGTCAGAATGGCTAAAATAAAAAACACAAGAAATAACAAGTGTTGGCGAGCATGTGTAGAAAAACGAACCTTCATGCTGTGTTGGTGGGAATGCAAGCTGGTGCAGGCACTGTGGAAAACAGTATAGTGGTTTCTCCAAAAAGCTAAAAACTTTTAAAACCAAGCTAAAAACCACATGATCCTATAATTCCACTGCCAGGTACTTACCCAAAGAACATGAAAACACTAATCCAAAAAGATATATGCACCCTTAGGTTTACTGCAGTATTATTTATAACAGCTAGAATACAGAAGCCACCCAGCTCTCCACCCATTGATGAATGGATAAAGATGTGAGATATACACACCATGGAGTATACACACCATGGAATATTACTCAGCCATAGAAAGAATGAAATCTTGCCATTTGCAACATGGATAGACCTAGTGGGTATAATGCTAAGTGAAATAAGTCACTCAGAGAAAGACAAATACCATACGATGCCACCCATATGTGGAATTTAAGAAGCAAAGCAAACAAACAAAGAAAAGAGACAAACCCCAAAAGACCCTTCACTATAGAGAATAAACTGGCAGTTGCCAGAGGGGTGGTAAGTGGGAGGATGGGTAAAATAGGTCAAGAGGATTAAGAGTACACTAATATTGATGAACACTGAGTAAGACACAGAATTGCTGAATCACATTATACATCTGAAACTAATACAACACTGAATATTAATTATACTTAAGTTAAAAAAATAAAAAAATTTAAAAAGGAAAAATTGTGAGTTTTTATACATGTAAGTAAATGACTATTTTGTTTATTTGGGGTCAATGATTCTAGAACAGAAAAAAGGGACATTGAAGCACCACTAGCAAAAGAATTACTGAACTTTGTGCCTAAGTAGTACAAGGAAAAATTCCCAACCTTGCAGAAACACAAACATACTTTGTAGAAATAAAATCTTAGCTCGCTCCTTATCTTGGTTTTAATATCACTTAAAGAATGATTGAATCTTTAGATTCTTCTCTCCCTAGTTTCCATTTCCTGAATTTCAGTCTCCTTGAAACTTTTATTTCAGTTCACTTTCTTTACAGATACAGTGGCAACTGAACCACTTAACATGACAAGTATAAGGTATATTTACATAATATTTATAAAGAAAATGTCGGAAAGGAATAAAATAGTGATACAGCTAAGTAAATTAAGGAAAGGCTAGTAGTTAAGAGGAAATTTCAAGATAGGTAACAAGTGGTTAAAAAAAACCAGATACATAAGGAAGGCAAAAGTGTGCCTCATATGACTATATTGAACTTAAATGTACCTTGATGATACCATTAGGATAACTTATCTCTGTCTTTTTAGTATCTTGTGTAAGGCAAATGGCTCAATTAATGTTAGCTCTTTTTAACATACCCATAAATTGTACAAGAAACATCTATTGAGCATTTATGAGAAATTTTAAAAACTAACCAGACTTCTAAAGGAATTAGAAAAAGAAGAGCAAATCCCAAAGCTAGCAGAAGGAAGGAAATAATAAAGATGAGAGCAGAAATAAATGAAATAGACACCAAAAGGCTTGGGGTGGGGCAGGGATGGGGAGAGAGAAAGATCAACAAAACCAAGAACTAGTTCTTTGGTAAGATTAACAAAGTGATAAACCTTTAGCCAGACTCATAAAAAAAAAAAAAAAAAAGAGGGAGGATTCAAATAAATAAATAAGATCAAAAATGAAAGAAGAGAACAAGCAACACAACAGAAATATAAAAGACTATGAGACTAGATGAAAAATTATATGTCAACAAACTAAACAACCTAGATGAAATGGATAAAGTCCTCAAAACATACAATCTTCCAAAACTGAAACAGGAAGGAATAAAAAATCTGAACAGACCAGGGGGCCTGGGTGGCTCAGTCAGTTAAGCATCCAACTCTTGATTTTGGCTCAGGTCATGATCTCAGGGGCCTGGGATCGACCCCCACATTGGGCTCCATCCTCCTCAGGGGGATTCTCTCCTTTTCCCTCGGCCCCTCTCTCCACTCTTGCAGGCACACACACACACACACACACAACTTTCTCTCTCTCTCTCAAATAAATAAATCTTTTTTTTTAAAATCTGAACAGACCAATTATTAGTAACTAGAACTAGAAGTTGAATCAAAGAACTCCCAACAAACAAAAGTCCAGGACCAGATGGTTTCACAGATAAATCCTACCATTTAAAAAAGAGTTAATACCTATTCTTAAAAAATAGAAGAGGAAAAAAAAAAAAAAATAGAAGAGGAAGTAGACACCTTGGTGGTTCAGTTAGTTTATTGTCCAAAAAATAGAAGAGGAAGTAGACACCTTGGTGGTTCAGTTAGTTTATTGTCCAACTCTTGATTTTAGGGTCATGATCTCAGAGTTGTAAGATCGTGCCCTGTGTTGGACTCTGTGCTCAGTGGAGAGTCTGCCTGAGATTCTCTCTATCCCTCTCCCTCTGCCTCTCCCCCCACACTCTCTCTTTCTCTCTCTCTAAAGTAAATAAATCTTTAAAAAAAAAAAGAACAAGACAAATTAAAAAAAAAAACAATAGAGGGACACCTGGGTGGCTCAGTGGGTTAAAGCCTCTGCCTTCAGCTCAGGTCATGATCTCAGGGTCCTTCGATCAAGCCCCACATCGGGCTCTCTGCTCAGCAGGAGCCTGCTTCCCCCACCTCTCTGCCTGCCTCTCTGCCTACTTGTGATCTCCTTTTCTCTGTCAAATAAATAAATAAAATCTTTAAAAAAAAAAATAGAAGAGGAAGGAAAACTTTTGAAATTCATTCTATTAGACAGCATTACCTTGATACCAAAGCCAGACAAAGACACTCTAAAAAAAAAGAAAACTACAGACTAATATTCCTAATAAACATAGATGCAAAAATCCTCAACAAAATACTAGCAAATTAAATTCAACCATACATTTAAAGGATCATTCACCACTACCAAGTGGGGTTTATTCCAGGGATGCAAGGATGGTTTAATATTTATAAATCAATCAACATGATACACCATGTTAAAAAAAAAAATGAAGGATAAAAACTGAATGATCATCTCAATTGATGCAAAAAAAAAAAAAAAAAAAAAGCATTTGACAAAATTCAGCATCCATTCAGGATAAAAATTCTCAACCAGGGATGCCTGGGTGGCTCAGTGAGTTAAGGCCTCTGCCTTCAGCTCGGGTTATGGTCTCAGGGTCCTGGGATCCAGCCCCACATCGCGCTCTCTGCTCAGCAGAGGGCCTGCTTCCCCCTCTCTCTCTGCTTGCCTCTCTGCTTACTTGTGATCTCTCTCTCTGTCAAATAAATAAAATCTTTAAAAATAAATAAATAAAATAAAAATTCTCAACCAAATGGGTTTGGGGGAACATACCTCACTATAATAAAGCCATATATAACAAACCCTCAGCTAACATGGTACTCAGTGGTGAAAAACTGTTAAGTTTTTCCTCTAAGATCAGGAACAAGACAAAGAGTGTTCACTCTTGCTGCTTTTAGTTAACATGGTAGTGGAAGTCCTAAGCACAGCAATCAGACAAAAACAGAAAAAAACGGCATCCAAATTGGTAACGAAGAAGTAAAACTCTCTATTTGCAGGTAACATGGCACTATATGTAGAAAACCCTGAAGACCCCACCAAAAAGCTATTAGAAGCATTTTCAGTAAATGCTGTAGGATACAAAATTAATATACAGGAATTTGTTGTTTCTATATACCAAGAATAAAATAGCAGAAAGAGAAATTTTAAAAAAAAATTTGCAACTGCATCAAAAAGAATAAAAGAGCTAGAAATAAATTTAACTAAGGAGGTAAAAGAACTGAACTCTGAAAACTATAAGAAGACATTGATGAAACTGTTTCAGAAGAAACTGAAGATAACACAAACAGAATATATATATATCATGCTTACGGACTGGAAGAATTGTTAAAATGTCCATACTACCCAAAGCAATCTACAGATTCAATGCAATCCCTATTCCACAAAACTGAAACATAACATTAAAATTTGTGTAGACCTGAAAAAGACCCTGAATAGCCAAAGCAATCTTCTTTTTTTTTTTAATGTTAGAGATAGAGAAGGAGCACAAACAGGAAGAGGGGCAGAAGGAGAGGGAGAATCCCAAGCAGACTTCACACTGAGTACAGAGCCTCAAGCAGGGCTGATGGTTGAGATCATGACCTAAGACGAAATCAAGAGTCGGATGCTTAACGGAATGAGCCACTCAGGCATTCGCCAAAGCAATCTTGAGAAAGAAGATCAAAGTTGGAAGTAACACAATCCCAGATTTTCATGCTATAGTACAAAGCTATAGTAATCAAAACAGTGTGTATTGGCACAAAAATACCACATAGATCAGTAGAACAGAATACAGAGCCCAGGGGCGCCTGCGTGGCTCAGTTAGTTAAGCAACTGCCTTCAGCTCATGATCCCAACGTCCTGGGATCAAGCCCCTCATTGGGTTCCCTGCTCAGCAGGGAGTCTGCTTCTCCCTCTCCCTCTGCCCCTTCCCGCTGCTCATGCTGCCTCTCTCTCTCTCTTTCTCAGATAAATAAAATCTTTAAAGAAAAGAAAAAAAAGAACACAGAGCCCAGAAATAAACCCAAGCTCATATAGTTAATTAATCTACAAGAGTGCCTGGGTGACTCAGTTAAGCGTCTAAATCTAGATTCCTCCCAGATCATTATCTCAGGGTTGTGAGATGGAGCCTTGGGTCAGGCTTGTATGAGCATGGAGTCTGCTTAAGATTCTCTCTCCCCCCGGGGTGCCTGTGTGGCTTGGTTGAGCAGCCAACTCTCAGTTTAGGCTCAGACCATGATCTTCAGGGTTATAAGATCAAGCCCTGCACTGAGCCTTGCATCAGGCTCCTCACTTCGTGGGGAGTCTGCTTGAGATCTCTCTCTCTCTCTCCCTCTTCTCCTCACCTTCTTGTATGCATACATTCTCTTTCCCTCTCTCAAATAAATATTTTTTAAAAAATGAAAAAAAAAGGGGCGCCTGGGTGGCTCAGTCGTTAAGTGGCTGCCTTCGGCCCAGGTCAGATACCAGGGTCCTGGGATCAAGCCCCACATCAGGCTCCCTGCTCAGCAGAAAGCCTGCTTCTCCTGCTACCATTCCCTCTGCTTGTGTTCCCTCTCTCGCTGTGTTTCTCTCTGTCAAATAAATAAAATCTTTAAAAAAAAAAAAAAATGAAAAAAAAATTATTCTCTCTCCCTCTCCCCCTACCCGCCGCTTACACACACTCTCTCCCTCTTAAAAAAAACAAAAACAAACAAAAAAAAAAAACAAACTCATTTGTGACAAAGGAGACAAGAGTATACAATGGGGGAAAGATGGCCTCTTTAATAAATGGTTTGGGTAAAACTAGACAGCTACATGCACATGAATGAAACTAGGCCATTTTCTTACACCATACACAAAAATAAATTCAAAATGGATTAAAGATCTATACGTGAGACCTAAAACCGTAACAATTCCTAGAAAAAAAAAAATGGGCACTCTTCCCTTTGGCATCAGCCTTAGCAATATTTTTCTAGATATGTCTCCTTCGGCAAGGTAAATAAAATCAAAAATAAACTATTTGGACTACATCAAATTAAAAAGCTTTTGCACAGTAAAGGAATTCATCAACAAAAAAAAAGGCAATCTACTGAACGGAAGAAGATATTGCAAATGATATATGTAATAAGGAGTTAATATCCAAAATATATAAAGAACTCATACAGCTTGAGTGCAAAAAAACAAATCTGATTTTAAAAAGGGCACAGGATCTGAACAGACATTTTTCCAAAGAAGACAGACAGATGGCCAACAAACACCTGAAAAGATGCTCAACATCATTCATCATCAGGGACATACAAATCAAAACCACACTGAGATATCACCTCATACCAATCAGAATAGCTAGTATCAATAAGATACCAGCTATTATATAAGAAATAACAAATTCTGACCAAAATGTAGAGAAAAGGGATCTCTTATGCACTGTTGGTGGGAATGTAAATTGGTATAATCACTAGAAAAACAGCATGACAATCATCCTCAAAAAATTAAAAATGAAATACTACATGATCCAGTTATTCCATTTCTTTGGGTACTCAAAGAAAATGAAAACACTAATTTGAAAAAATATATGCACCCCTGTTCACTGCAGCATTATTTACAACAGTGAAGATATGGAAGCAACCTCAAAGCCCAATGATAGATGAATGGATAAAGAAAATGTGGTATATATCCTAGAATGTTACTTAGCCATAAAAAAGAACAAAATCTGTCATTTTCAACAACATGGATATACTTAGAGGGTATTATGCTAAGTAAAATAAATCAGATGAAGAAAGTCATATCCCATATGATTTCACTTATATGTGGAATCTGAAAAACAAAATGAATGAACAAACAAACAAAAACAGATCCATAAATTCAGAGAACAAACTAGTGGTTGCCAAATGGAAGGGAAGTGGAAAGATAGGTAAAATGGGTGAAAGGAATTAGGAGATACAAACTTCGAGTTATGAAATAAATAATCATTGGGATGAAAATTACAGCACAAGGAATATAGTCAGTAATAGTGTAATAACTTTGGATGGTGATAGATGGTAAGTACACTTATTGGAGTCAGCACTGGGTAATGTGTAGAACTGATCAATTGATATGTTGTATACCTACAACTAATAACATTTTCAATTATATTTCAATAATAAAAATAATAGTAATAACCAGAACAAATACTCAATAAGACAGGAAAGCTTCTATAATGAGTCACAGGGTAAAAGTAAAAAAAGAAACACAATTTATTAAAGGTATTCATTTCGAAGACAATGATCAGACAAAGCTCTTCTGTGGCAATTACCGAAGTTTGTACGAGTGCTCATCATAGCCTACAGATCTCAGAGTTGAACAAGAAAAAAAAGATCCATAGTATGGCAGAGACTCCTATTTGCCTGCCAATATCTAAATCTTTCCTTCCTTCTCAGTAACAAAAGCCCAATTTTGTTCAGGGTAGCTATGCTCCAGCTACATTTCCGTACTTCCCTGGTAACCTGAGCTTTGCTTTGGGAAGTCTCCTTAAAGGAAAAGGATCCATCTTTGTCTTTGCCTTGCTGCCTGGAACTTGGCTGTGATGATTAGAATTCTGGCAGCTATCTTGGACTACAAGGACCAGTGCCACACCTTAGGGATGGCAGATCAAAGAACTGGGAAAAGTTTAGGTCCCTGATAACTGTATGAAGCTATTATACCTATCCCAGACAACATACGTCAAGAATTATTTTACATGAGCGACACCCGGGTGGCTCAATCGGTTAAACATCTGCCTTCAGCTCAGGTCATAATCCTGGAGTCCGAGGATCAAGCCCCACAGTGGGCTCCCTGCTCAGTGAGGAGTCTGCTTTTCCTTCTGCCCTCACCCTCTCTCTCACTCTCTCTCTCATTCTCAAATAAATAAATAAAATTTTTAAAGATTTTATTTATTTATTTGACAGAGAGAAAGATCACAAGTAGGCAGAGAGGCAGGCAGAGAGAGGGGGAAGCAGACTCCCTGCTGAGCAGAGAGCCTGATGCGGGGCTCGATCCCAGGACCCTGAAATCATGACCTGAACTGAAGGCAGAAGCTTTAATCCACTGAGCAACCCAGGCGCCCCAACAAATAAAATCTTTAAAAAAAAGAATTATTTTACATGAGAAAATAAATATTGTATGTTTAAGCCACCATTACATCTGTTTTTATTTTTCGCTTTCTTAACTGATCACTTACCTTCAGATAGGTAAAGAATTTTTATCTCCTTTTTACAGATCAGGCAACTGAGATGCAGAGAAGTAAGATGACTTGCACAATATCAAATTAGTGAAGAGGTGGGTCTTGGCTCCTAGGTCAGTGCTTTTTCTCTAAAAACTGACTCAATAAGTTCTAAATGTAAAAAAATGAAATAAAAACAGATTACATATAAACATAAATTTAGCCTTATTACAGTGGTAATGGCATATGATAGTATATATATGTGTCACATCCTGTAAATAGTAAAGGTACAAAATTTTCATGATGTGGAAGGAGACTAAATTATATCAAAATCCAGTGGAGAGGGAAGAGAGAAATACTAAATAAACAGAATCAAAGATCATAAAAAAGATTTTGGTTTATGATGCCAGGCTTTACTGTTTCAGTCCCTTTGTAAATAAGAATTCAGACTAAAAGCTTATTTTCCTCAGCAATGAGACCAAGATATAGGGTAAGTTTTCTCATTAAATCCCTAACTGAAATTTTTCTTAAAATCCTTAACTAGAATCTTTCTTTACTCTTACCATCACTTTAAAAAATTAACCTTGGCCCCAGTCTCAGTCACAGAGATCAGTAATAAAGCAAAATAGCTCAAATTTTCTTTTTTGATATCCCATTACTTGTCAAATACAAGGCAGTTGGCTCATCTGCAAACTCATGGGTGAACAAAAAGAATTATTTCTAAGCAGTCTATAAAGAAAATAAGCAAACAAAATATCTTCAGATTTTAAGAACACGTTTCTTTTTATGGTATATTAAAAATAAAATCATCTAAGTAGGTGAGTGATCATACACATGTTGTATGTCAAAAAGGCATATGACTTTTATTAACACAGCATAGTAAAAAAAAAACAAAACCACAACAGATTGAATCCTTATGACTCCCATTTACTGGCAGGCTATTTGCCTCTCTGATTCTCAATTTTCTTACCTATAAACTGAACTAATACTTCTTCATAAGTTTTTGATTGGTTGAAAATAAGAATGAATATATGGTAATTATCACAATGCATGGCAATCGTAAATGCTCAGTAAATATTAATGCCCTTCATGTCTTGAAAATGGAACAGGTATATAAAGTAATAAAAATCTGTTCTGTAAACACGCAAAGTTATAGAACCTAAAAAGCAATGTACCAGTTTGACATACAACCTTTAAATGTCATTTTTGGAAAGGCTGCTTTAGAACTCTCTCCTGAGCATTGCCATGGCCAAAGTCCTAATGCAGTTGTAGGCCAATGAAAAGAATACATCCAACAAAAGAGGAATACAATCTCTTTCTCCCTGGTATTAAAACTAGAGTCCCAGGTTTCTTTCTCCAGGGCACTGCCCTTGGCCAGGAAACCTTGGTTGCTTCCTTTTGCTGTCACTGTCTTAATTCTAACAGTGAAAAGGAGCCAGGTGGAGAAAAATAAACAGCTCCTGAGTTTCTCAATGGCATCACTGAGTTTCTCTCAGTGATGAGGGAGACCAGTATCCTGGTACTCAACTCCATGTTTCCCTTTAAAAATGAGAATCCACAGGAAAGCAAGATTGAAAGTAAAGTATCAGATGTATGACCAGCTGAGCTGGACTCCAACTCTTCCATGTACCAAGACATTAGTATAGATATTAATGTCTCTGATGCTTATATCTGTAGAAAAGGACACCATCATATTGCCTTTTTTTTCAATCTTAATTGGTTACAGTATCTTTTTTTTTTTTTAAGATTTTATTTATTTATTTGACAGAGAGGAGAGAGATCACAAGCAGGCAGAGAGGCAGGCAGAGAGAGGGGGAAGCAGGCTCCCTGCTCCCATATTCAATATGGGGCTTGATCCCAAGACCCTGAGATCTGAAGGCAAAGCCAAAGGCAGGGGCTTTAACCCACTGAGCCACCCACGTGCCCCTGGTTACAGTATCCTTGATAATAGGCTTACTTAATGAAAGCAGATACTGTTTCTCATCTGTATCACCCAATAAACAAATATATTAAAATTAAAATTACAATGTCTCCATTATTCATATATACTGTACTTGGATAACTAAAATACAATATGCCAAAAAGCTCTGCCAAATTTTAAAAAAACAATTAAAAAAAAATCTTTAAAAGCTCTGCCAAAAACAAAAGCATGCCACTGCTATCTCAATTTCCACTAGGTTGCTTTAAAATTTTTAAAACAGAATTCTGGGACCAGAAATGATCTCAGAGGTGGTTTGGTTCAGACCCAACTTTTACAAAAGGTTATAAAGCATAAGGAAGCTAACTGACGTGGTCAAAACTATTTGACAGACACAGGATTGGAACGTGGCCATCAAATTCTAATCAAGAATAATTTTCACCATTTCATGGGTTTTTTTTTTAACTTTGGATTGAAAAAAATCAATAAATGATTGAGATTTTTTCCTTAAATAAATTATTTGAAATTGTTAGGAGCCTGTTTTTTCAAAGTCTATAAGCTAATTGCACATATCCAACATAAAAATAACAAATTTCCCCCTTCTAGACCTTCAGATATTTAGAAAAAGTTAATCATCTATCATACCAAATACAGTCAACTCAATTACTCACAATACTTAAAAGTTTATCCACTTCAAGGATTACTTTCAGTGCATTTTAAAATCCTATACTTGATTCCTCCAGCTACCCAATACTTAAAAGAGTATTATGCTCATTCATCAAAAGGGCCCTTAGAAAGTGGAAAGGAACTTAAATATTATTCTAAATAACAAAATTAATTGGATATATCTATAGAGATACACAACATAACTCCAAACAAAAAGATACCATATTGATCATGTTACAATAGTCTATATTAGCAACCATGATTAACAACTAGAGTTTGGAAAGGTTCCCTCATTGTTTTCATTGTGCATTTCATTTTAACTGGTTTTTACAGTGCACAAACCAATTTGGCAAAAGTTGAACAGTAAGTACGGATAGGCAGATTAAGGTGAACAGAGCAGGGACTTTGGCCATGGCAAGATGGGTATATTAAGGCTGCTGGAAGAAAACAGCACTAGCAACCACAAGGAGGCAGAAATGAATTTTCACTAGAAAGTTAGAAGGGATCAAAGTTTAGATGAGAAACGTAGTTTCCATGTTTACCCCAATCACGAGAAGAATAGTATTTGAGATTTCTCATTCTAAATTTCCATTTAAAAAAAAATGTCGGGCCCTATTAACTGATGAACGTTTGTTGAGACATTTGTTTGTTCAGCATTTGTTGAACTTGCTGATCAAGTTTTATGAAACAAGAACTCACATTCAGCTTCAATCAAGACTAATCCCAAGGTAATTTCTATAAGGGACAAGATGCAAGAATCTGGATATTCCCTGACTATTCAACAGAATTCGCCAAGAAAGGCCCTAAGAAACAAAAATTTAAATAAAACATGAAAGAAGATATAGGTTATAGGGTCCAAATCTATTATAGCTCTAGTCATATTAATTTTAACAAATTCCTTAAAGCAAATGTCTCCTCAATCCTTTCAATTCTTACAGGGTAAGTCCAGAATCTCCTTCAAACAAAACTATCAGAAATATTTGCATATCAGATCCAAATCTATTAACCATAACTACTTTTAATAAATTCCTTAAAGCAATTGTCTCAGCATTTTCTTTTTTCTGATTCTTTCGAGAAAGTCCAGAATCTCATTCAGACAGAACTGACTATCAGAAATATGTGCATTTAGGGGCACCTGGGTGGCTCAGTTGGTTAAGTGCCTGCCTTGGGCTCAGGACATGATCCCAGCGTCCTGGGATGGAGCCCCCAATAGGGAAATCCCTGCTCACCAGGGAGTCTGCTTCTCCTTCTCCCTCTGCCCCTTCCTGCTGCTCATGCTGCGACTCTCTCTCTCAAATAAATAAACTCTTTAAAAAAAAAAAAAAAGAAAGAAAGAAATATTTGCATTTAACCTCCTCCTTTCCCCTCTCTCCCCTTTTTAGCCAAGATAATAGTAGGTGGTTTGATGTTTATATTCATCCATGGATTTAATAGCTTTAATAAAAGGTTTAGATGGGAGCACTTACTTATTCAATTGTGTAAATGTACATTATCCAATTTAAGAGTTCCATGGACACTCTGAGAATCTCAAGAGGTTCTGTCTCCCAGAAATCAGAATAATGATTCAGGGTCGTGTTCATATTTTTTCCCTCCCTCTTTCTTTCTCTCCCTCTCTCCCTGTCCCTGTCTGTATGTGGATATTATAAAACATCTGGATATTGTGGGACTCCGGGGTGGCTCAGTTCGTTAAGCGACTGCCTTCAGCTCAGGTCATGATCCCAGAGTCCTGGGATGGAGCCCCAAGTCCTGCTCTCCGGTCAGCAGGGAGCCTGCTTCTCCCTCTCCTTCTGCTTGTCGCTTCCCCTGCTTGTGCTCGCTGTCTCTGACAAACAAATAAAATCTTAAAAAAAAAAAAAAAAAATCTGGATATTGTAAAATAATTGCCAACCAAGACCACTTGTCAGCACCGACCACAACAGTAATTACATTTGTTCGCACAATTACCATTTAGGAAGCGCAACAAGGAAGTGAAAGTACTACCTCCGAAACAGAAAGAGCTCATCGCACATCGATTTCTCACTGAAGGGAAAACAAGACCACAGCTGACACGAACTTTCTCTAAGTGTCAAGGGTTGCGGGGTTAACAGACGGACAGAAGAGCAAGATTGACCGGCCTAGTTTTGCTTGACCTCGCCAGGGGTGATGTGCATCAGCAGGGAACTGATGGGTACACCCCCTTCTTAGTGGGCACCTCCCTCGCCCATCGACCTGCCCAGGCGAGGCTGGACCCTGTCGGGGTCTCGGTCCTGCACTCACCCACGCCTGCTCCCCGCCAAGAGCCTACCACCTTCATCTACCCCAAAGAAAGCTTGGGTGCCCTGAGGCGAGTGGAGTGGAAAAAGGGACTCCACGCCTCGGGCTGCAACGGGAAGCACCCCTCCGCCGGTGCCCGCCCACCGTGCGGTTCCCCCCGCCATTCTCACTGCAGGGTAGGGCAGGCGAAACCCTGAACCCTCTCTCGGGACCCGCTCCAGCCTCCCGCCGCGCTGATCCGCACCCACCTCGGGGCCCCGGCCTTACCAAGCCGGGTCTCGGCGCTCGAGGCTCCGCCTGCCGAATGCACGCACAACATAAACCTGTCTCTCCAGCCCCCCGCCCGCGGTTTTTCTCTGCACCTCTGCTGACCGCGCGCTCCCGCCTCTTCGCTGCCTTGGCGACAGCCCCCGCCCCCCAGACAGGCTCTGATTGGTCCGATTGGGGTCGCGGAAGTTCCCGATTGGCGGGGGCGGAGACGAGGCCGCGCCCGCTGGCGGAGAGGCGGGCGGCGTGGAACAGGAACGCGAAGGAGCCTGGGGGAGCCTAAGCCAAGAGGGACGTGGCGCTCTGCGACGCGGGCGGGGAAGCCGCGCCCCTTCCTTCTCTAGCTTTCATGGAGAATCCTGCGAAGCAGGATTTGGGAGGGTGAGGTGCTGTCCTGGGATCGGGACAAAGCCCCAGGGATCGCCTCCCCTTTGGCCGCAGGCCTGCGCGGGCAGACCCGTCAGAGATAGGTTGTCAGGCCCGTTTTCCCCTATAGGCCTCGCTCGGGGTGACACCTCCGGCCTCCTCCCTGACAGGAATCTTTCTCGTATCCGCACCCTCACCAGTCCCGATTATGCATGCAGGGCCCTGGGCCACAGAGCTTGATTGCTTTTCACTACCCCTTCTCTCTGACCCTTGTGCACACCTGTGTCTTCTCTACAGCCTCCCCTCGTAGAACTGAGGCATGACTCCACTTCCCCTCACTTTAAAGGTGGGGAAACAGGCTCAAAGATGTACGTGGTGCGAGGGTTAGAGAAGCTTTTGAAGCCTCCAGGCTGATCTTAAAGCATGTCTGCCAAATAACAGTTAACAGCGCTGAGCCTTCGTTTCCTAGCTTGTAAAAAGTGGTACCTACCTCAGAGTTGTTAGTGAAGATTAAATGGGTAGAATTGCAGAAAACCAGTACAGAACCAGCTGCATGTATGCTAATCATGGTTGATTCTACTTACCAGGAAATAAAGGCGGGTAGGAACTAACTGCACCAGTTTGGAGCCAGACTGCCTATGTCGCAAAACCGGATTCAGCTTACAAGTTACTAAAGCGCTTTGTGCCTCGGTTTTCTTGTCTGTAAAATGGGGGTAATAATTGTACCCTCCTCCTCAGTGCATAACAGTTAGTAGAAAAGTGACTGGCACATACAAAGTGCTCAATAAATGTTAGCCATTCTTACCTTAGTGGATGAGCTAGGACTATAATTCAAGTCTTTGGACTACAAGACCGCAAACTTTGCTCTTACACACTTCTCATGGACAAACTTAGAACAGTGCCTCAAACCCTTTTAAGGTTCAGTTAGAAACGCTTGTCCACTTTTTAAAAATCAAAATCTTAAACTATCTCCCTTATCATCATCAAAGTCTTAGAATGTTGTGATTCTGCCTCTAATGTAGGTTTAATAGCAGAGGCAAATTTAAGGAAAATAATCACGTTCTGTTCCAATGGACAGATTGAAGAGCAAAAGCACCAGAGTAAGAAAGAATATTCAAGAGGTGATGGTGTAGGAGCACTGAATTTCAATTTGAAAAACATGGGAAATATTGTATATTGGTTATGTATCATTATTAATCAATATTAGTGTCAGATCAGGAGACAATACCACATCCCAACACTGGAAAACACTAAACTGTAAATACATCTTCCACATTCTTTTTAAGATTTTATTTATTTGTCAGAGCCCAAGCAGGGGGAGTGGCAGGCAGAGGGAGAAGCAGGCTCCCCACTGAGCAAGAGCAGGATGTGAAATGTAGGACTAGATCCCAGGACCTGGGATCATGACCTGAGCCAAAAGCAGACACTTAACCAATTGAGCCACCAAGTCATCCCCATCTTGCACGTTTTTATTACCCACTATCTACCAGAGAGCCAAACACAAAGCGCCTGATCTAGGCACTAAGATTTGGGATAGACCCTTTAAGGGGACACTGAAAGATCTGGTAATGATGTATCTAGATTACTTATAGCAATCCAATGGAGGTGAATAATGGAAAATAAGAAAATTGAATTAGTCCAATAATAAAATAGGATGAAAAGGATAATGTACACTAACGTGGTGACTGAGATGTCAGCATTATTCTCAGCAATATTCTGGCATGAACAAAAAAGAGAAGACAAGGAAGACAGGGCAAACAAAGATCAAACAGCGAGATTCAGGGTTAGGAAAAATTGCTGAGGAAAATATTTCAGAGTGTCATGTTCGTATAAAGCAGGCAACAGCATCTCTTATACTAATAAAGATTGTTTTGTGGTAGAGAAAAATAGAAATGTTGATAATGACCCCTGGAAACATGCTATGATCTGAGGGGCTAATAAGGAAATGTTACTTAATAGGTAAGGTGGGGGGGGTCAGCATTGATGGAAAATCTGATGGAGAGGAGGACTGGAGAACATACTATTACTAAACTGTACAAGGGAAGAAAACAAGGTTTTGGAGTCAAAACAGGATCCCGTCCTCTCTGGATTAAAAACCCAACTCTACCTTTATTAATTGAGTTTCCTCTGGCAAGTTATTTAACCTGTCTCCATAGCATAGTTTCCTCATTTCTAAAATGGAAGCAAGAATAGTTTCCCCTGCCATAGAGTTCTGAGGATTAAGTGAATTTATATTTGTAAAGCAGAGCCTTACCTGCCATACAGTAATTGCTACATTAATGTTTGATAAAATATTAGTTTCAGTTTCTCCATCTGTATCCTGGGGTCATAATACTGGACTTACTGTAAGGATCCAAATGATGTATATAAAGTGTTAGGGAAGAGATGCTCAATAGATATTATTTCTCTTCCCCTCCACTACCCCCAACCATCAGCCTGTTACCTTTGACTCCTTCTCTATCACTGCTACTGCCATCAAGGGGCTATTGCTCAACCCGGTCTGTGCAAGGATAAAATATCTTTTCTTGATTTCCCTTGGCTCAGAAGAGAAGCTCAAAATGAGTTTACTAGAAACCAGGAGAAAATAAAGGGAAACAACCCCAAAGAAGTGGCTGATGTGGAGCCTGCCCCATAGTACATCTCTTGGTACTTTGGGCAGAAAAAAATGATGTCAATGAGATTCTGGCTTCCTAATACTTCAGTTCTCCCCCTTCTCACTTCTAGAATCTCACAGAACATCAACTGGCCAAGTTCTTCATTGTCTTCAGAAGAGGAGAGAGGGAGGCAGGAGTATTTACTGACAAGAGACAGTAAGTAATCAGAACAAGAAAACTCAACAGTACACTCTACATGAGGGCCAAGACTTACTCGTTTTACTAAAGTCTAGATCAGAGATCAGCATACTATGGCCCTTGGACCAAATCAAGCAACTGCCTGTTTTTGCAAATAATTTTATTGGAACACAGCCATACTCAACTATCATACTCATTTGTTTATGTATTGTCCCTGGTTGCTGTTGTTCTACAACGGCAGGGTTCAGTGGTTGTAACAGAGACTGTCTGACCCTCAAAGCTAAAAATATTTACTACCTAGCTCTTTACAGAAAAAAAAAATTTGTTTTGCTAACTTCTGATTCAGAAAATTCTGCCAGAATCATATTTTCAGCGTGCACAGTGCAAAAACTTTCACCTTCATCAAATCCTCTAACCCATTGCTTCTCAGACCTAAATGTGCATACAGATCACCTGGGGATTTTGTTAAAATGCAGATTCAGATTCAGTAGATCTACAATGAGGCCTGAGATTCTGCATTTCTAACAAGCTCTAGGGATATGAGTCACCTCTAGATCATCTTGATTTCATCAGGGTTTTTTTCCTTTTTTTTTTCCTTTACTGAAGTATAATTGACAAATAACATAATATTACTTTCAGATGTACATAATGTTTCAAAATTATGTATTCATTATGTATATATATTGTGAAATGATCACCACATTAAGTCTAGTTAACATCCATCATCACACATAATTACAAATTTATTTTCTTATGATGAGACTTTTTTAGGATTTATTCTCTTAGCAGCGCGCTGGGTGGCTAACTAGTGGCTCAATCAGTTAAGCATATGACTCTTGATTTCCACGCGGGACCTGATCTCAGGACATTCCGCTTAAAGTGGTAGGATGGAGCTCCATACTCAGTGGGAAAGTCTGCTTGAGATTCTCTCCCTCTCCCTCTCCCTCTCCCCCTACCTTTCCATCAGACCTATGTGCTCTCTCTCTTTAAAATAAAGAAAACTTTAAAAAAAAAATTTGCTCTCGTAGCAACTTTCAAAAATGCAATACAGGATTTTTTTAACTATGTTCACCAAGCTACACTTTACATCACCAGGATTTATTTATTTGACCACTGGAAGTATGTACCTTTTGACCACCTTCACCTATTTCACTCCCCATCTCCTGAATCTGGAAACCACCAATCTGTTCTATGAGTTTGTTTTTTATTTTGGTTTTTAATTTTTTTAAATATTTTATTTATCTATTTGAGAGAGAGTGAGAGAGAGAGCACGAGTGGGAGGGAGGGGATGGGAAGAGGGAAAAGCAGACTCCCCACGGAGCAGGGAGCCCGATGCAGGGCTCAATCTCAGGACCCTGAGATCATGACCTGAACTAAAAGCAGACTCTTAACCAACTAAGCCACCAAGATGCCCCTATTTTTGTGTTTCTTGCCTTTGCTTTTGGTGTCAATTCCCAAAAGTCACCACCAAGACTGAGGTTAAGGAGCTTACCACCAATGTGGAAATTCTTCTCAGAGTCTTATAGTGTCAGCTTTACATTCATGTGTTTAATCTACTTTGTATTGATTTTTGTTTCTGGTGTAAGACAGTGGTTTTTCTTTTGCATGTTGCTGTCCAGTTTTCCCAACACCATTTATTGCAGATTCTGTCCTTTCCCATTGTGCATTCTTGGCTCATTTGTCATTAATTAAATATTGACCATATATACATGGGTTTATTTCTGGGTGTTCTGTTCCATTGAGCCATTATATCTGTTTCTATGCTAATACTATACTGTTTTAATTACCACAGCTTTGTAATATAGTTTGAAATCAGGAAGTGTGAAGCCTCTGGCTTTGTTATTCTTTCTCAAGATTACCTTAGCTATTTGGGGTCTTTTATGGTTACATATAAATTTTAGGATTATTTGTTCTATTTTTGTTAGAAAAATGCCACTTGAATTTGCATTGAATCTGTAGATTGCTATAGGTAGTATGGACATTTTAACAGTATTCTTCCAATCCATGAGCAGGGGATATCTTTTTTTTTTTTAAAGGATTTTTTTTATTCATTTGAGAGAGAGAGAGCATAAACGGGGGGGGGGGCACAGAGGGAGAAGCAGACTCCCTGCTGAGCAGGGAGCCCACTGTGGGGCTTGATCCAAGGACCCAGAGATCATGACCTGAGCTTAAAGGCAGATGCTTAACCATCTGAGCCACCCAGGCGCCCCAAAGCACAGGATATCTTTTAATTTATTTGTATCATCTTCAATTACTTTCATCAATGTCTTATAGTTTTCAATGTATAGATGTTTCACCTCCTTGGTTAAATTTATTTTCTAGGTATTTTATTATTTTTGATGCAATCATAAATGAAATTATTTTCTTAATTTTTCTTTCCCATCAATTTTTACTATCAGTTCTCTCTTGTTATTTCTTTCCTCATTATCTAGCTTAATTTCTCTGGTTCATCAGTAAAATAACTCCCATATAAACATCAACTCCCTTGTCTTTCCCTGTATTACTCTCACCTGAAACAAACAAACAAATAAACAAACAAAACCAGCCCTGGATAAACCCAAAATATTCCTTTTCCTTGTCTCGACCAAAGTTCTATATTTTGTAGTTCTGTATTGCTAGATATCATTAGACTCATGTCTCTAAATTCATGGTCACCAACCTCAGATAGACCCCTAGCCACTGTCCAGCAATCCTCCAGTATTTCTCTAGCATATTCTCTCTTGCACACTTTCGAAGACCATTCCACATTTCTTGCTCCTTAGACCTTCCATTCTTCCTTCTCACTCATTTCACCTGACTCTAAGTCAGCTTTGTTGAGAACCGCCTTGTACAAGTTAAGGAAATCTTGTTTTAAAGCAGGGTTTCTCAACAGCAGCACTATTGACACTTGGGATCAAATATGTTTTGTTGTGAGGGATTGTCCTGTGCATTATATATGTTACCAGCATCCCTGGTGTCTACAGCCTAGATGCGAAAATTACCCACCTTCAGTTGTGTCAACCAAAAATATCTCCAGACATTGTCAGATATTCATTAAGAGGCAAAATCTCCCTAGTTGAGAGCCATTGGTTTAAAGCAACAGAAACCAATTCTAGCTAACTTTAAGAAAAGGGGGATTTATTGAGAGGGGCATTATATATATAATTGAGTAACTCATAGACAGACTAAGCCTGGAATCAATCCTAGGGGCAAGAGATCTTGGGTCTTCTTTCCAGAAGGGATAATAGAATATTTCCTTCTGCATTTGGGTATTCCTAATTAAGTTTAAAATTTTCAGCAGAAAGAATCCAAGTTCTGTTTAGATCAGGTATTTATTCCTGTGGCCTGAGAATAGAGTCTGTAAAGAATCAAGACAGGAAGAGGTGTTCAGGAGAAAAAAAGGCATAGCCACCATATTTCCCTCATATTCTGTATCTATATTCAGCTAAAGTGACTACAGGGGCTTCAATGAATTGGAGTTTATTTTTCCATGATAAAAATAAGTCTGGAGGAGATAGTGGTTGGCATTGGTTCAGCGGCTAAATAGTATTGTCATATTGCCTACCTCCTGCCTTTTCTGAGCTCTAGCTTCTCATCTTCAAGTTTATTGAAGGTTGAAAGATGGCTATCCTACTTCCTGCATCATGAACTTGACCACATCCAAAAATAAGAAAAACAAAAAGTTGGAAGAAGGCAGCAAAAGGACATTTTATGTGAGAAGTTCCCTCGCTTCTTCTCAGCAAAGGAAAAGAATCTCACTGAAGCCCCCTCAGCAAACAACCCTTAAGTTCCATTGACCAGAAGTAGATTCTATGGCCATTCTCTTAGCTGCAAGGTATGATGGGAAAGTTAGTATCTGGCAAGGGGGAATGCAATAGTCAACTGGCTGAGACCAACCACTATTAATTCCCTGGGTCTGGGCCAGTGGTGCCAAATTTTAGATTATATTAGCAAGAGAAGAAGGTCTAAGCTGTTAGTTGGGCAACATTGTAGCCTCTGCCATGTTTTCCAGCCATCAAATCCACAAACCTACATGATTCTGTAAGCATTTCCCCTTTCCTTTCTCCTGTAACAATAAAAGGCAGTCCCTTTACCTGAATGCATTCCTCTCAGTTCTCAAGGACTTCATTTTTCTCACTTGGCTATCCCTTGTCTTCCCTGTACCATTAATCTCCCCTAGCTATCCCACTCCAGGCATACAAACATGCTCTAGGAGGGTTTTCCATCTTTAAAAATCCCTTCCCTACAGATAGAGAAAAAGAAGTGATAAAACAAATAGAGTAACATTTTTATTGTAGAATTACTGTAGAATTACTATTTACTGTGAAATTTGTTCAGTTTTTCTGCTTAAAACTTTTATAATCTTGTAACACTGAAAAAATAAAATAAACATATTTGGGGGAAAAACTTTCATAATAAAATATTTTAAATAAAACCCTTACCTTGATTCCAAGCCACCCTATAACTTGTTCCTCTGGTTATAATGTGTGCAAATTCCTTTAAAACTTCCTTTCTCAGGGCGCCTGGGTGGCTCAGTGGGTTAAAGCTTCTGCTCAGGTCATGATCTCAGGGTCCTGGGGTCGAGCCCCACATTGGGCTCTCTGCTCAGGGGAGAGCTGCTCTCTCTGCCTACTCGTGACCTTTCTCTCTGTCTGTGAAATAAATAAATAAAATATTTTTTAAAAATTCCTTTCTCTACCTGCTCCCCTCTCTTTTATTCTCAGCTTATGCCAGTCTGGCTCCCATCTCCTCCACTCCTCTGAGATTGCTCTTACTAAGCCCACCTGTGAATGGACAGTTTTTTGTCCTCATCTTATTCAACTACTAGCAGAATACTTTGCTGCGAACTTCTCTCTCCTTGAAGCACTTTGCACTCTTGGCATCTGACACCGTTCTGTCCTAGTTTTCTTTCTACCTTTCTGGATACTCTTTTTCTGTCTCCTTTGAGACATTTTTCTCTATTACACAGCTTCTAAAAGTTAGAATGTCCCAGGGGTTGGTTCTGGAACCACTTCTCTGTCTACAGCCAATTTTACCATGAGGGGACT
>CM053613.1:32783441-32851087 GCA_028646535.1 Procyon lotor
TGTATGTATACACACACACGCGCGCACACACACACACACACACTGGAATATTATACAGTGATCAAAATGAAATCTTGCCATTTGCAACAACATGGATGGAATTAGAGGGTATTATGCTAAGCAAAATAAGTCAATCAGAGAAAGACAATTATCATATGATCTCACTGATATGAGGAATTTGAGAAACAAGACAGAGGATCATAGGGGAAGGAAGGGAAAAATGAAACAAGACAAAACCAGAAAGGGAGACAAACCATAAGAGACCCTTAATCTCAGGAAACAAACTGAGGGTTACTGGAGTGGAGGAGGGTGGGAGGGATGGGGTGGCTGGGTGACGGACATTGGCGAGGGTATGTGTTATGGTGAGTGCTATGAATTGTGTAAGACTGATGAATCACAGACCTATATCCCTGAAACAAATAATATGTTATATGTTAATAAAAAAAGACATGCGTAGTTATATTTCTCTGTCAGTATTGCTCCTAGAATAGTCTGAACTACTTATACTGACTAATATTCAACCAAAATAACTAAATTCTATCGCACAAAGAAAACTGGCGGGGATTGATCAATGAGAACTGCCTATTGTGCAGGAGTTTTCTAGCATACTAGCAAAGCTCATGAATACATGTAATACAAATTATATGTATCTTTTCAACTTCTTAAAGTAGCAAAAGCAAACATGTTTATTTACATGCTTACTATAGCTTATCTCTAGCATATAAAAATAAGAAGCAAAACTATGTACACCTTAAACTATGTTTAGTAATAACCAATGATGGAATATTCAACATTACTTAGAACTTTTCTAGGTATTTGATGATTGTCCATTTATTAACTTAATAACAGTCTCATGTTTTAAGTTTAAAAACTTGAAAATTGGGACACCTGGGTGGCTCAGTCAGTCAAACAACTACCTTTGGCTCTGGTCATGATCCCAGGGTCCTGGAATTAAACCCCACATTGGCTCCTTGTTCAGTGGGGAGCCTGCTTCTCCCACTCCCTCTGCCTGCCACTCCTCCTTCTTGTTCTCTCTCTCTCTGTCAAATAAATAAATAAAAGATTTTTTTAAAAACCTTGGAAATTAATTAGGTTACTACAAATCACGCATATGGCAAAATATAATTACTACTGAATTAAAACATTTGTCAGTTTAATGATTCAATTTAGTTGAACATGATTTTGTATTTCATCATCTTAAATATCATTAATGCCCACTAGCCAGAAACCACCAGGAACACTCCTGTGGTTGAACAAGCTTGGTTTATAACTTATCGCAGCAGGAAAGAGCATATGTAATAGGCCACCATTGGGTGGCTCAGTAAAAAGGGATTAGAAAGGACTGATAGGACTTGAGATTTCGTTGGGTGATGTTGAAGAAGGTACAGGAAGAGAGGGTTTACTATAGGTCGGGTGTTGCCAGAAAGTAAGGACAATTCTATGAGTATCTCAATAAATATTTTATTCATAGGGAGGACAAAGTAAACAAACCTAGAGCTATAATTGGTAAAGCAACACCAGTCACTCATACTTGCTGGTATAAGAAGATATGTGGTGTTTTATGGCTTGGACAATGTTCTTGCTTTGTCTGTGCTCAGACATGATTATTGGAATGGATTTGTTTTTGTCTTAATCCATCATGGTCACAGAGTGGCCTGGCTTTATCTGATGTTAATGTTCTGTAAAATAGCTCATGTTCAGCAGAAGACCATCAAGCCAAGATGTGAGTGCCAAGCCATATCTTAGGAACACTGAGGCCCAGCAGCTGATAGCATCAGGCCGGTTCTTGGATGTCAGGGGCTGCTAATTTTTATTAACATGATATAGAAGTAGTGTTACCTATCTGGTCAGTAAACCTCCTTAGGTTTAGGAAAAACAAATACAAGTAGAACAAAATGTACATTTATATTTTACCTAGCACTGATAAATCAGAAAAAAGACAGATCTCTTTTTTTAAAAACCAAAATTCTTAAATGAGTCTTGAAGGGATTCAGAAGATGCCAACTCAAAATATGCTGATTTATGCCTATTGATGATTTTGAGCTCAAAGCATTTGAAAAACAGTAGATATAAAAAGGGCACTCTGACTTCCCCTTTTCTTCCTGCAAGCAGGAGATAAAACTCCCGTGTGAAAGAGGTCTTCTCTGTATCTGGAGGAAAAGAACATTCCTATCACCAGAGATAAGAAATTGAGGTCACAAAAAATCCATACAAATAAACCTTATTAAAATAACCCTACCTTCCTTGAGCTCCTCCAAATATTTTTAGTTACTTTTTCACAATTGCTATTCTTTGTTCGACCTAGTATAAAAGCACTTAGGTCTAACCACTTTTTGGGTCTTTATTTTCCTATGAAGATTCTCCTATGCGTGTAAAAATAAATTTTGTATGATATTCTTTTTTTAAGATTTTACATATTTATTTGACAGAGAGGGAGTGAGAGTGAGGACAAGCAGGGGGAATGGTGGAGGGAGAGGGAGAAGCAGACTCCCCCGTAAGCAGGGAGCTTGATGCAGGGCTCAGTCCCAGGACCCTGGGATCATGACCCAAGCCAGATCATGACCTGAGCCAAAGGCAGATGCTCAACCAACGGAGCCACCCAGATGCTCCTGCTTTTCTTAATCTGTGTACATCAACTTAATTCCCAAGCCATCCAGAGACCCTAAGAGGGTAGAGAAGTTTTGCCTCATCTACAGTCTAATTTGTCAAAGATTTACCTTAATTATGTGAACTTGGATTCTTAAAATGTTTGGGAATGATCTGACTGGTGGTTGAACAAACTCACCGAGCTGCAGGTTCAAACACAGCCAAAATATCTCTTGCAATAGGGAAGGACTGAGATGGCCAGACTCTGGAAATACCTTCTTTGATATATCAAGGTCCAGTCCCCCAAAACTAAGACACCTTGACCTACCCCTACTACCCACACTCAGCCTGTCCCATAAAAATAACAGCTGGGTAGTGAAACTGAAGCAATTTTCTTTCCTGACAAATGCTACTAAAGTTGACCATGAAAATAAAACTGAAATCTAGATCTTACATGCTGGCTATAGTCAGAAACTTATTTTTACCAAACATCATTTACTTGCTCACAGTGAACAGATTTGTCTGCTCCCTACAGATTTACCTATTCATTATCTAATCCAGCATTACATATCTGTAGCAAGAACAAAACTACCCAGTTCTATTTAACCCTTCGTATTTCAAATCGCTTGGATTCTATTACCTATTAGATGATTTTTTTAAGAATCATGACTCTCATACAAATATAAAATGAACACATACCAAAAACTTTATTTAATTCATTTATTATGAGGGACCCAATAAGATGTTACAACTGTGAAACCTAAACCAGCTATGTGGCAACCCTCAGCTGGACACCGAGAAAGGGAACCATACCTTACTTTGCTATGACCCTGTGCTATTCTGGTCTTCGGTAGCATGAGTTTGTTATTCTCTTATCTTCATTTAGCGTCATTTAATTTTTCCTGGAGTCTCCTGCCCAGACAAATGGTTTAATCATTTATTACAGGAACTTCCTGAAAGAACCATCAATACTTTAATGGAGAACATCCATAGTTTCCCCTTAGGATTCTTTGAATCCTTTCCCTCACATCCGCTTCTTGGCTATTTCTACCAATCCTGAACTATTGTGTCACGATCCTGACCTGATCAGTAGTCCTTATTTAAGTCCTTATTTTGAAAGTCACCCTAAGTCAAGCTTCCACTTCTCCGTAAATTCTGTCTTTGCCTTCTCCCTCCAACAATACTCCAAGGCTTTGCAAAGTGGTGTCCTTCCTTACCATGGTAAGCAATAAACTCCGCTTCATCTTATGACAGATTGTGTTGGTGATATTTGGCAACTGGTTCAGAGAGAATCCAAGGAGTAAGACTCATATAAAAGCCCTCAGGAATACCGATGAGTTTCCTTAATAAATTCAAAACTGATTTCTTCCACAGTGGGGAGGGGAATCAAAGGAATCTCTACGAAACAAAATTCATTGGCATCTTTAGACAAGAGGCGTTGTACTGGCATCAGTTATCTACAATTTACAGTGTTATAAATCACTCAAGGACAACAAAAGGCCCAGAGACCACATAGAATCAGAAAACCTGGAAGTGAGTGCTAGACAAGACCTGTTTTCCATTGAAGGCACAAATAATCTTTGGTCTGTTTCATGTTTCAGTCTCTTAGAACTTTTCCTTATATGCTACCCAAGGCTGCTACCTCAGAATTCTACCACACTGATTAAGTAACAGAAAGCATTCTCTTCTTGGTATACCTGGTTTGATTCTCATGCCTACCTGCCTCAATTTTGCTACATCAATGGTTATTTCTTCTCTGGAGTCAGAAACCCAGAATGGTTCTTATAGTGACTTCAAAATAATTATTCACCAAAGCAAACTCCTTTGAGAGCCTTGAAGATTTTCTAATAGCTGCCTCCTCCCTTCTCAATCTTACCACCTCCATTGTTTTTCCTATTGTTTCAAGCACCTTCCTCTGCTGTAAAATCCTATGTTTATGTGCTGTTAAAAACAAAAAACAGATCCCAGATTGGAGTCTACTTGTGCTAAGCCAGTCCAAGGCTTAATACCTAACCGAATGACACTTTCAACCTTCTCCAGGAATGTAGTCATTTTTTTTTTAAGATTTTATTTACTTATTTGAGAGAGAGCGAGTGAGGGGGAGAAGGAAAGAGAAAGCAAGAGCAAAGGGGGGAGGGGGGAAGGGGGGAAGGGGCAGAGGGAGAAGGAGAGGTCCTGGGACTCTGGGATCCTGAACTGAGCTGAAGGCAGACACTTAACCCACTGAGCCACCAGGTAATGTGCCAAGAATGTCTTAACTAGTCAGTCTGGAATTTTCTGGCACCAGTGACATAATCTGCCTCCAAGACCCTTTCCATCCCCCAAAGGAAGGTGAGGTAATCTGCTCTTTCCTTATTTCTTACTCCTCCTGCCTGTGAAAGCCTTGCATTTTATACAGCTCCTTGGAGCTCCTTTCTACTTGCTAGATGGGAGGCTGCCCAATTCATGAATTGTTGAATAAAGCCAATTAGATTTTCAAGTTTACTCAGTTGAATTTTTGTTATTTAACGATGCCAATCTTGCTTATTCTTCCTTCTCTTTCCTGAAACTTATCTTTTTGCCTAAATTCTCTCTACTCTTCTATTAATTCATATTCTTTAAATTTGTCATGGCCAAATTAAAAATTAGTTTTTTGTGAACTAAGGGTGGCGGGGGGGGCAGGTGTGGGTGGGTAGGGATAGGGTGGCTGGGTTGTGGACATTGGGGAGGGTATGTGCTGTTAAGTGCTGTGAAATGTGTAAGCCCGACGATTCACAGACATGTACCCTGGGGCAAATAATACATTATATGTTAATAAAAATTTTTTAAAAAATTAGTTTTTTGCAGAAAGTCTCCCTTAACTAGCTTATCCCAAAACCCTCCTCTGTATTGCTCTTGGTAACCTCTCACTTTGTCACATCCAGCCTTTGTGCAATTGTTATCCTTCTTGGCCTCTTGGCAGCATTTGATCCTGTTGGGCAACCTCCCCTTGACACTATCTCTTCCTTGGATTCCTTAATAGGGTATTCTTCTGAACTTCTTCCTCTTCCCTGACCTTTCTCCTGTCTCAAAACCTGCCTCCTGTCACCTAAACATAAGAATTCTCCAATGATCTCTTTGAGTTGAGCAGACTTATTTATCTGCAATGCCTGGCACCTGCCTCACCCCCCTCCCTTGCAGTATGGGCACTATATCCGGTGCTACACTTATCTGGCAAGGAAAGAGGCAGACTAAGGAGAAACATGGACTTCCACATGGGGTGTGAGGCCCACAGGTGTTGACACCTGCCCTGAAAGATGCCTTACAGAGTTCTGGTCAGGGCTGTGGTGTGATGTACATTGGCCAATGGGGAAAGCACAGCATCTATAGGAGAGGAAAAAGTTTCCCAAGATCCCTGACTGGGCTGAAAGTTAAACCAAAAAAGGCAGATCAATAAGAGAAAAGCATGCTAATTTATGTAATATAAGGGGTTTTTTTAACTTTTTTTTTTTAAAGATTTATTTGACAGAAACACAGTGAGAGAGGGAACACAAGCAGGGGGAGTGGGAGAAGGAGAAGCAGGCTTCCCGCTGAGCAAGGAGCCCGATGTGGGCTCCATCCCAGGACCCTGGGATCATGACCTGAGCTGAAGGCAGAAGCTTAACGAATGAACCACCCACGTGCCCCTACTTAATATAAATTTTTATGTGACACAGGAGCCTTCATAAGGACATGAAGACTTAATAGGTATTTTATGCTGGGTTTGATGAAGAGTAGACAGCGTGGAGGAATATGGTAAGTTAAGGAGTATGTGTTAAGTGTACTAAACTGGGGGAAACTTAGCAAGGTCTATTAGGATTTTTCTTGACAACCTTTTGTCTTCAGAATGAGGGTGCTCCATTCCTCTGGGTATAAGGAGAGTATCTCTCACATGAGGCTTTTATGACTTATTTCAGGTGAGAAGGGAAAGGTCAGAGTGACCTTCCTTCTTCTGCCATTTTCTCAAACCTTCTTTAGCTTAAAATATTCAGTATGACAAGTTACCATATTTTGAGGTACCAGAGCTCCATCACCTTCAGTGGACCACGTGGATGTTGCCACAACTTCCCGGAATTCCAAAAACTCAGACCTCCAGCACCTCTGGTGGTCACTCAGCCAGAGGACATGGGTCTCTGCAACTCCTGGCACTCAGACTGGGGAGCTATGCCCGGAGTCAGGTAAGTTGGAGGGCGGTAGGCCTGTGTCAGCCCAGATAACTTAGTTCCTTAAAATTCTGAAAGGTCTGTAGTATCCGATTTTGCCTTTCCCTTCTGTTAATAAGAGAATCCATAGACTTTTGATTTGTATAAATACTGTGATCAAGGAAGGCAACAGCTGGCACATAGGCCTAGGTCCCTAGACCACTCCCTTATCTTTGGAGGGAAGGACAAAGCTCCATTTGTGAGCCTGGGAAAGCTCACAATTTATCAGGGTGAGGGGCCTTTGGAGTTCCTGGTAAAACCCTTAATCTGAAAGGACATCAAGCAGGGGCTTTCAGTCAGAGCTTTTGTCTTGGACTTCAAAGGCATTACACGATCCCCAGATGGGTTAGATAAATATGTGTGTCAAAGATTTTAAAAAGATATGAGCACATACTGTGTGTTAAACCCTAGACTAGACACCTGAGTATGTGTGAGAGAAGAGTAAGTTAAGACATTACCAAAAAAAATTTTTTTAATTTAAATTTAAAAATTAAAAAAAAGACATTACCAGTGAGTTTTGTTTACCAGTGGGGCTTCATTTCCTCTTAGGGTTGAGCACACCCATATACTCTGCAGATAATAGAAAGTATAAAGCAGTCTGATATGTATAATCTCCAGTGTGTGTTATTCAATGAAAAAAGAAAGAAGCAGGGAAGCCTAGGTGGCTCATTCAGTTGAGCATCTGACTCTTGGTTTGGGCTCAAGTCATGATCTCAGGGTTGTGGGCTTGAGCCCTGTGTGGAGCCCTGCATTGAGCTCTGCTCTCAGCGGGGAGTCTGCTGGAGATTCTCCCCCGCTTCTTCTTCTTCTGCCCCTCCCCTCACTCAGTGCACTCTCACAGCTGCTCTCTCTCTCTCACACACACACAAACAAATCTTAAAAAAGAAAAAGAAAAAAGCGCAAGGGCACCTGGGTGGCTCAGTGGGTTAAGCCTCTGCCTTCAGCTCAGGTCATGATCTCAGGGTCCTGGGATCGAGCCCCACATCAGGCTCTCTGCTCAGCGGGGAGCCTGCTTCCCCCTCTCTCTGCCTCCCTCTCTGCCTACTTGTAATCTCTCTCTCTGCCAAATAAATAAATAAAATCTTTAAAAAAAAAAAAAGAAAAAGCACAAAACTATATAGTATATGTTCCTATTAGTGAACACACACATGCACACATACAGATGATCTATCCAACACCACCTTAGTTTCTCAGTTTCTTAATTCCTTGAATGATAATGATCTTGCATGAACATGGCTGGAGAAAAATATACAATTATGGTAACTGATCTGATTTTAAGATTTCTGACCACAATCCTCAAGTGGCCCCACAGTGGTACCCAGCAGTCCTGCTAATCTCCCTAGACAATTCACTCTCCCACTCCCCTAACATAGCGAGCGCTTAATTCCTTCTCCTTCTCAGGCCTCTACTATCCTCTCCCATTCCTGCTCTCAGATGATGACTTGCTTTTTATTTCACTGAGAAAACTGAAGGAACCAAAGAGAATTGCCATATCCTCTCACCAATAAAATCCACTAACCGACCTACCTCTTGATCTCCCTGTATGTTTATCTTCCCCATTAACTGTGGATACTCTATCCAAACTCCAATCTAAGGCCAACTCCTCCATTTGTGTGATGGCTGTTACCTTCTCTTACCTACCTAACTGGTTGGATTTCAGATTCATAAATAGAATTTGAGATCCAGTAAACTCTAAAAACTGAGAATTATAATAGAGCACAGACTACAGATTAAGGAAACTATGAGTTGACTTCCAAGTATAAGGCAGGGGTAGAGGTCCCCAACAATTTTCACAAGAAATTCAACTTGGGCTAAGAATCAGGAAGTCTGTTGAAGGGGTTTTGGAGGTTTTAGTAATGGTCATGCTACCAGCTTTATGAACTTGGGCAAGTTACTTAGATTCATGGACTTGGGAAGGGAATGGGGAGGCCACAGACAAGACCAGTAAAGCTAACTTTTGGTCCTTGGGTTCCTTCTATCACAGTCTCTGAATTAGGATCTCACAAGCAGCAGAAATCAACTGAGCTAAGTGGAAAAAGAACTTTATTGAAAGGATACTGGTGGTTCACAGAATCTCTAGGAGTGCTGGGAAACCAGGATTACAGATTCTGCAGCCAGGACCCAAGTCCAAAACACACCCTGGAGCTAATCTAGTGGACACTGCAGCTTTCACTAGGCCCAAACACTACAGCTTATGTCATGGATTCCCCCAGCCTGACAGTGGACACCTGCCCCTGATCTGCCGCCACTGCCACCTCTGGGAACCAGATAGAGCTGTGGTCCCAGCAGCCACTTCACTAGCAGAGATTCGACACAGCCCTTGCTTCTTTACATCTCTAGCTTCATACCCACTATCTCTTTCTGAGAAAGCTGCCTTGCCCAGCCCTCTATTGAGGGAAGATGTGGGATCCAAGCTATTGTAAAAGTAGAAATGGCTACCGGTTAGACCAGCCACAGGACCTGATTCAAGAGATACAAACCCACAGACCGGCCTATGACCTATGACATTGCTCCATGGTCAAAGCCCTGACCGCTGGATATGATAAAAGTCACTTGAGTCCATTTAGCTTTCTATTTCTGAAATTTGAAATTTGAAGAAATACTGAAATCCACTGGCAGCGGGGGGACATATGAGAAGGGCACAAAGAGAAGTCCCATTAACAATCAGGTTATAAATAACAAGGAATAATAAAAATAACCTGAGCCCTGGGCTAGCCCTACATTCTGAAGGATGGCTGCTCTGAGATTTCTATGAAATTCCCTTTCCTTTAGTGCTACATGTATCCTGCCTGAGTGGCGGCTACAACAATTATTTGTGTGTTCAAAACCTTCCCCTTTCTCTTGCCGTCTACGGAAAGTTTTCTTTTTCCAGTTTGGTTGCCAGGATTTTGCATTGCAAAGAGTAGAGAATCAGATAGAGGATGAGAAATGTGCTTCTAACACTGAAATTTTCTCCCTGGAGAGAATGCTGGTGACAGAGTGAAGGAAAGGCTAGGGTCTGCCGCTCCACAAACTAGGTCATGGTTGTGTTGAGTTAGAAGTCGAGGGGCAAGGGCAAAGTCAGGCAGTAGCTGTCACGAGGGTGCTGCAGGTGGCAGAGACAGGGAAAAGGAAATCTAAACATTTTTTCTCTGTATTCTTTTCACTTCTAATTACATTTTGATTGATGATTTGTTTCTTATAAAGTGACATGCAGAGACCAGGCTAAATCAACCAGTATGAAGTCTCATCGGCCCAGTTAGACCATGAAAGACTTTGTTAGCTGGTTTAGTGATATCAAGATGCTCTAAATTCCTGATTGACAGTTCATTAGATGGTTGTTGTAGTGAATTGAATTATATGTCTAGGTAAACTCTCTTGCACAGCTTACCCTCTCTGGCACCAGTTTCCTCGCCTGGTATTGAGAGATTAGTCTGTTCTAGTGCTATGCTGTACCCTCCATTGTCCTGCAGAGTTCTTACAACAACCTGAGAGATAGCACCATTATTATTCTCACCTCACACGTGAGAAGCTTGAAGCACAAAGAGGCTAGGCATCTTGCCCAGAGGTTAGATGCAGAATTCAAAGCCAGGCAGTCAAGTCTCCAAAATGCATCCACTGCTAACACACTACCCTCTCTGTGGTGCCTACACTAATTCCAGCACCGTGCCCACTGCAGCGACTTCTGCCTCCAGAGAGTGTTTTCTGTGGCTTCTTTGTTTATCATTAGCTCCAGAATCAAACTAGTTCGTGTATCTGAACGCCTGAGTTAAGTGTGTGCTGCAAAATGAGTGTCTGCCATTTTCAGTTTTTGGAGTGGGAGGTGACTGTGCCTCTCTTGGGTCTTGCCAGGATTCTCCTAGTGTAAAAGGTGGTTTCAAAAGTCAAGCAACCAAAAGGACAAATGACCCTCTCACCACTTGTTTTGTGGTCCTCTCCTAAGGAGAAAGCAAAGTGTGGGTTCAGCAGACAACCATCTGGGTTCTGCCACTTCCTAACTGAACGACCTTGGACAAGTTACTGTTCCTCTCTGTGCCTCAGTTTCCTCAGTAAGATGTAAAATCATACCCTCCTCTTAGAGTTGTCTTGTGGATTAAATGACTTAATATTTATTTTAATATGCCTGGCACATTTTCAGTGTTAAATAAATATTACATAAAGATACGTGAATAATTTCACCATCTATTTTTCCATTTTCAAGTACTATGTCCAGGTACGCTAAGTATATAATAAAACTTTATATAATAAAAACTAAGTATATGATAAACTTTATATAATAAAACTTCCTTTGAGAAACTTAAAACTTTCTCAAAGGAAGAAGAGTGGGGAGAGGCAGGGTATACCTACAAAAAAAATGGGTGTGGTTTTCTTGTCTTCGCCATCGCCCTTTCCACATCCCCTAGTTGTGTGCTGATAAGGGCATCTGACATCCCTTCTCATGTGCCTGTGCTGAGGACAGACTCTTGTTTGCAGTCCATTGTAAGATCTCTTTCCATAGCTCACTTGGTTCTCCTGAGAGTATCCTCTCTTTCAGATGCCCTCTTCCTAATGCTGCAGATCTACTGCTTTGCCTCAGAGCCCTGCACTAGTGGGAGAATCTCCTAACTGCAGAGTATCTGCCTTGCTAACCGCACAGATGGACCAGACGTGGCATCTGCCCTCAGGTCACTCATGGACCAAGAGAACCAGTACTGTGTAATCTTGAAACTATCCATTCTGGCTATATATGAGAACTTGATCTGCATTCATGTAGTTATCTAGCATAACTTACATTCACAATTAGTCAGTTACAACTCGTATTAAGCCACCCAGAAAACTAACACTTTCCACAGAGGAAATTGTGTTAAACCAATGTCTTCTGTGGTTTATTCGTTGCATTTTCTTTTTGATAGCAGGGACATTCGACTGTGGAAAGAATTTCAGGTGGCATAGTACTATAGGAAGGGTCCCTAGCTAGAAGTCACACATCTTGGAAATTCACCAAACTCTGCCCCGTAACACTTTTTCACCTCTCTGGGTCCCCACTTACTAAGACATTCAGTGCTATGGGAAATGACAAATATTTTTTGATGCTCTCACAGTCAAAAGTGGGCTTCTGCTAAATCAATGGAACATGGGGACTGAATACCAGCTAGTCTAATTCTTCATTTTACAGAGGAGAAATGAGGCTAACAGTGATCAAGTGGTTTCCCAAGGTCAGACATCTAGCTGAGATCAAAGTCAAGACTATGTGATTAAGAATTGCATGCTCTGTTGTTTGCTAGACCCTAAGCCATTGCGTGCCTATTGGGTTTTTTCTGTAGCAGCAAATAATGTTATGCTTAGCTTAATACACAGTTTTCTTCCTTTATTTAGACAGTTCCCTTTGAAGGAAGTAAAGCTCTTCCATTTATTGTGATGTACTTTGAGGGATTACAAGCTTTTATCTTACGTTGTTGGCCATATAATTAAATTTTGAACAGTTTTAAACACTGTTTAAAAGCTAACTAAAACTTTCTGAAAGACAAAACTTTTCCTATTTTATAATTCAATAAGACATTTAACATGCAGGAAAAAAAGGGATATTAAAATGCCTTCATCGAGACGTTAGAATTATAACAGGATTTTCCTTGTCAGAGAAAAAAATGCAGGGACAAGCTTTCAAGACTTGAAGGTTTTTTGATAATTAACATAGTGGTAGTTGATTTTCCTCTGACATGCTGCACTGCATTTTTGTATAATACCATTCATATAAAGATTATAGATAAGTTTTAATCTGGCTTCTACTTAAGTTTTATATAATCCACTAATTTTATTATCTCTGTTTTCAGATGAGCAAATCAACATTTTTAGAAATAAGATACCCTCAAAAGCTCCACATTGCTGGTCCCTTATTTCAGCAAACTCAAGTCTGAATATGGCTTGTAAGTGGCCATTGGTTCAAATTTAGCCTTACCTGTCGCAGGAGTGATGATACTATCATGCTAGCCACCAATTTACGTTCGACCAGATATGCTGAGGTCTTCTGGCTCCCAAGCACTCACCTACCACCATCTCTTCACCACTCTCTTGCCGTCTCTTCCCACTTAGCCAGCCTGTTTTGCTTCAACTTTCCCTGCTTTGCCTTGAGCTTCCCTGGGACCTGGGACGAAGCCCCCTTTTCCCTCTCCCTCAGCTTCCGTCTACCTCAGACAGGATACCTGAACTAGAGAGATTTATCCCATCTCCTGCCCCATCCCCATTTGGGACCCATTATTGTCCCAGCCTGCCCTCCACCTTGGTATAAAGGAACAAAACAAAGGAAGCAAGTCCAAGGCGTGTTCCAATCCTTAGGTGCAGGGTTCTTAGATAGGAAGCATTAGGTTCTGAGTTAGAAAGTTGAGACCCCCCAAAGAAGATGATAAATATTGCTGATGAATCCCTGTTGAAAGTAGAGGTGGAAGTAGAAGTGGTGGTGTGTTGCTTGTAGGCTTGTCAGTCCAAGTGTGGTCTGGGGGCCAGCACAATCAGCATCACCTTAGACCTAACAAATGCGAACCTGCATTTTAATAAGATCTCTAAGTGATCTGTGTGCATTAGGTCAGTCTGGCTAGATCTGTCCTTTCACCTCAGAGTGACCAGGGCCTGCAAGACAGACTTGGGCTACCCCAAATGCACAGGAGCCAAATGCTAATTCAGTCATCCACAGAGAGATCACTACCAGTGGACTTACATACTAGCCTGTTCATTTCTCCGTTAACAAACTTAACCCAGGCAGCTAGAGCCTCTCTAGGCTACCAGGTGAACCTGGGATATTTATTCTCTCATAAATGATCCAGTCTTTCTCTAGATACATTCTTGCCTGAGAACACTTACTTTCCTTTCTCTGCTTCAGAAAAGCAGTCTTACTTTCCTCATTTGCTCAAGCCTGGGGGACGTTTCCCAGTAACTCTCAAATAATTTTAATCATTGTAACTCAGTTACATGTTCTCAGTTAAACCTCATAACAACACTATGCAATAGGTACTATTATCCCCGTTATACAAATGTAGAAACTGAGGCACAGAGATGTCAAGTAATGTGTTCAAGGTCATGCCTCTAGTAGTTGGGAATCAGAATTCTTACCGGCCCCAAAGTTTGTGATTTTAGGTGCTGCCGTGTATACACAACCTCTTCGGCCTTCTCCTCAGGCAAACTCCAAAGCTGCTTTGCAAGCTTCTATTTACAGACATAAAGTGACTTGTCTACCTGCTCCTTCATGTGGTTTATATGGCATATGTCAACCACATCATTATGATTACTGTGATTTCCATCATCATCAATTAATATTTGTTGAAAGCTGTCACAGTGCTGGGTGCTATAATTTTAATTCCCTACATGCTGCTTCTGGCTGCATACTCTTCCTCTTAAATAATCACATTGCTAGGAATATAGTATTTCCTTTTGAAAGTGCAATGAACTGAAAACAGGTGCAGGGGTATTTGTTTTAGTGCTGGAAGCTGGAAAAGAAACATTAGCTCAGTTATTCACCATGCCCAAAGTCTGAACATTTGATGCCCTACTTTCACACTACATGCTTGATGACTTCAAAGATCAAGATGAATCCTTTCAACTGGAGAAAAAATAAATCTAAAGGAACTTAATCTGTGCTCTATTCCTTCTCAGTGTTGAATACCTATGCTTTTATTCTGTTCTGACTTATCCCTCTAAATTTTAAAATGCTAAGATTATTTTTTAAATTTAGAGTTTTGATGCCTAACCTTCAGATCATAGATAGTTGTACTAGTCAGCAAATGGAAAAGTAAAAGAAGTCAATCTTATATTTGAATTTTGGTTAATACCTGCTGGGTCACTTTGGGAATGTTACTTAACCTCACTGAGGCTCAATTAGTCTACCTATTAAAGGAGGTTAATAAACTCTTTTTTTTTTTTTTAAGATTTTTTTTAGCTGTTAGCTATTTCTTTTTTTTTTTTTTTAATTATTTTATTTATTTATTAGAGAGAGAACACAAGCAGGCAGACAGGCAGGCAGAGGCAGAGGGTGAAGCAGGCTCCCTGCTGAGCAAGGAGCCCGATGTGGGGCTCGATCCCAGGACCCTGGGATTATGACCTGAGCTGAAGGCAGCTGCTTAACCAACTGAGCCACCCAGGCATCCCTAAAGGAGGTTAATAAACTCTTAAAAGAGTTCTTATCTTTTAGAGATACATACTGAATGAAATGATATTATAGCTGGTATTTGCTACAACATAATCCAAGTGTGGGGGAAAGTGGATGGGTATTGAAACAAGACTGGCCATGTGTTGGTAATTGTTGAAGCTGGGTGCTGGGTACTTGGGGATTCAGTATACTGTCTGTCTATCTTTGTATATGTTTGGAAGTTTTCGACTAAAAGAAAAAAAACCCTCATAGATCTTCTCGAATGTTAGAAAACATATATGAAGGTACTTCGGGGGCGCCTGGGTGGCTCAGTGGGTTAAAGCCTCTGCCTTCGGCTCAGGTCATGATCTCAGGGTCCTGGGATTGAGCCCCACATTGGGCTCTCTGCTCAGCAGGGAGCCTGCTTCCCCCTCTATCTCTGCCTGCCTCTCTGCCTACTTGTGATCTCTCTATCAAATAAATAAATAAAATCTTAAAAAAAAAAAATGAAAATCACTTTTAAAAAAAAAAGATATCTTTCAGTAAGATGAGTGGATAAATAAATGTGGTACATCCAGACAATGGAATATTATTCAACACTAAAAAGAAATGAACTATCAAGCCATGAAAAGGCATGGAGGAACCTTAAATGCATATCAATAAGTGAAAGAAGCCAGTCTGAAAAGGCTGCATACAGTGTGATTCCAATTGTATGACATTCTGGAAAAGACAAAAGTACGGAGAGAGTAAAAAGAGCAATGGTTGTTAGGGAATAGGAGACTATGATGGATGAATTGGCAGGGCACAGAGAATTTTTAGGGCAGTGAAACTACTCTGTATGATACTATAATGGTAGATATGTGTCATTGTAAATTTGTCCAAACCCAAAGAATGTACAACACTAAAAGTGACCTCTAATGTAAATTCTGAACTTTGGGTGATAATAATGTAGCAATGAAGCTTCATCAGTTGTAATAAATATCTCTCTGGTGCAAGATTTGATAGTGTAGTAGGTTGTGCACGTGTGGGGTCAGGGAGTATGCAGAAACTCTCTGTATCTTCTCAATTTTTCTGTGAACTTAAAACTTCTCTAAAAAAAATAAGCTTATTAAAAAAATTCCTGGGGGCCTGGGTAACTAAGTCAGTTAAGCAACTGCCTTCAGCTCAGGTCATGATCCTGGGGTCCTGGGATGGAGCCTCTTGGCGGACTCTCCACTCAGTGGGAAGCCTGCTTCTCCCCAGTCCTCTGCCTGTCTGTGCTCTCTCCCTCTGTCAAATAAATAAAATGTTAAAAAAAATTCTTAATAATGTCATAATAATAGACATACAAATTAGACCCACTGAAATGTTATCTTCTATCATCTGATTAGCAAAAGATGGAGAGTTTGGAAACACTGTTGGTAAGGCTGTGGGCCAACACGTACTTTCTCAACTCCACTGATAAGACTGGCAATTTCTGTAGCCCCAGCGGAGGACAGTTTGGCATTATCTCTCAAAATTACAAATGAATGCACCTCTTGATACAACACTTTCATCTTGGGAAACTTATTCTAAGGGGAAGAAATGTGTGAAATGATGTGTGATATGTGAAATGACACATGCAGGGGTGCCTGGGTGGCTCAGTGGGTTAAAGCCTCTGCCTTCGGCTCAGGTCATGATCTCAGGGTCCTGGGATCAAGCCCCACATCGGGCTCTCTGCTTGGTGGGAAGCCTGCTTCCCCCTCTCTCTCTGCCTGCCTCTCTGCCTACTTGTGATCTCTCTCTCTCTCTCTCAAATAAATAAATAAAATCTTTAAAAAAAATGACATGTACATAAGTATTTATTGTGATGATTTTTGTTGTAACAAAAGATTGAAAACAGATAAAATATACATCATTAAATATAGTTCCAACAAAGCTGCCCTGAGGATAAAGATGCTCTTTTTTTTTTTTTTTTTTTAAAGATTTTATTTATTTGACAGAGAGAAACACAGCGAGAGAGGGAACACAAGCAGAGGGAATGGTAGCAGGAGAAGCAGGCTTCCCGCAGAGCAGAGAGCCCGATGTGGGGCTCGATCCCAGGACTCTGGGATCATGACCTGAGCTGAAGGCAGATGCTTAACGACTGAGCCACCCAGGCGCCCCTAGATGCTCTTTTTTTTTTTAAAGATTTTATTTATTTGAGGGAGAGAGAGAGCACCAGTGGGCAAACGGACAGAGGGAGAGGAAGAAGCAGACTTCCTGCTGAGCAGAGAGCCCCAAAGTGAGCCAAAGTCAGACACTTAACTGACAGCCACCCACACAGAAGGATCTCCCAGATGTATTAGTGGAAAAGCAAGATGTAAATCTTCATGTTTATCTGTTCCCCTTAAATTTAAAAACAAAACATGAGAATATTTTCACTTTCTTATGTACTTTGTAAACAAAGAATATCTCTGGAAAGATACACAAGAAACTAATAATAGTATTTACCTATCAGGAGAGTGTGGGAATTGAACAGACAAGACAGAAAGGAGACTTTTCTTGGTTACTTAAAATTTTTTTTAGCCATGTGAATGGATTACATATTCTTTTCTTTAAAAAAGATTTATTTTAAAAAATTTTTTTAAAAAGATTTATTTGTTTGAGAGAGAGAGAGAGAGTGCAAAAAGAGAGTGAGAGAGAGGGAAAGAGAGACAGAGAGAAGCAGACTCCCTGCTGAGCAGGGAACCCAGTGAGGGGCTTGATTCCAGGACCCTGGGATCATGACCTGAGCCAAAGGCAGTCCCTTAACTGACTGCACCACCCAGGCACCCCTGGATTGCATATCCAATAAATATACAACCATATACCCACAACAAAACAAAATAGAGTCCATGCCCAAGCCATAAATATATATGCCACTCCTAGTTAAGTGGAAAACATCCTAAATATCAATTTGGTTTTGTTTGGATTTTATTTTATTTTTTTAAGGTTTTATTTATTTATTTGAGAGATAGAGCATGAGCAGAGGGGAAGAGCAGAGGGAGAGGGAGAAGCGGACTCCCTGCTGAGCAGGAAGCTTGCCCCATCCATGAGGCTGGATCTTAAGACCCCAGATCATGACCTGAGCTGAACCTTTAACCAACTGAGCCACAGAGGAGCCCCTTTTGTTTGAATTTTAGACTTGAAATTTTAAATAATTTTAATAGAGAAATGCATCTATGTCATGCATGCATGTATACATACCTACCTACATACATACATGTAGGTGTGAGAGAAAAATTTTGCTTCCTTTGACATCCAGGAATTGGCCTGGTACTACTGGTTGCTGGACGTTGGAGTTGCTGTAAGGTGGCTTGGCACACACAGGTAGGTCTTGGTATTCTCCTGCTGAACATGAACTATGTCACAGAACATCAACATCAGACAAGGCCACTCTGTGAATATGATGGATGAAGACAAAAACAAGCCCACTTCAATAATCATGTCTTAACACAAACAAAATAAGAACATTGTCCAAGCCATAAAATACCAAATATCTCCCTGTATTGGCTGGTATGAGTGACTGATGCTGCTTTACTAGTTACAGCTCTAGCCTCACTCTAGTCTGTCCTTCCTAGAGATAAAATTTATTGAGATATTCAGTGATAGAATTGTCTCTACTTTCTACAAATGCTCAATACAGAGTGAACTCCCTCTTCTTTGTAGCCTTCTCAAACTCACTCAACCAAAGCCCAATTCCTAAATGAATCCTTTCTACCACCATCTTACTGAGATGCTCTGCAGTCCCTCATGGTATATGTTCTCTCCTGCTGCAATGATTTATAAACCAAATTTATTTAAAATAGGAGTGTTCCTGTTGGTCTTCGGCTGAAGGGCATTGACAATATATACAGAAAAAGAGCAAGATAATTTCCAGTTTAGTCTGGCATTTAAACATTAGACTCTGCTATAGACAAAGCTAGATTCAAACCTGTCCTAGCCCAGTCAGCCTAAGACCACAGGGACAAGCATACAGGTGACAAAATCAAGTTAATTGCTTACTATGAGAGAGACTGCATGCTGAAGGAGCCATCAGGCATTTCACCAAAGAAAAACAAACAATTATTATAGGATTTGGGTAAAGGGCAGAATTTTAAGTGTAATTGAAGGAAGCAGTGTTTTGATTAGGTTCAAAGTGAAACAGGGCTTTTTGTAAATGGATTAATGTCAGATTTGGACTGCTAGTGGACCAAGGGTCCTGTTTCCTTGGGTATTACAAAGTTAAGATAGATAAAGAATGTTGCATGAAGAACTTATCCTCAACTCTCACCTAGATTAGAAATCGAGAAAGCCTCTCTAGTTCAAAGTGACTTAGAACCTCTGGGCAAAAGTAGGGTGCTGCCCTTTTACTGATATAATTTCCAACAACAAAGTTTCTGATACCCTAGAATTTTAGAAAACAAGGTTTTTCAGTGAGTAAGAAAACAGTAGTCATTCAGTGAAGGTGATCATTATGATACTGTATAGCTACAGTGGGTCCTTGGAAGAAATAATAGTTCTTGCCATCTTTGCCACTGGCTTTATCTGTCTGTCCCCACACTCCCCACCCAATCCACCTTAATGAATGACATGGTAGAACTTTACTTTTTTTATTTTTAAAGATTTTACTTATTTATTTGTTTGTTTATTTCTTTATTTATTTGAGAGAGAGAGCACGAGTGGTGGGGAGAAGCAGAAGGAGAAGCAGACTCCCCACTGAGCAGACAGCCCAATGCGGGGCTCCATCCCAGGACCTAGAGGTCATGACCTGAGCCGAAGGCAGACACTTAACAGACTGTGCCACCTGGGTGCCCCAGGCTTTTACTATCTTGAGTTCCATCTTTTCCTCTTCATTGTGTGTTTTCAGGCAAGTAGTTCCACCTCTTATACCTCAGTTATCTCAACTGTAAACTGGGGATACTAGTAATACCTAGTAGTATAGGGTTATTATAAGAATTAAATGAGATAATGTTTATAAAGAGTCTAGTATGGTACTTGGATATAGTGCTCAGTGGATGATCTATCTCCATAAAGAGATAGATTTCCTAGATCAGGTGAGTTGTTTCTCCTGGTCTAGAATATAAAAACAAATCCTGTCTTAAAAGAGTCTGTTAGATTTTATCCTGTTGTATGACACTCCAGTCATTGAGTGCCTACATTGTTGGGAAAATAAAGATGCTCCATGTTGGAAAAACAAAGATGAATAAACAGAGTTACTACTTTTAGAAAGCTTACTGTTAAAAAAGATGCACTGTTTGTCTTGTGGGGTTTATTTGGGAGAGAAATTTTATAACACAAGGAGGGGTCCAGCCCTTTTTTGGAGTCAGCAATGCAGCCTAAAACGTGAAAAGTTTGAGATTTAGGGAAATGATGGAATCAGGATTCTTTTTTTTTTCCTGTTTTACTAAAATATAATTGACATATAACATTGTATTAGTTTTAAGTGTACAACATGAACAATATTTTGTTTAATAACATTTTAGCATATCTTCCAGGTCCTATAGCTCTTAGAATTTCCATGATGTGCTGTTGTAATAATGTGTTGTGGAAAGAAGGGAAGGGAAGGAAAAGAGAAGGAAGGAGGAAAGATGAAGGGGGGAAAGAAACGATAAAGACAAGCACTGAGATACGCTGTTCTCTTTATGATGTGCCAGAGGACAGAGCACTTCTGAGCTATGAGGACTGATAAACTGTAGCATTTCTGAACCATTTTGTCTGGGCATCTTCTAAGACCTTTTATCTTTCTCTTTTGGTCCTGAAGTGTACATAATTAAATCTAGATGGCTAACTATCGAATCCCCTAGTCCTAGCTGCATTCAATGTAGCCAGTAAAGACAATGAAATGGATCATGACCATTTAGGTATAAGAGTTTCAGTCTCTGAATATACATCCTCAAAGAAAAATAATTAAGAAAAAAATATTTTAGCTTTAAAAATGTTTATATCCTTTGACTTAGTAAAAAACTATCTAAAGGAAAAGATCCAAAATATGCAAAGATTTACTGAAAAAATTTATATCAAAACGTTATTTATGATGGTTGAAGATTGGTAACAACCTAAAGATGCAACAATAGAAGATCTATTAATTATGGTACCTAAACTGGATGGGCTATTATGTAGCCATTTTAAAAAATGATATTTCTGAATAATTTATAAGCCCCAAGAAAAGCACTTATAGAACACTGTTAGAACTGTTATAGTTCTAACACTTACAGAACTATAAGTGTTAAAAGCACTTATGGAACAGATTTGACATGTTAGAACATGTCAAACCGGCATGAAACACAGTTTTATGCAGGACATAAAACTGGATATACAATAGGGCCACAACAACAACAACAACAAATCCAGGCTGAAGAAAAAGATGAGAAGGAACAGACACAGATATTAACAGGGATTATCTTTCATTGTGAGAATGCGAGAGCATTGAGATTATTGTCCCACATTGTTTCCATATTTTTGTTATTAGTCCAACTTTTTGATAATGAGCACACTGTATATTTTCCTCTAGATGCTTCTTCAGCTGCTCTTATTACCCTTATGTAACTGGGAGAGCCCTTCGCAGTAGCAGCCTCAAGGAGCTGTTCTGTAAAGGAATGCACGTCATACTAGAGAAATGGCCAGAACTCACCACCCAAAGAACTCCAATAGGATGCACCCAAAGCTAATTACTGTCAAACATTGTTTTTCATGTGACATTTGAATTTTTTTTTTTTTTTTTTTTTTTAGGATTTTGTTTATTTATTTGACAGAGAGGAGAGAGATCACAAGTAGGCAGAGAGGCAGGTGGAGAGAGAGGAGGAAGCAGGCTCCCTGCTGAGCAGAGAGCCCGATGCGGGGCTCGATCCCAGGACCCTGGGATCATGACCTGAGCCGAAGGCAGAGGCTTTAACCCACTGAGCCACCCAGGCGCCCCGACATTTTAATTTTTTAGAATTTTTTTTAAGTTACTGGAATTCCAACTCCCAGAGGGTATTTGAAGGGAAGTCCTTAGACAACAACTACGTAGCAGGCTTAGAAAACAGCACGTCTAGATTGGAGGTATGTGAGAACAGAGCTTCCAAGTGAAGCATCTCTAGGAAGATGTGGAGATCATGAATCGTGTGATATGTAGAACTCTATAAAAGCCTGTAAAGAGAAGCTGATGGGTATATGGGAATAATTAGCAATAGATATATAGGAAATTGAGGAAATTTGGGGCACCTGGATGGCTCAGTGGGTTAAAGCCTCTGCCTTCAGCTCAGGTCATGATCTCGGGGTCCTGGGATGGAGCCCCGCATGGGGCTCTCTGCTCGGCGGGGAGCCTGCTTCCCCCTCTCTCTCTGCCTGTCTCTCTGCCTACTTGTGATCTCTCTCTCTCTCTCTCTGTCAAATAAATAAATAAAATCTTTAAAAAAAAAGAAAATTGAGGAAATTTAATAATGAAGCAATTATTAAATCTGGAAAAGGCAAAAAAATATAGAAGGAAACAAGATCTATGTACAATACGCACTCGGTAGTAAATTATACTTAGTCATATTGAATTAACTAAATATCTTTACATAATTATATTGGGAGAATGGGAAAAATGGAAGCAGAGAATGGTTTAACAATGCTAAATCTGTGTCTGCCACTGATTACAAAATTGTAATGACTGAAACAATAATAAAAAATAACAATATTAGCATATTAATTAGGACTATGGTCTCAAGGACCAGAAGAAAAACTAAAAAGAGTTGAAAAAAATCCGCCTCTGGAGATCAGAATCTTGGGGCAATGAGGGATGGGATGGGGATGAGGACCTTGTAACCCTTTTAGAACTGCATTATTTGACTTTTTAATCTCATGCAGCCACTTTTAAAAAGGTTTTACTTTGATTTTTTAAAAAATTAACTACACACACACAAAAGAATAAACATCCAGCTTTACAGAAGAAAAAATTAACCACGAAATCACAATGAGATATGATGGTTACTATAAAATAAACAAAAACAAGACCAGAAAATAGCAAGTGTTGATGAGGAAAACTGGAAACTTTGTGTACTATTGGTAGGAATGTAAAATGGCTCAGCCTCAGAGGAAAACAGTATTGTGATGCCTCAGAAAAATTTAAAGTAGAATTACCTTATGATCCAATGATTCCACTTCTGGATATATACCCAAAGATCTGAAAAACACGATATCAAGGGTATTTGCATACTCATGTTCATAGTAGCATTATTCACAATAGCCATGGCTGAAGCAACCCAAGTGTTCATCAATAGGAGATTTTGCTTAAAAAGGAAAGAAATTTTTTTTTCACTCATTATACTAAGTGAAATAAGTCAGTCACGAAAAGACAAACACTGTATAATTCCACTTCTAAGAGAGTACCTAGAGTAATCAAATTCCTGGAGACAGAAAGTAGAAGGGTGGTTGCCAGGGGATGGAGGAGGGGAGAAGGATTGGGAGCTCTTGATGAATGGGTATAGAATTTTAGTTTTGCCAGGTAAAAAGAGTTCTGGAGATTGTTTGCACAACAGTGTTAGCTTACTTAATGTAAGTAATGTTGAATGTACTTAATGCTACTGAACTACACACTTAAAATGATTAAGATGATAAATTTCATGTTAAGTGTATTTTACCATAATTACCATAAAAATTTTAAGTTAACCAAAGTAGTTGGAATTCAAACTGCATGTGATTTTACTTTTTTAAATTTAAACTCAATTAGCCAACTTAGGGTACACCATTAGTTTCAGATGTGGTGTTCAATAATGTATCAGTTGCTTGTAACACCCAGTGCTCATCACATCACATGCTCTCCTTAATGCCCATCACCCAATTAACCCATCCCCCTACCCACCTCCCCTCCAGCAACCCTCAGTTTGTTTCCTGTAGTTAAGAGTCTCTCATATGATTTTAATCTGTGCTCTACTGTTACTCTCTTGTGGAGTTCATTATTTTTTATAAATATTTTATTTATTTATTTGACAGAGGGAGAGAGATCACAAGTAGGCAGAGAGGCAGGCAGAGAGAGAGGGGGAAGCAGGCTCCCTGCTGAGCAGAGAGCCCAATGCAGGGCTAGATCCCAGGACCCTGAGATCATGACCTGAGCCAAAGGCAGAAGCTTTAACCCACTGAGCCACCCAGGCGCCCCTCTTGTGGAGTTTAATACAGGTATCCCTGCTTTTCAAATGCATGTTAAGACACTTTACTTTTAATAAAAATCTACATTAGCAACTGTTTTGCTAAATGAAAGAAATCCAAAGAGGATTTTCACTTTTATGAAAAAAAGGTGAAAAGCAAAAATGATGTTCAGCATTTGTTTTGCAGTGAGCCCTTAGAGGCAGCCCCCCCCCCCCCCCCCGCAAATAGTGAGAGTGGCATCACCAAGCTCCCTCTCTGGGAACTACACTCATCTCCGCATCAAGCTGCCTTAGCTTTGAACTGTGTCTGTGAGCATCTGTGCTCTATGTCGATTTATTTTGTTTATCTATTAGCAAGATGTGTCCTACTGTGTCAGAAAAGCCTAAGAGAGGCTACTTTGGGGGTAGCATTCCCATTGGGAATGCTCAAAAATGTTTCCATATAAATTAATGGTATTTGCTTCATCCCTTTGTGATGTTTTAATCTATGAAAGATTTCATGGAAATGCTCTACTTTAGGATAGAAAAAGAAACCTGTTATCGTTGGCTGAGCTCTGCAATGTAACTGTGCATACTACAGTATCGGGAAATTATAAAATCACATAGCCCAAGGGAATTTAATATATTTTTCCTTTGAAGATTAAGTGACGAATAGGGGTGCCTGGTGGCTCAGTTGGTTAAGCATCTGCCTTTGGCTCAGGTCATAATCCTGGGGTCCTGGGATCGAGTTCCACATCAGGCTCCCTGCTCAGCGAAAAGTCTGCTTCTCCCTCTCCTCCCCGCTGATGCTCTCTCTCACTATCTCTGTAACTATCTTTGTCTCTCTCAAATAAATAAATAAGATCTTTAAAAAAAGATTAAGTGATGAATACAGCTTACAACATCTGACCAAATTCAGAATATAAAATGAGGAAGTTCTGGTCATCCTTAAGTGCAGACTGGAGCAATGACAATAATCCCTAGAAACTGGCTTGGCATCAAGCTAAAATCAATGCCAAACTAATTGATGTGTCTATTCAATATTCATTGAACAAATGGTAACTGAGCACTGATTATGTGCCAGGCACCGTGCTGGACAATGAAACTACTTTTTAATTCAAGAGCTAATCTCAGGAGAAGAAAGAAATTAAGTCAGGAAGAGCAGGGTCTGAGTGCCCATGGGGTACCAGGCACCAGGCCTGCTGTATATACATTACCTCCACTAAGCTGCCCACCATGATGGGGTTTTCATTAGATGTTAAACTATAAGCCAACTGCTTTATGAAGTAACCATCCTGAATTTCTATGTCAATATAGAATGGATTTGTCTAATATTAAAGAATATATAGCTAAGTATGCCTCATTTTTCTTTTCTTTTTTTTAAAGATTTTATTTATTTATTTGTCAGAGAGAGAGTGCACACAAGCAAGGGGGGCAGCAGGCAGAGGGAAAAGCAGGCTTCCCACTGAGCAGGGAGCCTGATGCATGACTCCATCCCAGGACCCTGAGATCATGACCTGAGCCAAAGGTAGACACTTAACCGACAGAGCCACCCAGATGTCCCTATGCCCATCTTTCAAACCACACTTACTGGTACCTTTCTAGTTGACACATTCTGCTTTGATAACTTTTCTTTGCAATCCCCACTCCCTGCTCCTCCTCCTCCCATGCCCCACTGTTCTCATAGGTTTTTTTTTTATTATGCTTTTCTGCTTTATAGTTTTCTGAGTCTCCTTTCCACATTCCCAGTGGATTGTAGAGGTCAGAGGTTGATGTGTTCACTATAAATCACATAGAGAGATTAATCGTTTCAATTTACCCAGCACTGAACACCCAGAAGGTGTTCTCTGGTTGCAATTTGGTTTTACAACCAAGAAAGGCAGGGTGCCTATGTGACTCAGTTGGGTTAAACATCTGCCTTCAGCTCTGGTCATGATCCCAAGGTCCTGGGATTGAGCCCCACGTTGGCTCCCTGCTCAGCAGAGAGCCTACTTCTCCCTCTCCCTCTGCCTGCTCCTCCCTCTGCTTGTGTTCTCTCTCAAATAAATAAAATAAAATAAATAATAAAACCAAGAAAGTACTCCACAAGCTCAGTATTACCAGCTTAAGCCCCATGTCCTGGAAGCCCCCTTAATGCTGAGGTTAGTCATCCTAACTCAGCTTTGTCTTTTCATTGTCTGTCTTGATCTTGTGTGTATGTGTGGATATATTTTTATATAGTCAAGGGCTCAGCTAACTGAGAAAGCTTCTTGATTAAAATGACAAGGCAAAAATGACTAACACTGAAGCCTTTAATCACTTACTGGGACAGTATAAACAAGAGGCTAAAAGCAGAGAAAGTTGTGACTCCCTCCTGTCACATTTTCTCCTGTGGAACAGGTGGATCAGCACGATGTGGATGGGGTTTAAAGAAGGGCTAGAAGTGGAAAAGTACTGAGTCAAGAGAGGAAAACAATTGAGTACTGATTCAGAGAGGAGACTCAGAGAGGAGAAAAGTGTCTTCAAGGTTTCTCCCTTTCTCCTCTCCCACCAATAAGGAGGCCTCAGCAGAGACTCCTGAGGACAGTCCAAGATAAAGAGTCTTCCAAATGGGGGCGCCTGGGTGGCTCAGTGGGTTAAAGCCTCTGCCTTCAGCTCAGGTCATGATCTCAGGGTCCTGGGATCAAGCCCCACATCGGACTCTCTGCTGGTGGGGAGCCTGCTTAGCCTGCTTCCCCCTCTCTCTCTGCTTGCTTCTCTGCCTACTTGTGACCTCTCTCTCTCTCTCTCTCTGTCAAATTAATAAACTAATAAATCATAAAAAAAAAAAAAAGAGTCTTCCAAATGAAGGCTCCTGATCAAGACAGGTAGATATGTTTACAAGCACGGCTGGCTAGGGAGACCAGAGTGGAAACTCCTTCAGAAACCACCAGGCACTGCCTGTGCATCCAGTCTAGTGGAGGCAGCCGTCCCCTGCAAGGACTGCCCGGTTAAAGCCTTTGCCATTGCCTACAGTTGGGCCTGGAAAATCACACATAGGTTTTTGGCCAGGAGCTGGAATAGAAGTGTATATAAAGCTCAACAACCGAACAGGAAAATAGACAAAGGTTGTAATCAAACAGTCCACAAAGAAAGAAATGTTAAGGGGCACCTGGGTGGCTCAGTCATTAAGCGTCTGCCTTCGGCCCAGGTCATGATCCCGGAGTCCTGGGATCGAGTTCCACATGGGGCTCTCTGCTCAGCAGGGAGCCTGCTTCTCCCACTACCATTCCCTCTGCTTGTGTTCCCTCTCTCGCTATGTTTCTCGCTGTCAAATAAATAAAATCTTAAAAAAAAAAAAAGAAGAAAGAAATGTTAAATGATTCTTGACTCCTAACAAGGGAAGTGAAATTAAACCTGCATGGAGATAAAATTTTTTCACTTAACACCCTCTGTTGGTGAAGAAATGGGAAAACACAGACACTCATATTGCAAGAGGGCGTTTGTATCAGTACTGCCTCTGCGGAGGGCAATTTGAAAACTTGTATCAAAGTTATAAATTCAGGTTATTTTTTTTCCATCAAAAACATTCTTGGAATCTATTATACAATTAGGCTCACACCTGTGGGAAAAGACATATACACAAGAGCCTTTATTCATTGCCATTCATTGTTTATAACAACAAAAGACTGTTCACCACCTAACAGTAAGGGACTGGTTAAACAAAATATAGTGCATCCATACACAGAAATACTGTGCAGCCTTTCCAAAGATATATCATTAGGCTTTATTTATTTATTTTTTTTGAAGATTTTATTTATTTATTTGACAGAGAGAGAGATCCCAGGTAGCCAGAGAGGCAGGCAAGGAGAGAGGGGGAAGCAGGTTCCCTGCTGAGCAGAGAGCCCGACGCAGGGCTCGATCCCAGGACCTTGAGATCATGACCTGAGCCAAAGGCAGAGGCTTTAACCCACTGAGCCACCCAGGCGCCCCTATCATTAGGTTTTAAAGTTTTATTTTTTTTGAGAGAAAAAAAGAGAGAGAGAGAAAGACAGCGAGTGAGCGGGGGGTGGGCAGAGTGAGGGTGAATGAAAGAAGCAGACTCCTCACTGATCACGGAGCCCCAAGTGGGGCTCAACATGACCCCCATGACCTGAGCTGAAATCAAGAGTCAGACGCTTAACCAACTGAGCCACTCAGGTGCCCCTATCGTTCGGTTTTAAAAGCAAATGCAGGGACACCTGGGTGGCTCAGTTGGTTGAGCGGCTGCCTTGGGCTCAGGTCATGATCCCGGGGTCCTGGGATTGAGTCCCACATCGGGCTCCTTGCTCGGCAGGGGGCTTGCTTCTCCCTCTGCCTCTGCCTGCCACTCTGCCTGCTTGTGCTCTCGCTCTCTCTCTCTGACAAATAAATAAATAAAATCTTTAAAAATAAATAAATAAAAGCAAATGCAGAACACTGTGTATGGTATACAAAGTTTGTGTGATGGACAGGGAAAATAACATTTTTTTGTTTGTGTATAGAAGGGCATAATGAGGGGCACCTGGTTGGCTCAATGGGTTAAAGCCTGTGTCTTCCACTCAGGTCATGATCTCAGGATTCTGGGATCGAGCCCTACATCAGGCTCTCTGCTCAGCAAGGAGCCTGCTTCCTCCTCTCTCTCTCTCTGCCTGCCTCTCTGCCTACTTGTGATCTTTCTCCTCTCTGTCAAGGAAATAAATAAAATCTTTTAAAAAAAGGCATATTGTAAGCCTGACGATTCACAGACATGTACCCTGGGGCAAATAATACATTATATGTTAATAAAAATTAAAAAAAAATACTGCCAAAAAAAGGCATAATGATATCAAATAGAAAATGAACATAATGATAGCACAGTGACTTCAGAGAGCAGCTGTTGAGAATTAAAGGAGAAAACGCAGATCCGTTGTTTAGATCAGGTTCAGCGGCTAGAGACAGACTGCTAGGGCTCAACTGCTGGCTCCAGCCGTCTCAATTTGTGTGAACTTGGACTATTCAACCTCACTTTTCCTCAGGTTGTTCATTTGGAAATAGTGACAGTAATCAGATTGTGTGAGGATTAAATTAGTTAATACTTGTAAAGTGCTTACAGCTGTGTTTGGAACAGTAAGTGCTATATAAGTGTTTGTGGAATATTAGATATCTATTTAACATGAATATTAGTTATTATTGTTAGCTATTATCCAACATCGTTGAAATAAACCCCACTTGGATTGCTTTTCCAGAATTATTTTACCTACCCCCAACTATACTCCTTTACTATTGATAATTCTACAAATACCCTGCATCTGGGGCACCTGGATGGCTCAGTGGGTTAAGCCTCTGCCTTCAGCTCAGGTCATGAGCTCAGGGTCCTGGGATCGAGCCCTGCATTGGGCTCTCTGCTCAGCAGGGAGCCTGCCTCCCCCTGTCTCTCTGCCTGCCTCTCTGCCTGTCAAATAAATAAATAAAATCTTAAAAAAAAAAAAAATACCCTGCATCTGTTATTTGCTGGTATTATTCCCAGAGTCTGGAGTGCCACTTCTAACCACAATTGGCTAAAGAACGCTAACTGTTCTTTAAGATCCAGTTCAAAGATTTCTTCCACCCTGAAGGTAGCTGCTCTCTCTTATTTGCTGTTCCCTCATCACCAATCACTAGTCTGACTCCTTCCTGTTCTGCCTATCTCCTCTCCTGCCCCAGACCAGCAGGCAGGGTAAGCAACACTAGATAAATGGGTGATGGAATACTGACATTTTGTGCCTTCAAAAGAGTTCAAGAAAGTCAAAGTTTTCTCTTGTGACATGTTTCAACTTTATTTTTATGCCCTAAAATCTCAGAGAGAAAAGAAAGAACTGTTCAGCGACACTAAAGGAAGGTGGAAACAGAATACTTTGGAAATTAGAAGGCATTTTTTAGGGGATTTTTTTTTTTTTTTTTTTTTTTGGTTGGGGGGGGATTGTTTTTAATCAACATGGATCTGGCTCCCCCTGCTGGATCTAAAGTAAAATGCTGCTTTAAAAATCATTTCCTTTATGTAATCAGAACAGTATGATACTGGCACAAAAATAGATACATCCATCAGTGGAATAGAATAGAGAGTCCATAAATAAACTCACACTTATATGGTCAATTAATCTAAGACAAAAGAGACAAGAATATTTACAACAGGGAAAAGACAGTATCTTCAACATACGGGGTTGGGAAAACTAGAGAGCTGTATGCAAATGAATGAAACTGGACCACTTTCACCAGACACAAAAAAATAAACTCAAAATGGATTAAAGACCTAAATATGAGACCTGAAACCATAAGACTCCTAGAAGAAAACATAGGCATTAATTTCTTTGACATTGGCTACAGAAAAATTTTCTAAATATGTCTCCTCAGGTGAGGGAAACAAAAGCAAAATTAAACTACTAGAACTACACCGAAATAAAAAGTTTTTGTACAGCAAAGGAAACCATCAACAAAACAAAAAGGTAACCTACTAAATGGGAGATACTTGCAAATGTTATATCCGATAAAGGGTTAATATCCAAAATATATAAAGAACTAAGACAACGCACACACATAACACAAAACCACAAAAAAACCCAAATAATTTGATTTAAAAATGGGTAGACGGGGGAGTGCCTGGGTGGCTCAGTTCATTAAGCATCTGCCTTTGGCTCAGGTCATGGTCTCAGGGTTCTAGGATCACCCCTGCTCAGCAGGGAGTCTGTGTCTCCCTCTCCCTTTGCCCCTCCACCCGCTTGTGCTCTCTCTCAAACAAACAAACAAACAAACAAATAAGTAAATATGTGTATATATATCTAAAAATAAAAACTATATGTTAACAAAAATGGGCAGGGGAACTGAATAGACATTTTTTCAAAGAAGACAGATGGTCAACAGACACATGAAAAGATGCTTAACATCACTTATCATCAAGGACATGCAAATTTAAACCAGTGAGCTATTGCTTTACACAATGACTAAAATCAAAACATAAGAAATAGTGAGTGTTGGTGAAGATGTGGAGAAAAAGGAAACCTGATGCACTACTGATGGGAATGCAAACTGGTGCAGCCACTGTGGAAAACAATAAGGAGGTTCCCTCAAAAAATTAAAAATAGAAACACCATATGATCCAGTAATTCCCCTACCAGGTATTTACCCAAAGTAAATGAAAACACACATTCAAAAAGATAAATGTAGTCCTATGTTTACTGCAGCATTATTTATAATAGTCAAGATATGGAAGCAACCCAAGCACCCACCGATAGATAAATGGGTAAAGAAGATGTGGTATATAGACAGAGATATGGCATATATATCAAAAAATATTACTCAGCTATAAAAAAGAATGAAATATCACCATTTGCAACAACATGGATAGACCTACATGGTATAACGCTAAGTGAAATAAGTCAGAGAAAGATAAATATCATATTATTTCACTCATATGTGGAATTTATAAAACAAAACAAATGAACAAAGAAAAAAGAGAAACAAACAAAAAAAACAGGCTTTTAAGTGCAGGAACAAACTGGTAGTTGCCAGAGGGGAGGTGGGCGATGGTAGGGGGTGAATGAAATAGATAAAGGGGATTAAGAGTACACTTATTTTGATGAGTACCGAGTGATATATAGAATTGTTGCATCATTATATTGTACACCTGAAACAAATATAACACTGTATGTTAATTATACTTTAATAAAAAATAATAGAAATAAAAAAATGAAACAAGACAAAACCAGAGAGGGAGACAAACCATAAGAGACTCTTAATCTCAGGAAACTGAGGGTTGCTGGAGTGTAGGAAGGATGGGGTGGCTAGGTGATGGACACTGGGGAGGGTATGTGCTATGAGGAGTGCTGTGAATTGGGTAAGACTGATAAATCACAGACTTGTACCCCTGAAACAAATAATACATTATATATTAATAAAAAAATAACTTGGAAGAAATAAAGTTAAAAATAAATTTAAAAGAAAAATAAATAAAAATAATACATAATAAAAAGGAAGGAAGGAAGGTTTGATTTTGATCCATTTCGATCAGCAAATATAAATTTTTTTTTTTTTAAGATTTTATGTATTTATTTGAGGCAGAGAGGTACAGAGAAAGAGCATAAGCAAGGGGTAAAGCAGAGGAAGAGGGAGAAGCAGACCCTTTGGCTCAGCCGGGAGCCTGACATGGGGCTCAATCCTAGGACTACAGATCATGACCTGAGCTGAAGGCAGTCACCCAACCAACTGAGCCACCCAGGTGCCCCTAAAATTCTTCTTCAAAGAGAAAAGTTTCAAAAAAAAGAGAAAAGTTTCTGCTGAGGAATATGCTACCTACCATTCAGTTTGTAACTGATGGTACCATTTCTTTAACGGTAATCTTTCAAATCAGATAGTGACTGGAAATAGATGGCTCAAAAATCTCTGCACCAAGTGAACTGTATATATCCTCTGCGATGTATGAGCTCAGATTTTTCATATCTGAATTTTATTAAAATAGAATAAGTTTTCTATATTAGACAAAGAAAAGTGAGTGGACCTTAGGGCAAGTTGGGGCTTTTCCTCTGCCTTGGAACTGAAAAGTTGTTCTCAGCAGAGAACCTAAAGTGGTGCAAAGTAACTGTCAGGACAGTGGTGCAGCCACTCAGGCACCACTCAGGGAGCTTGTTAAGTGGGCAGGGGCAAAAGTGTGTGGATGTGGGTGGGTAATACACATGGGCTGAGCTGCTCTTGCAGCGTCCTCCTCGGTAGGGCGAAGGAGAGGAGCAGGAAAATAATGAGAAACAGAGCCTTTGGCTTTCCAGCTAAGGAGAAACTAATCAATGTGAAACAGTCAATCTGAAAAAGGGCAAACATTAAACACACATGCCCTTTCCTGCCTGTTTGAAGTTCAGGTAAAGTGCCAGTATTTTCTTGACTTCTCTCAAGACTATTTCTTCCCCCAAGATCCACATATACTACTACTGTATATATCATGTCTTTCATAAAGTTTTGTACATTATTTAAAGCAAACTTTATTAGAGGTACATATTCTATCCCAGGCAAAGTATCATATTATATTTATTCACTAATCATTTGCCTTAAAGAAAAAATCAAATATAGAAGATTTAAAAGTACTGACATCCTACCACGCAAAATACCATGTAGAAATAACTATCAATCATAGGGTATTTTCCTTCCAGTCTACCCTTCGTATGCAATGTGTGTGTCCATTGAGCCAGTGGTGTCCATACGAGCACGAATCTCCGAACAAGTGGCAAGTTCATGACAGAGAACAGGCATATAGTGAGCACTGACACCCTCTAACCCCACTGTGCAGAATCGCAACAAGGGGTTGGACATCATATTAATATCCAGTTTACTTTTTTTAAAAAAGATTTTATTTATTTATTTGACAGAGAGAGATCACAAGTAGGCAGAGAGGCAGGCAGAGGGAGCCCAATGCAGGGCTTGATCCCAGGACCCTGAGATCATGACCTGAGCCAAAGGCAGAGGCTTAACCCACTGAGCCACCCAGGCGCCCCTTCAATTTACTTTGAATTCCTTTTTGCCACTGTTTCTTGACTTACAGGAGTTCAGTATTTCTAAGGCTTATAGTAATAAGGAATTACCAATGTATTGGTATTACCAATGTAATAAATTATCTCCCTATTTAAAAAAAATCAATTCATTTATGTAAAGGTAGAGGAAACAAAACTTGTGGCATATTTAAAATAGTATCTAGAGTTTTCATCAAGTTTCTTATTACAGGTGGCATAGCTGTAGCTATAACTTTTCGGCATTCCTATAATGACTGGCTATGTAGCAATTACAGTTACCTCATGTATTTGGAAGGAGAGGTGTGGCTTTGAAATCTAAGCCCAAGACTATAGGCTAAGAAGTCCTAAGTATAAATCCAGCTTTGATGACAACTAAAAACTGGCCTCTGGAAAATAATTTAGCTTATTTTTTTGTGTTACTCTTTTTTTTTTAAGATTTTATTTTAAAATAATGTCTACACCCAACATGGGGCTCAAACTTACAACTCCAAGATCCAGAGTCACATGCTCTACCAATTGAGCCAGTCAAGTGCCCCATTTTTTGTATTATCCTTAATTTTTATTTTACCATCTTGGGTAATGAGCAGAAGAATGCTATTACCATCTCATTACCATTGAAGCACTTGAATGATATCATAATCAATGCCTCCTATGTGCAGAGCAACACTCAGTGCCCCAGAGAACCCAAGAGCACTACAGTGTTCCTCCCCTCAAGGATCTACAGGTCTTAAGGGAACGTGGAGGCTGTGTATGGTGCTTTGAATGGTGCCTGACAAGCAGTAAGCCCTCAACAAATGTTCACTTATTTCCTTTTCCCACCCTCTGAAGCTAGCTTCTGCCCAGGGCTAGAATCCTTGACTCCAGGCCTAATAGAACATTTTCTGAAATAGATGCCTCCCAGCCTCCACTAGACTATCAATACTGTGAGAACAGTGACCAGGTCTTATTCACACTCCATCTCTGGTGCCCAAGGCTATGCCTAGCATGTGCCCAATACATTTTGTTGAGTGACTGGCCCTTCTAAGGAAACTCATTCTATTCTTGACTTACCCTTATTATTAAAAAAGTGAGCTGAAATCTGCCTTTCTATCACTTGCATTCACTGGTTTTTGTCTGGCCCAATCTAAGCAGTTCTCAATAAATCCCTTTCTACCTCCCCTTCTTGCCTTTCTGCCACCATTATCCTCAGGAATATCACAAGAGACTATTTAAATCCCTTATTGAAATCCACTTACTACTGGCTATACCCTCAGTGTTCCTCTAATCCATTAGCCAAATTATTAAAACCTCACGATGTGATTGAGGAAATCCATCCTGAAACAGGAAACAAAGATGAATCAAAGTCTTTAAATGTGGTACTCACCACATTGTGGTCAGACAGGAGTAAATTCAGGAGTTCATAAAAGGGAACTATCTTTAGGGTATAGAAGAGGCAGAAGAGATTTTCTGCAGTTCTTGGGTTGGACCATGTATTCATTCATTCATCTTAAGACCTAGATGAAGCAAACAACACAGTACTTTCCCTCATCAATTCACCCTCTAGTGAAAGAGACAGATAAGTAGCAAGTGAATTAGTAAAACGAAGACAAGGGGATGCTATGAAGAAAAACACAGGGCACTAAGAAGGAGAATGACAATGAGGGGACAAACATCAGCTTTAGAGAGAATGGGAGTTAGGAAGCCTCTCTGAGGAGACATGGAGAAGGAGCCCATCACAGAAGAACATTCTGGGCTGAGAAAGCAGCAAGTTCTGCAGCCTTGGAGGAAGATTTGGCAATGAGGCAGGGAAGAGCTTAAGAAAAAGCAAGGGTGAGAGGGGTCTGCGGCATGGTTTGGAGGACAAATGTTAGAAACAGTGGAGTGTAGGGAAAGAAACAAACATAAATTCCAATGAAAAATTTATTTTTATGAAAAATATTCAATAATAGTATTTAGGCAAAAATCTAGCTCAACATCTTTTGTGTGTTATTCCAGATACTAGAGCATTACTTTAATATAGACATACACGTGCAAATACATTCTCAAACATGTAAATAGTTTATATGTTCCCAAAAGGATTGAAAGAAACTTATAGAAATATAACAGGAAATAAATGAGTTAAATAATTGGAGTGGAGGTGAGAAGCTAAAGGCAAACAGAAGAAGGAAAAATATACTAAAGTCAACTATTAGGATTGACATACAAAAAAAATGCATGTTATACGGTTCTAAACAACAGCTAGATCTAGGCTGAATTTTTTTATTCTGAACTTCCAGGAACAAAGCAATAGGAAAATGTGAACTATTATGAAATTCAATGTCCCTGTAATAAAAAATGGAGTAGTTCTTTAAAGAAAATATGTAGCTTCCTTGTATTAAGCTCTGAGAAAAACGTTCCTTCATTATGAGTCACCGTATGACATAACGGTCAAAGTCCCCAACAATATCCCTACAATAAATACAACGGCAAGATTTTTAGGGTCATTGCCTATAACTAACTTCAATGTATAAAACCAAAGTGCCACTCAGTAAAAGCAATTCTACGAGGGACCAGAGGCAGTCCAGCTACACAGCTCATTCTAGCAGCCATAACATAGCTGGGATAACATTTAGAATGTCTAGGGAAATGGATGGATTATTTATCCTTCAAGTAATCCTCAATGAATATTACTCCTTTCACTTAAGCTTTTGATGAATAATGTGTAGGGGAGTTTGAAGTTAGTTCTCTGACATGGGAATGATCTTTGCTGCTAATGAATATTGTTTCAACAATCAATAGAGCTGAAGTTAGGACTGACATTCTTCCAGAGAAGTAAGAAGCCTAACAGTGTGACAGCATGAAAGGAAAGCTATCCTACTGCCATTTGGAAGTGGGTCTAAGACTCAAGAAATAGATCTGAACTCACTTTAACACAAACAGATAATGACTCAGTCCCTAAAGTTCTTTCACACATGTGTGGTCAAGATCATTCTAGCCTCTATTAGTTAAGAGAATACCTTACTTAATAAGTTAAGAAATTAACTTTCCATATCTTCTTTATCCATTCATCAAATCAGAAGGGGAGATGAACCATGAGAAACTGTGGACTCTGAGCAACAAACTGAGGGTTTTGGAGGGGAGAGGGTGGGGGGTTGGGCAAGCCTGGTGGTGGGTATTGCGAAGGGCATGTATTGCATGGAGCACTGGGGTGGTGCATGAATAATTAATCTTGTAACACTTTAAAAATAGAATAAACATATTTTGGGGGGAAGAATAAAATAAAATAAAATTATCATTAAAAAAAATTAACTTTCCAGATAACTGCATAGTTTATATGCTCTACAAATCTTTTTGGCAATAAATCAGTTAAGTGTTGGAGGACAGCTACCAAAAACAATATTTGGATGTAAGAAGAATTGCTCTCAAGCCTAATGATGTAGAAAGATTCAGGGCCTGCTGAGTGCTAACACCACATCCTCAGTACAGAGGCAGATAATTATCTTTCCCTTAGGAAAAAGTCATGCCCTAAGCTCATCTAAAAGTGGTTTTAGTACAGGGGTTCCTGAGTGGCTCAGTTGGTTAAGCATCTGCCTTTGGCTCAGGTCATGATCCCAGAGTCCTGGGATCGAGCCCTACATTGGGCTCTCTGGTTGGCGGGAGCCTGCTTCTCCCTCTCCCACTCCTGCTGCTTGTGTTGTCTCTCTCTGTTAAATAAATAAAATTTTTAAATAAATAAATAAGAGAGAGAGGGAGAGAGAAGCCCAAGCAGGGGAGAATAGGCTCCCTGCTGAGCAAGGAGCCCGATGCAGGACCCTGAGATCATGACCTGAGCCGAAGGCATCCGCTTAACCAACTGAGCCACCCAGGTGCCCAAGGAGCACATTTTGAAAATAAAAGGGAACCTTTCTGTTTGAACCAAGAGTTATCTGATTGTTGGCATGACAGAGACTGTCTAGCTGGTTATTAAACCGGTTTCCTTTCCTTCTGGGCCCACAGCTCAACTACATTTCCCAGCCTCCCTTATAGTTAGGTGTGGGCAAGTGAGTTTTGGCCAGTGGGGACTGGATGTAGTTCACCTTTAGTGTGGTGCGGGAAACCTCAGAGTGACCTCGGATGTGATGTATTGATGTGATGGTAGATCTTTTCATCACTCTAGATCCCTCAACACCCCACTCTTAGTAGGCTTTGTGGGAGAGAAATAACTGTCTCTTGTGTAAAGCCACCAAGATTTCAAAGTTTAGAGCAGCTGGGATATAGTCCATATAGCATTTAAGTAGAGTCAAGAATATACTTCTACATCTCTGTATCTCTATCTTCTTAACTGTAAAATAAAGATGATAGTACTGAGCTCCTAAGTTTCTTCTAAGAATTAAACATGTTAGTGTATATGAAGTGCTTCAAACTGTGCCTGACACATAGTAAGTATTCAATTCATGTTAGAAATTGTTATTACAGGGGCGCCTGGGTGGCTCAGTCGTTAAGCGTCTGCCTTCAGCTCAGGTCATGATCCTGGGGTCCTGGGATCGAGCCCCTCCTGCTCTGCGGGAGGCCTGCTTCTCCTGCTACCATTCCCTCTGCTTGTGTTCCCTCTCTCGCTGTGTTTCTCTCTGTCAAATAAATAAAATCTTTAAAAAAAAAAAAGAAATTGTTATTACAAAGTTTCCTGGTAATAGGAAGATATAGTTTCAAGTATAATTCAAATTTCTTCTGACTATTCAAATTCTAGTAGTAAATGACATCACATTTATGTTACTCTCTACATTGTGCTGATTTGTGCCCTCGTCACCATAGGGCTTCAGTATATTTCTGGTCACCTTGGGTTGTCCCACACATACTCTGAAATTGTTCTTCTCTGATCTCCATATGTTGTTTGCTAATAACCACTTTTGACCAAGTTCCTGGGGAGTATGGAGTGGCAGAATGAGGAAGGCTTGCCATCAGAGTGTGCTGATCAACTCAAGGCACTCATTTGTACCAAAGCTATAGATCCTCAAGATGGCAAAAATAGACTCCTATCCATTTGTATTTGATTTTCTCCCAAATTTGCTTTAATTTTTAAAATTCAGATATTAACTACATTTCAGGAAATGTTAGAAACACACTTAAGAAATTATTTTCAGGGGCGCCTGAGTGGCTCCATCACTTAAGTGTCTACCTTCCACTAGGGTGGCAATCCCAGGCACTCTGCTCAGCAGGGAACAGGGAGCTTGTTCTCCCTCTTCCTCTGTCTGCCCCTCCCCTTCCTTGTGTGCTCCCAAGGGCACACACGTGAGCGCCCACGCTCTGTCAGATAAAAAAAATCTTAAAAAAATTATTCTCAGATATCACAAACCAAGTTTTAATTCATTTAATTTTGCATTGTCAATCAACAGGCTCTGGGAGTTAGTGATCAGTCCACACTGCTGAATCCAGAAATTCCTGGTCAGTTGCTCAGCCTCTTCTTTACCCACTTCTTATCCATATACTAGAGAAACTGCTCCTAACTTTGGTTGATAGTGCCTTTTTTCTTTTTTAAGATTTTATTTATTAATTTGACAGAAAGAGATCACAAGTAGGTAGAGAGGCAGGCAGAGAGAGAGGGGGAAGCAGGCTCCCCACTGAGCAGAGAGCCCGATGCGGGGCTCGATCCCAGGACCCTGAGATCATGACCTGAGCCGAAGGCAGAGGTTTTAACCCAGTGAGCCACCCAGGTGCCCCTGATAGTGCCCCTTAACCTGAGGTCCATAGACCTCCTCTCCTGCTAAGTAATCCCCAAGAAATCCATGGACAGAACTCACAAAGCCTATGATGGCATTGGATGGGGGGAAAATTACATCTTGGAGTTGGTGGGGTTACATTACAGCCCACAGTGGCTAGCAAAGACCCTCCTGCGCCTGGCCCATCAGTGCTCACAGGTGGCATGGGGTAGTTGTGGCCTTGGTGGTGCCTTTGCACCCATGGGAGCCCAGCCCTCACAGAAGCTACCATTCCGGTCCCTGCCCCACATGGTTGGCAGCAGCGCCCGCCCACTCTCCACCCGCCCTCTGTCCCCACCTTTGGGCCTGAAGAACACTAAGTGTTCATATACTGGACTGATCCCAGGGAACCTGCCTGTGGGTTGGGAAAGGCTGGCTCATGTGCGCTTTATCACCACACCTCCTGCCTTGTCTTCCTACCACCTCTAGTCCCCACTTGAGGCCCCAGTGAGCCCTGAAGACTCCAAACCTTGGGACCAATCCAAGGAAACCTGCCTGTGGTTTCAGACTTATCAGGAAGACTCACCTTGAACATGGATATTACTTTAATACCCCAGCAGAAGGGAAAATAGCTGAGCAGAACAGCCCAGCCAATAAGAGATGGTCACAACTCAGACAATGAAAAGCCACTATATTTAGAACTCCCACTTTACACTGGCAGACCAATTGTTTATGACAAGCCCTCCCTACTCCCCGCCCCTTTCCTCTATAAAAGAGCAGTCCTCTCCTTTGTTCTCTAGACATATGCCTCCGGTTTTGCTGTAGCTTGCTTACCTAGATTTCAAATGCCTGCTGTTCCTGAAAAAAAATTTTTTTACTTATAAAATAACACAGTTTTATTTTTAAGGTTGCCATTATTTGGTTATCAAAAGCGGTTCAGAGAAGACCCCAACAACTCTGAAGCTGGTGAGCAAACAGGTGCCAGTACCTGCAGAGCCAATTAGGCTCACTGGTTTCTCACCAACCTTGGAGTTTGACAGTGACTCTGCTGGCTTTCAAGAGCCACTCTTTTTGTGTTTGAGCTCTCCGGGTTTTATTTGGAATCTGTTTTAAGGCTTTTATTTATATTTTTTTATTTTTCCTAAGATTACTCATCTGGAATTTGTTCTGCCTCCTTTACTCAATCTGACTGTTGCTGTTGGACCTGCACTGGCCTTCTTCACTCCTTGTTTGGAACCAGACCCTTCCTTTTTAAACTATGCTACCCTTTGGTCTGATTCCTTTGTAACTGGGCTGTTCCTACTGAAACTGTGCTGGCCTTTGTTCTGGTCCTTCTGGATCCAGGCTGTTTTTGTTGAAACTGTGCTGTTTTGGAACTTTTCTCTAGACAAAAACCTCTAGGAATTGGAGTCTTAGTTATCAAAAGGCTTTGAGGGTGGCATCTACTTCCCAACTGGGACTCTGGCCAGTTTTATATTTAAAAACTATGATCCCTGGGACATGTAGGTGGCTCAGTCATCTGAGCGTCAGACTTTTGATTTCAGCTCAGGTCATGACCTCAGGGTCCTGGGATCGAGCCCCTCATTGGGCTCTGTGTTCAGAGCAGGGTTTGCTGGAGATTCTTCCTCTCCTTCTCCCTCTGCCACTCCTCCAACTCATGCACACTGTCTCTCTTTCTAAAATAAATAAAATATTTTTAAAAAATTAAATAAAAAATATAGTCCCTTAGCATAATGCTCTCTAGCTCCATCCATGTCATTGCAAAGGCAAGATTTCATTCTTTTTTATGGCTAAGTAATATTCATCCATATATATATGTGCACCACATCTTCTTTATTCATTCACCAATTGATGGATGCTTGGGCTGTTTCTATAATTATGCTATTGTAGATAATGCTGCTATAAACTTTGGAGCTAGAGAGTTTATGCGAAGTAAAGTAAGTCGGTGAGAGAAAGAGATATACCATATAATATCACTAATATGTGGAATTCAAGAAATAAAACAAATGAGCAAAGGGAAAAACAAGAGAGAGGTAAACCAAGAAACAGACTTTTAACTATAGAGAATAAACTGATGGTTCCAGGGGTCAGGGGTACAAGGGGAGGTGGGGAGGATGGGTCAAATAGGTGATGGGGATTAAGGTGTGCGCTTGTTGCGATGAGCCCCCCGGTGTTGTTTGGAAGTGTGGAATCTCTACATTGTACACCTGAAACTAATGTTACATTGTATGTTAATTAGCTAGAATTTAAATTAAAACCTAAGAAAAAATAACATCTTTATTTTTATTAACCTCTAACAGAAATTTATCAATTTCTTCCATTACTAATGTAGGTAACAAGTCACAGTAGTATTAGTAGTATCTGTGACTTTGTCACCAATAAATATCCCAAGATATATTTCTATGTCACATTATAGCAGTTAAAAATATCTTGAAATATCATTTATGCTCATACTACTATGAAATTATGATAGTCTCTAGACCTGGTATGAGATCTTACTTAGTACCATAATAAGGAAGCATATATATTATTATAATAGCAAATGCTGACTTAATATTTTGAGAACTATGGTTCAGTGTAATTGGTTTCCAGTTGTACTTTAGCTTTGCATGTAAAAACAGTAATTCAAAAAAGAGTCTTTAGACTTCACCTGACTGGCAAAGGGTCCATGGTTCAAAAAGGAAAAACCTGTGGGTTATTTGGTTTGACACTTCCCCCCACACCCTCATGTATCTTTCCTTACCCTCCTCCGTAGTCTCAAAGAGGACTGCAGTAGTGACAAATGTTCATGAACATTGAAATGCCATCCCGTAGGAGAGCATGGTAGATGATTAAGAGCTTGGGCTCTAGGGTCAGCTTGCCCTGCTCTGCCACTCATTGTATGACCCAGGCAAGTTCCTTCACCTCTCTGGGCCTCCTATCTGTAAAATGGGAATTACAATTATTCCTTCCTCATAGGGTTGCTGTGAAGAACAAATGATTTAATCCATTAATCCATTAAACTCTTAGAGTCCACCACACAGTGAGCTCTCAGAAAATGTTAGCTGCTCTTTCAAGTGCCTGTCATAGCTGTTTCTTTATGATATTTATAGGGAGGGGAGAGGAGGAGAGAAAAGAGTGGGTTGGCTATTCCTCTTGTGAGTCATTGCCTATACATGTAACTTTTATGATGCACAAAATTGATATCCTCTTTGAAGCAAATGAAGGAAACAGTTGATAGTTCTTCCTTGAAAAGTCCAACTTAATTTTATGTTGTATAATAGTAACTCTCGGGCGCCTGGGTGGCTCATTGGGTTAAAACCTCTGCCTTCGGCTCAGGTCATGATCTCAGGGTCTTGTGATCAAGCCCCGCATCGGCCTCTCTGCTCAGCAGGGATCCTGCTTCCCCCTCTCTCTCTGCCTGCTTCTCTGCTTACTTGTGATATCTCTTTCTGTCAAATAAAATCTTTAAAAAAAAATTAGTAACTCTCAACTGAATCTTCTTTAATGCTTCAGTGGCCATATAAATGCTCTCCACCTTTGGTTTATGAAGCAGCACTTTCATTTAAATAATATTTTCTTTCATAATTCACATTCACTTCTAAATCCTTTAAGACATGAGTCTTAACTATCATTTTAACTGGAACGGGGAGATATTCAATATAAATAGAAGTAAATTCACTCATTCAATCAATAATTATTAAATTCCTGCTCTGTGCCAGGCACTGCTCTAAATGTATAGGAATTTGTGGTGAATGAAACAAAGCCCCCACTGTCATTGAGCTTATCTTCTAGTGTAGAAGACAAACATGAACTAAAATAAATTTTTTAAAGTATCAGGAGGTAATTGATGCTTCACAGGGCATTAAAATGTAGTGATGTTATGTACATGAGGACCAGATGGCTATTTTAGATTGGGCAGTCAGGGAAGTTCTAAGCAGGTGACTTTTTTTCTTAAGATTTTCTTTATTTATTTTATTTTAGAGGGAAAGTGAGAGAGAAAGAACATGTACTCATGAGGAGTGGGAGAGGGAAAAGGAGAGGGTGAGCATCTCAAGCAGACCCCATGCTGGGTGCAGAGCCCTATGCAGGTCTTGATCTCACAACCCTGAGACTGTGACCCCAAGATCGTGACCTGAGCCAAACTCTTAACCAGCTGAACCACCCAGGTGACAGACATTTAAGCAGAGATCTGAATGACAAAAAGGAGCCAGCCAAACCTAAAGAACAGCATTCCAGGCAAAGGGAATAGCTAGTGTAAAGTCATTAGAGCAGGACTGAGCTCACCTGTTCTTATCTATTTAGGAATGGGAAGAAGGCCACTGCTGCTGAAACATAGTAAGCAAGGTATAGTGCCACTCAGGAGATATAAACAGAGATCAGATCGTGCAAGACTTTGTAAGTAAAGGCAAGGTTTATTCTCAATGCAGTGGAAAGCTACAACAGTTTTAGTTAGGAGTAAGGTGATCTGATTTACCATTTAAAATCACTCCAATGGGGCATGTGGGTGAATCAGTGGGTTAAAGCCTCTGACTTCGGCTCAGGTCATGATCTCAGGGTCCTGAGATCAAGCCCCACACCAGGCTCTCTGCTCAGCGGGGAGCCTGCTTCCTCCTCTCCCTCTGCCTGCCTCTCTGCCTACTTGTGATCTCTCTCTCTCTCTCAATCTCTCTCTCTCTGTCAAATAAATAAATAAAATCCTTAAGAAACTAAAATTAAAAAAAAATAATAATAATAAATAAAATCACTCCAAACAAATTTAATGGAGCAAGACTGGATAAAGGAAGGCCTATTAAGATGGTAGCTTGCACCAGATTATAGCGGTAAGATAGCAAGGAGGGTCAGCTTAGATAATAGGGTGTATTTTGGAGGTAGAGCAAGTAGAATTTACTGATTGAAATGTGAGGAGGGGCGCCTGGTGGTTCAGTGGGTTAAAGCCTCTGCCTTTGGCTCAGGTCATGATCTCGGGGTCCTGGGTTCAAGCCCCGCGTCGGTCTCTCTGCTCAGCGGGGAGCCTGCTTCTCCCTCTATCTCTGCCTGCCTCTCTGCCTATTTGTGATCTCTCTCTGTCAAATAAATAAATAAAATCTTTAAAAAAATAAAAATAAAACCATGGGACTTGATGAGATCACATAGTTAATACAAATAAAGAAAAAAGAGTTGAAGACTAAGTCTTGGTACACTTCTACCTTTGGAAGTCTGAAAAAGAGGAAAGAGGTGATAAGAGACTGAGATGCAAGCAGGAAGGTTGAAGGAAGACAAAGTGGACCTGGCATTATGAAAGTCTAAAGAGCAAAGTGTTTCCAGGAGAGAGTGATCACTAATGTCAAAAACTGCTGAGTGGTCCAGAAGGATGAGGACAGAGAGTTGACCTGACTTTGGCAAGATGCAGGTCAATCGTGACTTGATGGCAGACTTTTCAGTATATGGAGGGGATGAGAGCCCAGTGCGGTGAGAGAGCCAGAAAGTATAGACAGTTCTTCTGAGTTTTGCTATAGTGGGAGACAAGAAATCAGGCAGAAGCTGGAGGGGGTATAATGTCAAGGCAAGTTATACATGCAGAGAGTTATGTGGGAGAAAGACTGGGTAGGGAAACTGCGTAAAGGGAAAACATTTAAACTTTGCTTTCTGCCCTCAGGGAGTTTATGATCTTATCTGGGAGAAGTTGAGGATGGTAGTGGTAAAACATTTAGGATTTGGAGTAAATAAAATGGTATCTGTAATGCTAAACACAATGCCTAACAGTAAGAATTCAATAGACAGAAGGAAGCTATAATTATAAAACAATTTGAAAATACTCTAAAATAGGAGATAATTGAGGGCTAAACTGAGTAAGTAATTAGATGTTAGGATTTCAGAAGACAAGGAGATTACTGTCAGCCCAGTGACCATAATTAAAAATCAAGGCCCGTCATATGGGACAATGGGTTAAAAAAAATCTGTTAGTATATCCACGTGAAAAAATTTACAAAGCTCAACAGATTTTAAAAATCTTTCAGCCACTGGCTTAAATGGTTGCCTTTTATTAGAAATATTTAAATTCCATGTAGTCCCAAATATCCTGAGCCATTCTGAGTCCTCATGCTTTTCCCTCTGTCTGAAGCATTATTTCCTACTCATTCTTCAGAGCTACTGCCTCTTCTCCAGTGAGGCTGGGTGGGGCACCAGTGTGCAATCTTACCAGAACGTTCACCACAGTGTATTGACATTTTCTATTTGTGTACCTTTTGTGTTTTTTCTTTTCTACTTTTGGATTTACTAGACCATAGGCTTTTCAAGGGCAGGATCGTATTGTATTCATCTTTGTTTCTCTTGTACCCAGCCCAGCCTCTGGCTGATTGCAATGAAACTTTATTGAGCTCAACTGAATCTAATATTAGGATTATGCTAGAAAATCCTGGAGTAGAAAATCCCTGAAGGACTGATAACTTAAAACACCCCACCACAACCTTTTTTTTTTTTTTTAAAGATTTTTTATTTATTTGACAGAGAGAAACACAGCGAGAGAGGGAACACAAGCAGAGGGAATGGTAGTGGGAGAAGCAGGCCTCCTGCGGAGCAGACAGCCCGATGTGGGGCTCGATCCCAGGACCCTGGGATCATGACCTGGGCCGAAGGCAGACGCTTAACGACTGAGCCACCCAGGCGCCTCACCCCACCACAACCTTAAAACAGGTTTATAACATAAGAACTAATCACAACCCCCATCCTTCATCATACTCTCTGAATCTGCACAACACCACATACTTACTTCCAAGCCAATGTGTTTATCTTTTTGTCATTCAGTTTCTAATCAAAATTATTAGCATCCATTTTCATGCCAAAATTACTAAGCTCTTATATTTTTCTCTTTTTTAATTTGAAAGTAATACGTGCTCATGGTAACAAAATCAATCCGTACAAAAGGAGTCAATAGCAAAAAGGAAGGCTCCCTCCTATATGCTGACTTGCAGCCTCTTAGGAGTTCTTCATAGACACAGACACCACTATCAATTTCCTGGGCATCCTTCCCTATTTTGTTACACCACACTGTTGTTTTTCCACATAAACACTAGCATTTCGCAGATTATCTGGCAACTTGGCTTTTTCCTTTAACAGAATATTGAAGATTATTTCACTCTGAAACTTTTTTTTTCTTATCAGTCCATCTTTTTAACAGCTACATAATACTCCACTTCCCATTTTATGACATTACACAACCTATTTAACCCATTCCCTATTGTTGGAAATTCAGGTTGCTTTTATTCTTTTTCTACTATATAATTATTATGGGTTGAATTGTGTTATCCCTAAAATTCAAATATTGAAGTCCTAACCCTTAATATCTCAGAGTGTGACCTTATCTGGAGATAGGTTCCTTATAATCAAGTTGAAATGAAGTCATTTAGGGTGGACCCTAATACAGTATGACAGGTATCCTTTTTTTTTTCTTAAAGATTTTATTTATTTATTTGACAGAGAGATAGCACAAATAAGCAGAGTGGCAGGCAGAGGGAGCGAGAGAAGCAGGCTCTCTGCTAAGTAGGGAGCCCGATGCGGGGCTTGATCCCAGGACCCTGGAATCATGACCCGACCAAAGGCAGCCGCTTAACCAACTGAGCCACTCAGGCACCCCAGTATGACTGGTATCCTTATAAGAGGAAAGCTGGGGGCGCCTGGGTGGCTCAGTAGTTAAGTGTCTGCCTTCGGCTCAGGTCATGATCCCAGGGTCCTGGGATCAAGCCCCGAATCGGGCTCTCCACTCATCAGGAAACCTGGTTCTCCCACTCCCACTCCCCTACTTGTGTTCCCTCTCTCACTGTGTGTCTCTCTCTCTCAAATAAATAAAATCTTTTAAAAAAAAAAAAAGAGGAAAGTTGGACAGAGACATTTAAGAGGGAAGGTGATGAGAAGACATAGGAAGAATATATCTATAAGCCAAGTAAGATGCCCAGAACAGGGTGCTTGGGTGGCTCAGTTATTAAACATCTGCCTTCAGCTCAGGTCATGATCACAGGATCCTCTCTCTGTCAAATAAATAAATAAAATATTAAAAAAAAAAAAAAAGAGGCCCAGAACAGATACTTCTCTATGGCTGTCAGAAGGAACCAACCCTGCCAACACATTGATCTCAGACTTCTAGCCTCCAGGACAGTGAGACAATAAATTTATTGTTTAAGCTGCTCAGTTTGTGGTACTTTGTTAGGAGAGCCCTAGCAAACTAATATGATAATGCTTCAGTGAATATCCTTGTATATATCTTTTTTTTCACAAGGATGTAAGTATACTGGTAGAAATCATAGAAATAAATTTATAGAAAGATACCTCTATCTTTCACATACCCTCACCTTTGCCTAGAATGCCCTTCCTCCTGAGATGCTCCTGAAAAACTCTAATTTACCCACTTCAAGTCCTACCTCTTCTGTGAAACCTGCTATGGTAGCCAGCTTCTAGGATGGCTCCCAGTGATCCCCCACCTCTCAGTATTCAAGTGTTTGTGTATGCCTCACCTTTGTATATTCCCCTCCTTTTGAATATGGACTGGACTTATTGACTCTTTTAGTGAGTAGAGTATGGCTGAAGTGATGGGACCTCACTTCCAAGATTAGGTTACAGAGACTGGAGCTTCTGATCAGGGATGCTTTCTCTCACCCACTCTTGTTCTCTCTTGCCCTTTCTTGGTCAGTCGTGTTGGCGGAAGCCAGCTGCCATGTTGTGAGGCAGCCCTATGGAGAGACCCATGCTTCAACAGATCACAACCACGTGAGTGAAAATGAAAATGGATCTCTCTTCATTCAAGCTTTTAGGTGAGACTGGCAGCGGATAGCTTGAGTGTAACCTCATGAGAAACTTTGAGGCAGATTCACTCATCTAAGCCACACCTTGATTCCTGACCAAAGAAACTGTGAGATAGTTAATTTTTATTGCTTTAAGCTACAGAGTTCTGGGGTAATTTGATATGCAGCAATAGATAATTAATTACCTTCCATCCTCCCCTTTTTCCCAAGCTTCCAAGATTTTTAAGTTACTTAAACATATCTCTGGTAATGCTCACTACATCATACTTGTTTCTAAATGTCTCTCCTCTACTTGACTGTCTTCAAGGACAAAAGCCCTGACTCAGCTTTATATTCACTGTGTTTCATGCAAAGTTCGAGCCACTATCATCACTTCCCTAGACTGTTGCAATAACCCCCAAACTGGGCTGCCTAAATCCTCCGTAGCCTCGCTCTGATACATGCTCTATGCTCTATCCAGCCGTAAGAAATCTTTTTAAAATGCAACTCGGATCATTTGAGAGCTGAACCTCCTTATCCTTGTTCTTAGGATAAAGACCTAAATTCTTAATATAACCTACCAGGCCCAGCATGATCTGCTTGCCTCACCACCAAATCTAAAGCCACTTCCCTCTTGTTGCCAGTGTAACAGCAACACTGGCCTCTCGGTTCCTCAGTTGGACTATGCTTCTTCCTCCCTCAATGTCTTTGCACGCAGTCTCCCTCTGCCTGGGATGCTTTCTCCTTCATCCTCACTCAATTTATCCTCATCCTTTAGATCTCAGTTCAACAGCACTTCCTCAGGCAGAAACTTTTCTGCCTTTCATTGTAAAGCGAAGAACCCTGTAGTTTTCCTTCACACCACTTACCACAATTTAGATAAATGATTAATTAATTAGGTGTTTAATGTTTGTCTTCCCTCTTGGACTTGGACTCTAAGCTCTATGAGAGCAGGGACACCTCCTCTTGCTCACTACTGTATTCCCAGCACAGATGATAGTGCCTGAAAAATTGAAAACAGGGGCTCAATGCTTTTTTTTTTTCTGAATGAATTATAAGGTAAACATTTTGTATTCCTTCTACAAACTTCATATCCTTTCATTATCTACACATTTAATGTGTTTTAAAAAAATTTAAATTCTAGTTAGTTGACAATAGTTTGATACTTGTTTTAGGCGTAAGTTCAGTGGTTCATCATTTACATAGGGTTAGTGCTCATCATAACAGGAGCCCTCCTCAATACCCATCACCCATCTAGCCCATCCCCCACCCACATCCCTCCATCAACCCTCGGTTTGTTCTCTTCCATTAAGAGTCTCTTGGGCACCTGAGTGGCTCAGTGGGTTAAAGCCTCTGCCTCCCGCTCAGGTCATGATCTCAGGGTCCAGGGATGGAGCCCCTGAATCAGGCTCTCTGCTCAGCGGGGAGCCTGCTTTCCCCGCCTCTCTCTGCCTACTTGTGATCTCTCTATCAAATAAATAAATAAAATCTTTTAAAAAAGTCTCTCATGATTTGTTTCCCTTTTTTTCTCCTCCTGTATACTCGTTTTGTTTTTTAAATTCTACTTATTGAGTGAAATCACACAGTATTTGTGTGTGATTTGTGTGTGATTAGTCTTTCTCTGACTAACTTATTTCACTTAGCATTATATACTCTAGCTCCATCCACGTCATTGCAAATGGCAAGATTTCAGTCTTTCTGTTGGCTGAGTAGTATTCCATTGTGTGTGTGTGTGTGTGTGTGTGTATGCCACATCTTCTTTATCCATTCATCCGTTGATGGACATTTGGGCTCTTTCTATAGTTTGGCTATTACACATTTAATGTTCTTAATGTAATTTCTCTATGACAGTGTTATTGTCTGCCTTAGGTAATGATCTCTAAGAAGTAGAAATCACAAGTTTTAAGTTGTGTGGTATAGGACCCAGCAGGGTTGGGGTTCAGCACTGAGAAAGGAAAGTGAAGAATAAGTTTACCAATAAATGGTCTTTAGTAGCTATTTTATTGCTGTTAAAACCTCCACAGCCTTTCAGGGGCCAGTGTGAAGGTAAAAGAGCATGAGCCTTACTTACAGTTAGACCTGCGTTTGGATCCCAGTTGTACCATTTAGTTTCTGTGCAACTATAGGCAAATTCCTTATCCTCTCTGTTCTTCAAATTTCTCAGCTACAAAATGAGGATATAATAACAGCATCACTATTTAAGGTTGTTAGAGGAACTCATTGACTTGTAAAGCACTAAGAAGAGGGCCTCATCTTAGCAAATGCTCAGTAAGTATCAGCCACTTTTTTTTTTTTTTGATATATATACCTGTAGTAAAACAAGGTTGCCCATTTCTCATTTGGTTCTAGAAGAAGTTCGGGAATATTTGTGGTGCTGTTAAGTTCTCTGTGGGAGGTTAGGACTGGAACACTTAAAAATATAATGCCTCCTCCTCAATTCTTTTCTCTACTTTCAAATCTTAATATTGAAGCTAGTAGGAGAGAGAAAAATGGGGGCCAGCTATGTTCTCTTTGGTTCCAAATGACAGCAGCACCAGTCTGTCCTAGAAATTTGTGTTTCTCCTGCTGACACATCCATCTTCATACACCCGTTGCCAGAGAGATGAGCTGCTAAAGGATGCTTATCACTAGTTCAGATTCTTGACACCTGGCAATTTGTGAATGTTGGCTTGTTTGTTTGTTTTTGGAATCTGGAGAATCATCAGATTCCCTTTTTCTTCTTATCGAGACCCTTCTGGTTCATCAGAGGCTACTAAGTATTGGCCATTTAGAGGCACAATAAAATAATGAAGTTGGAATTACAACAAGAAATTCACTTGCCAAGGACCCTGTGCTGATAAGACCCAGAGAAAATATTTCTCACGAGAAAAAATATAAGAAATATATATAAAAAAAGTTAAACAATCTTTCCTCAAGACACAGTGTTCTCTCAAGGACTCTTCCTTCTTTTCTGAAGACACATTCAGTTCTGGGGCAGAAGCTAGGAAACCAGCTGAGATAAATAGTTTTCCCCTCCCCTTTTAATCTTGTGAAAGAGCTGCCAATTCTAGAAATTCCTCCTTTGATGAGAAGATAAAGCAGAACAATGCTGTGGAACTAAACAGATTCCTAAGGGACATTCTTCTAGGGTGTGTAAAGTCGGCCTGGAAGTGGGGGGGCGGGGAGGAAGAGATGGAAAGCTAGGAGTAGGAAGGGTGGGTGGACACGAATTGGTAGCCACAGCCTCAAGGAGTATAGTTGCGTCTAGGCTGCCCCATAGAGTAGCAACTCCGTCCAGTCTCATTTCCTGGGAGGTGTAAGCATGTTTATTAGTGATTAGAGGACTTCATCCATTTCACGTCCACCCTACCAAAAAAAAGAGATTTCTTTCCCATTATTTGGAGGGAAGTTTCTACTTACAGCCTTCTCACAATTAAAAAAAAAAAATATGTGTTTTGTTGTGGTGGTTTTACTGAGAATTGCAGCCCAAATCAGTCTACCATATTAGACTGTAAGCCCGTGGAAGGAGCGTGTCCCCGTCTTACTGTTTAAGGGACAATCTGTTGTAAAAGGCTACAGATTGGAGTCAGAGCTGAGTCTGAATCCTGCTCTCAGGCTCACTATTTGTAAATGGGGATAATCTTCCAATCTGCTTGACATGGTTATGTAATTTTAAAATCAGACATTTAAGGCCTAAACTTTACAAGCATAATCTCATTCATTAGGCTCTCTCATGGGGCAGGTATTATTTTGGAGATTGTATGTAAAGATACTTTGTAAGGTAGAGAAGAGCCGTCTGAGTTATCACCGATCTATCTTCCTCACCTGGTTGCTGAGGATTAAATGAGACACCGATGTGAAAGAGCTTTACGCAATCCACGTGATGGGCTACTAATTACACGCCCCACAGCATCTGATCCACCGTGAGCAGTCGGTAAATGCTGCTTGGGGTGCATGATTTTATATCTTGCCTGTTCCTTTCAGTTTTCCAGTCACAAACTAACCTCGTCGCGGCCTGGGGCCAAAGCCACGAATTCGGGAACCACAGCCAGGCTGGAGGAGACTGCTGAGTCCCTGGAGAGGGCACGGGAACAATAGAGTACTTCGGTGGTTAGCGGCCGCCCGGCCGGAGACGTGGCCAGCTGGGGTCCCCGAAGGTACACCCTCAACCCCTGGTCTGGTGCTACTGGGGGATACGTCCTGAGCCGACTCGACATCTCCCGGGGGAAGAGGCAGCCAGGCCCCCCACTACCCGAGCTCTAGCCTCGCGGGACGCGCCCAAGCCCCGCCCACTACCTCAGGTAGGCCGTCCGTACCAGCCAATCCATCAGAAGCCTGGGCGCGGAAGGCGGTGCTTCCCTAGTCGGAAATGACGTGCTCTGCTTGGCTGGCCGCGGAGTCCGCCGAGACTCTTGGCGGCGGCTGAGGCGGCTGGGAGGGAAATGGCTCGGACGGTGGCTGCTGCGGCGGCTCGGGTAGTGGTGGAGGCAGAGGCTCGGGCAGCGTGAGGTGAGGAGTGGTAGGTGCGGCGGGGGCCGGTACCTGGGACCCTGCTGTCCAAGGGCAGCGAGGGACCCCGGGGAGCCCCGGATGGGAGGGTCCCTTGCGGCCCCCGGCCCCCTGGTGTCCGACTTTGACCCCCTATCTGGTACTCTTGGCGTTGCCCCAGCCCGACTTACCTCCCCCGGGCCTTGCTTCCACCCAGACCGTTTCTGACAGCCCCACCTAAGGTGCGAGGGGCCCGCGCCCCCGTTAGGCCCCTCTTGGCGGGGGTTGGGAGATGGTGCGCCTGGGAGTTATAGTTTTGTCCCAAGGGGGAGGGGAGACCACCCCCCCTTGTTCTTCGGTAGGGGGCCGGAGTCACTGTGGCCACTCCTATTCTCTTGTTGAATTGTTATATTCTGGCGAAGTGTGTTGCACTTCTCAATTGTGCCTCCCCCCCCCCCCCTCACCTTCTTGTCCCATCTCCAGCTTTTGGGATAATGATTTTTTTCTTCTCCTCCCGGTTTGCCTTTTTGCCGCGAATCCACTTGCTTCGGGAAACTATTATTTAAGTGTGTGTTTAGCGCATCATCTTTCCGGGAGTTCGGTCAGATTAAAAATATTTGCTTAACCCTTCCTGAGTGACGGAGGAACAATACATATTGAAGAAAACACAAACTTATTTTCCTCACTAAATGGTTTGGCTTTGAAAAGGAGATTCTCTAGCTGTGGAAATTTTTTCGGGGGGAGCAGGGATTGAGGAGGGAAATGAAAAAAACTAAGGGATGAGGAAAGTGTGGGGCATAAAACGTGAAAGAGAGAGCCCCTGGTATTCCCTGCCCTCTGTTAATTAGCCAGATAGAAGTTGAGGTTGTAATTATATTTTTATTTTGAATAGTGGGTGTTGAATTAGGAAGGAGGTCTTTGTCTTTGAACAAGATTATCTATTAAAGAGTACCCTAAAATCTTTCCAGGTGGGCGTCAGGAAAGCTCTGCTGGGAAAATTGTTTAATATATTGGCGTATCAAAGCTACAACTTAGAAGAGATGTAGAAAAAATCTATTAGAAGAGCTGGGAAGACATCGTATAAAGGGGAAGCCTGTTTGGAGGGCAGGGAACGCTTGATTCCAGAAGAGACTTTGTACCTTTGCCTCCTTGGCTTGATCAGTCTCCATAGGAGACTCCTTTTAGCTTTGTGCCATACTTGTTGTTAGTGCTCTTATTCACCATGGCAAATTAGACCTAGTTGAGACAGTTGAAGATAATTGCTAGTTTAATAGTAAGACTATTTTTGAGTACTGAAAAGCATTATGGCTGAGAATAGATAGATTTTATTATTTAACTCAAACTTAATTCAAAAGTGACTTAAGGGGCTCCTGGGTGGCTCAGTGGGTTAAAGCCTCTGCCTTCTGCTCAGGTTGTGATCTGGGATCATCGAACCCCGAATCAGCAGGGAGCCTACTTCCCCCCTCTCTCTGTCTCTGTCTAATAAATAAATAAAATCTTTAAAAAGACTTTATATAGCTACCAAGCATATATAGAGCTACTTCTACAAGTAATTTTGTCTGAATGAATAGATTCCGAAGCATTTTTTTTTTTAAATGAAAATCTGTTTTGTATGCACATTGCTTGCAGTTTTTCTTGGCAAGCCGGTGTATTTTAATGTTTTCATCCGTAGGTTTCACAACCTTCTCTGTTTCATGGAACATAAAAGTTGATGTGCTTGCATTTAGGACTTAGAAACTATAACTTTATAGATATATAACTTTATAAGATATATATGAAATTATAAGGAATTAGCTGTATATTAAGCATCTGATTTTTTTTTTTCCTCTCTTCTGCCGTGAACGGTTCTAAAATTTTCTCTTGAATATTGTTGCATCAGTTCCATGTCCAGGAATCTTTCTTTAATCTAGCACAATGTTTTTGCTCATGTAAGCACATTTCAATAAGTGAACTTACACCTGTGAGGGTGTTGAATTTCCCAAGAGTTCAGAGTTCTTATCAGAGCATCAGACCAGACTTCAGAGCAGCAGTGCAAAGCACTTTTTTTTAATGCTTTGTAACTTCTTACTTTGGTAACATAAACTATCCATTTTATTATACTTCTCATGTCTTTTTTTTTACTTTTAAAAAAGACTTTTTTGTATTTATTTGACAGAGATAGAGAGTACAAGTAAGGAGAATGGCAGGCAGAGGGAGAGGGAGAAACAGGCTCTCCACTGAGCAGGGAGCCCCTTGGAGGGCTTGATCCCAGGACCCCGGGGATCATGAGTTGAGCAGAAGGCAGCTGCTTAACCAACTGAGCTACCCAGGCACCCCTATTTCTCATGTTTCAAGAATAAATTAAGGCAGGTAAATGATAAAGGTGAATGTTTTAGTACTATGCATTTACATAGTACATGATCTGATTTGTTGTACCTGAGTAGGGCTAAAAATTAACCCTCTGAAAGATTTTGTTATCAGAAGGCCTGCAAGGATGCCTGGCACTGCAGTGGTTTGAGGGATAGAAAAAATGAAACACACAGATTATGACAGTATGGTTATAAGGAGATCATTGGATTCAAAGTACTAAAAAGGATGTGATCACATGGGCTGGAGAAGGGGAATGAATGCGTATGAGGAAGATGATGCTCAAATTAAAGGACGAATTTCTTCTGTTAATAAGGGTGGATAAGGGTGATCAGGTTCTGGGGTGCTGTAGGAAGAAGGTGATGAGATTTCCGGGACAGGGTTGTTTCAATGCACGGGGAACAGCTTGGGGAAAAACTTAGATAAGAGAAAGTAAAAGACAGGTTTAAGAAAGGATTTGCAAGTTCTGTTTGAAAAAATTAGGACAGGACAGAGGTGAAGTAAGAGATGAGAATAAGTAGACCTCTGCAAAAAAGAACTTAGAGGCCAATGGTCACAACTTCTGTATTATTTGGGTGATAGACGAAATCTTAGCACAGGCTGTGAATTTGTGGGTTGAGTAGTGTGGAGGACATGGTTAAGAGAACTGAAGAAGTTGGTGACTCTAAATGAACAGCAGAGTAATATTAATTCCTGTTGTGAAATGAGTAGGGGTTTGATAAGGAATTTGACTATGAGAAGAGAAGGGAGTAGGCAGTGTTATGAATACTGGCTAAAAAGATTTGCAATATGGGAAGTCTTAATTGAAATGGCTGTTTTTTTTTAAAGTATTTTCCTATAAAAACAGAACTTGGTGGCTTATATTCAGAAAATATCAGTGAAGGCAGGGAGACACTAAATATTAAAGTTCTGTTATGGGGGCTGGCTGGCTAAGTCAGCAGAGCTGTGATTCTATCTTGGTGTGAGTTTGAGCCCCATTTTGGGTGTGGAGCCTACTTAAAAAGAAAAACAAAAAACTAAGGAAGTTTTGTGGAATGAGAGGGAAAAGCAGGCAAAAGTCTCTTTCAAGATAACACCGTAAAATGAGAGGAGATCAGTGCAGGTACTTTGCCTTCTGGTAAGGTGGGAAAGGAATTGATAGCCACCCAGGCGCCCCACTATGTAGAGTTTTTAAAATCAGATTTATTGAGATATAATTTACTTATAGTAAAATTCATTTGTTTTAGGTATCGGCTCTAGAAGTTAGAGAGATAGTGACAGCGTTTAACTGCCATCACCACATTAAGATACAGAATATTGGGGCACCTGGGTGGCTCAGTGGGTAAAGCCTCTACCTGCGGCTCAGGTCATGATCTCAGGGTCCTGGGGTCAAGCTCTGCATCGGGCTCTCTGCTCAGCGGGGAGCCTGCTTCTCCCTCTCGCTCTGCCTGCCTCTCTGCCTACTTGTGATCTCTCTCTGTCAAATAAGTAAATAAAATCTTAAAAAAAAAAAAAAATACAGAATATTTCTGTCACTCCAAAAGTATCCTTATTCTCCCTTGTAATGAGTCTCTTTCACTTACCCTCCAGGCAACTGATTTTTTTTATTCCTATAGTTTTACCTTCCCAGAATGTCCTGTAAATTGGTATCATATGATGTAATCAGCCTTTTTTTTTTTTTTTTTTTAAACAAACGTGGGGGGCTTGAACTCACAACCCCAAGATTAAGAGTAATGTGCTCTTCTGACTGAGCCAGCCAGGTGCCCCAGCCTTTGAGTCTGACTGCTTTTACTTGGCATAATGCTTTTGATATTCAGTAAAACACCACATTTTGTATATCCATTTTTTTGATGAACAGTTGGGCTGCTGCTACCTTTTAGCTATTGTGAGTACTACTGTGAGCATTAGTGTACAGTTAACTCTGTTTTAATTCTTTTGGGTGCATATATCTAGGAGTGGAATTGCTGGGTCATATGGAAATTCCATGTTTATTGAGGAAACACCAAAGTGTTTCCAAAGTGGCTGCACCTTATCAACACTTACTTTCCATTTTTAAAATTTTAGCCATTCTAGTAGATATGAAGTGGTATCTCATTGTGGTTTTGGTTTGCATTTCCTTAGTGAGTAATGATATTGAATATCTTTCCATGTGATTATTAGTGATAAGCTGCTTTTTAAAAAATATTTATTTGGGTTTTTTTTTGAAAGATTCTATCTATTTGAGAGAGGCAGTGTGAAAAAGCACTGGGGAAGGGTTGAGGGAGAGGGAGAAGCAGACCCTCCCCCCACCCCCCCAAGCAGGGAGCAAGATATGGAGCTTGATCCCGGGACCCTGGGATCATGACCCGAGCCAAAGGTAGATGCTTAACTGACTGAGCTATCCAGGAACCCCAAGATTGATTTATTTTAGAGAGAGAGTGAGCACAAGAGGGAGAGAATCTCAAGCAGACTCCATGGTGAACATGGAGCCCAATGCAGGGGGAGGGGTGCTCAATCTCACGACCTTGAGATCACAACTTGAGCTGAAACCAGTCAGACACTCAGCCAACTACACCACTCAGGTGTCCCAATAAGCTACCTTTTTTTTAGTGGTATCAATATACTGATGATTGTTCCAATAATTGGAAAGATGTAATATATGTATTATTAGATATCTGTTATAAACGAATCATTATATAATTTTATTTAAGCCTGACAACACAGATATGATCTATCTTTTATAGATGAGAAAACTAAGACAAAGGGAGATTAAGTAACTTGCTTCAGGTTATACAGTTACTGAGAGGTCTGATATTTGAGCCTCAAGTCTTGCTACTACATCATTTTCTCTTCTTTGTTATCACTGTTCTCTAAAACTACCAGTTCAATGCAGTTATGTCCTTTGAAAACAAGATTTTGTTAGCCATAAAAATTCTGGAGTTTTAGGGGAAAATTCCAGAAGTAATTGTCAGTTTTTCATTATTCCCATTTTGGGGTTTCTCAGTTGTAACTCAGTTTTATATTTTTCTATCTTAAGCTATGTTGGAAATGGAAGCATATATCATAACATTTAGCACAAAAGCTTACTGTTATTTGTCATGTTGGAATTGGGGTAATGTCAGAGTATATTTAATGATTCATGTTAAATGAATGGACAATAAAGTAGTTCAAAGTTCAGTAATTATCTTCACAAAGCAGTACTACTGTTGGAATTTTGAGTTAGATTGAAAACTGCTTTGTCAGTAAAATGTCTTTTCAAGAGGAATCTCTTGTTGTAACTGTAATCTCCGCCCCGCGCCCCCCATGTTCCCCTCTCAAACAGTAATACATATATGCAATTATCGAATGTACTCTTGAATGCCCCGTTGTGAATCTTTTACGTGTAGAATGTTGCTCCTAAGAGCTGAAGGTAGTATAATGACTGTCAGGGAGAATCAAGCCCTTTATTAATTGCTTGTAGTATTTGGACAAAGCATACTTATAAAGTGTGGTATGGAGGTTAAAGAATGTGGGAGCTGGCTAGGCTTATCCATCTTTAAACTTGTGAACCTTAGGAGGGCTCTTGGCTTTTTCCATGACTCACCCCTAATGTCCAAGTTATCACTCCCAATTTCATCTTTTCCCTGACCATACCATTAAAAATAGTATCTCCCCCACAACTAAATCATTCTTTATCATATCACTGTTTTCCCCCTCATTTCATTTACTGTCTAAATTTAACATTTTGTTTGCTTGTTTAAAGAAACCCATTCTTAGTATTTCCTTTACTTTCAAACCGTTCAAGTCGTTACCAGTTATTTTTTAGATTATTTCAGTTACTTATTAATTGGTCTCACGGTTTCCATTTCGGTTTTTCTTATATCTTTTTTTCCACAAAGCAAATAAAAATCTTTGGACATATGAAAGTCACATGACTATCTCTTATACACCTTTTCTTTCCTGTCAACACCTTATAATCGACTATTCTAGTGTTTTTTCCCTTTGGAAATATATTATTCAATTATAGAAAGTTCATATTGATAGATGTAGATTTTAGAATTTTGAGAGAATATTTTTGATTTGTGCTAATTGAGTTTGATTTAGCTTATTAAATTTTTAAAGATTTTTTTATTGATTTATTTGAGAGAGAAAGAGAGTAAGCATGAGGGAGGGGAGGGTGAGAGGGAGTGAAGGAGAAGCAGACTCCCTCCTGAGCAGGGAGCCTGATGTGGGGCTTGATTCCAGGACCCCGAAATCATGACCTCAGCTGAGGGCACTCAACTGTCTGAGCCACTCAGGTGCCCTGCTTGTTATTTTTATCAGAAAACATTCCAACCAAAAGAAAAAGTTTCACTAAAACTCCAGAGTAAAATTAGGCTTAATTTTTTTTTTTTAATTTCATTTATTTATTTGATGGAGAGACACAGTGAACAGTGAGAGAGGGAACACAAGCAGGGGGATTGGGAGAGGGAGAGGCAGGCTTCCCGCTGAGCAAGGAGCCAGATGGCGGGGCTCCATCCCAGGACTCTGGGATCATGACCTGAGCTGAAGGCAGCTGCTTAACGTCTGAGCTACCCAGGCACCCCAAGTTTAATTTTTTAATTAATTTTTTTATTATGTTCAGTTAGCCAACATATAATACATCATTAGTTTTTGATGAAGTGTTCAATGTTGCATTAGTTGCATATGACACCCGGTGCTCACCACAACACGTGCCCTCCTTAATATCCTAAAATCAGGTTTAAATAAGAAAGTTTGATTGTGTCATACTCTAACTAGAAATATAGCTGTATGTTGAACATATCTAAATTTGGAGAAAAGGTTAAATTAAATTTATTTATTAAATTCAATTCTATGAGTCATTGTAGAAACCTTGCAGGTTTCTTTAGGAGTAGGCTCTGTATATTAGATTCATTTGGCCTTAACTTCACAAATATTATTAAGAACTGAAACCACTTCTTTCCAAGTAGTTGTTTACATTACTCTGTGATCCCATTTAGTTCGTTCTCTAGTATATTTTTATCCTGCTTGGGCTTCTAAACTTCTTAGATTTGTTGTGTTCTCTTTCTTCACTTGCAGAAAGTTCTTGGCCATTTTCTTTTCAAATATTTCTTCTGTTTTATTCTCTTCTATCCTCTTGTGGGACTCCAGTTATAAATGTTGGACCATTTGAAATTGTCCCACAGGCATGCCTATTTATCTTTTTTTTTTCCTCTCATAGTTTGGATATTTTCTATTTATTTGTCTTTAAGTTGACCAGTCTTTTCTAATGCTTTTCAGTCCATCTAATTAATTCTTCATTTCTGACTTATTTTTCTGGTATTTGTTTGATTCTTTTTTGTAATTTGTATCATTCTGCTGAAACTGCCACCCTTCTCCCTTCATGCATCTCCTTCATTTTTTCTTCTAGATCATTTAGTATTTTCATCCTAATTTGTAATTTCACGCTAAGTTCCTGTTTAATAATTCCAGCATTTGGGCCATTGCTGTATCTGCTTATTTTGACTGTTTGACCATGGGATACATTTTCTTTCTTTTTAAAATATTTTATTTATTTATTTTGACAGAGCACAAGCAGGGGGAGTGACAGGCAGAGGGAGAGGGAGGAGCAGGCTCCTCGCTGAGCAGGTATCCTGATGTGGGGCTCCATTCCAGGACCCTGGGATTATGACCTGAGCTGAAGGCAGACCCTTAACTGACTGAGCCACCCAGGCGCCCTGGGTCACATTTTCTTCGTCTCATAATCTTTGATTATAAATTAGCAAAACTTAAATGTACCTTATTCTGTCAAGCCACTAAACTGAGAAAGTTGATTTATAAGTAAGATGGGTTTGTGCTTTGTTGCAACTTTAATTTGATTCAATTCTGGGTTGAAGTACTTCAGGTGGCAGTAATGAGTTTCTCTTCAGAAGGATTTGGGATTCAAACCCTGACTTGATTCTGGAGATTTGTTTTGCAGCCTTAGCTGCTAGGTTTTTTTTTAGATTGCTGGGAAGTGCCATTGTTCTCTACTTTCTTTGTTCTTGGCTTTCTGTGTCTCACATCTTTGTCTTGCTGCCCTTAGCCCAGCCTCTGGAGGGCACCTATGTTTTATAAAGGCCTAAGATGCTTTGGAGGGCTTTTTTCTCAGCTCTCCTGCCCCTATTCCCAGCCATTGGTAGCTAAAAGCTTGGAGTGCCTCAAGTGGATTTCTCCCTGCTCACCTGCCCAGCCCTGTAGAGGGTGGCTACCTTATACTTCAGGGACGCCCACATACCTCGGGGGATCTCTTTCAACTCTTCTGCCCTACCCTCAGCTTTCAGTGTGGTACCTGTGCATTTGGTAAAGACCTGAGGGAAAGAGTTGGTGGATGGGTACAGACTTGTTCCATACCTGGCACTCCTTATCATTCTTAATCCAGGGCTTTAGACTACTCCCACTCAGATTTACCTCCCCCATGCCTCAATTCTAATCTATCATGTACCCTACCCATGGCTGTTAAGTTTGTCAGAAGTCTTACGTATTTTTCCTTATCCCTGTCTGCAGTGCATTCTTCCTGCTCTTCTGTACCAGGGATGAGAATAACAATGGACCTGCCTCTCCTATGAGAAGTTTATCACTTTTGGGAATTTAACTCATTAGAATTTTTTTTTTAAGATTTTATTTATCTGAGAGAGAGAGAGAGAGTACAAGAAGGGAGAGGGGCAAAGGGAGAGGGAGAAGCAGGCTCCCCACTGAGCAGGGAGCACAACACAGGGCTCAAACCCAGGACCCTGGGATCACGACCTGAGCCAAAGGCAGATGCTTAACCAACTGAGACACACAGGCACCCCTTCATTAGGGTTTTTAATGTGTGTCCTCTGCTCTCTGATGTCTCTTAAAAGTATTTTTATTAAAGCTTATTTAGCTTGCTTTTCATTGTTGAAGTGAGACAATCTCTTGCCACTTTGTATATCCTAATAACAGGAAAATCCCTTTGTTACATATTTATTACCTTTTAAAATAGTAAAGCTTACAAATGATAAAGTATTTAAAACTCTACCAAACTTTAGATAGTGAAAATCTGCTTTCCACCATTGGTCCCCTCAGCCCTCCATTTTTAGTTATTGACCTAGTAGATCCTTACCTTTATCACCTCTGTTTTGTAAGATGTCTTCTCCTTTTCAAGAAAGACCCTTCATCTATGCTTCTGATTCATATCCAGCTGTACCCAGTGTCAAAGCTAGTGTGAATCTCCAGTTTTATGGGTCGTTTAGTCTTTGTACCCTGAATTCTTGTCATCAATCTGCTATATGTTGAAGGCCTTTTTAAACCATTTTTAACAGCCATTCCTGATGCCTGTCTTTCTTAGTTCCCTTTACTGTCAATTGAAAGAATAATATGCCTTTGCTACTTATAATTCCTTACTTTTTTAGTTTTCCACACTTCTCCAAATTGTTCTCTTTGAAAAATCACTACCAAGGGTCTGTGGGATGGGGAAATGAGAAGGGACTGCTAATGGGGAAAGGGTTTCTTTTGGGATGATGAACATGTTCTGCAATTTGGTAATGGTTCTGAGTATATGAAAACAACTGAATCGTGTACTTTAAATGGGTGAATTTTATAAGTTAATTATATCTCAATGAAACTGTTATTAAAATAATCACAAACAAGCTCTTAGATTTCAAGGTTTGTTTGTTTTTTTTCTTTTTCAACCCTTATCCTGTGTCACCTCTCTGTAGTTTCTGACACTACTAATCACATTCTTAGGACACTGAATTCCCTTATTTCTCTGATACCATTCTTCACACCTATTATTTTCCTCTGACCTTTTGTTTCTTGCTTAGGTATTAGTGGCCCTTATGATTTCCTCCTTGTTTCTTTTATTCTCTTCACTTTACATGTTCTCCCAGGGCAATTGCAACTACTTTCATGACTTCAGGTTTTTAGTTTTATATAGGTAATACCTCAAGATTCATCTCTAGCGAAATTGCTCTGTTGAGCCCAAGGCCTCTATTTCTAATTGACAAGCAGATATGAACTATATTTTCCACAAGTACTTCAAAATAGTAATACGTTTTGGTCTGACTGAGAAGGACCATGTGGCTCTGAAGAAAATCCTGAGAGTAACGCACGTAATTTTATTCCTTCAGAGAAAGAAATTAATGGTTTATAATTTGGCACATTTAAGATGACTTCCAAATACTTTAAATGGAAACGAATGCAACAAGAGTATTAAAAAATCTATGGTATCTCTTAGTTTAAAATACTTTGAGTAAGATATTTCTCTGTAATTTTAAGTATCTTACAGAGCACCAGAGGCACTCTACAATGAAGAATTGCTTCCTAATCTGGTCCATATTAGATTAAATTTTATTTATTTGTTAACAAACATTTGAATGTAAGCTTGCTTGTTCTAGGATTGTTCTAGGTGCTGGGGATATAAGAGTGAGCCTAACAGATAATCCTAACAGATAAATCCTAAGTTTCATGAAATTTATAGTCTAGAGGGGAAAAGCTAGACAATAAAATACATAAGTAAAATCTATAGTATGCTGGATGGTACTGAATGCTAAGGAAAAAGTAAAGTGTATGAACAGGGTTGTTAGAGAAAGTTGCCATTTTAACTTGATTATCAGGGAGGACTTTACTCAGATGTCACCTTCTCAGTGAATACTTGAAAGTGAGAGCGTGTGCCTTTCAGCTATCAGGGAAAGAGCAGTCCAGAGGGAACGGAAGAGCAAAGGCTCTGAGCAAGAAGTATAATTTATTTGAGGAACAACACGGAGGCTAGTTGGATAGTAGCAGAAAGGAGAGTTACAGAAGTAATAGGGGGACCAGATATTAGAGTGCCTGGTAGGCTGTTGGAAAGATTTTACTTTTTTTTCCTGAGTGAGATAGGAACTGTCGAAAATTCTGAGTGGAAAGATCTAAGTTTTTCAATATCATCTGGCTGGTGTGTTGGAATAATCTGAAGGTGGAGAGTGGAGGGCGGAGGGTTGGCAAAAACAGATTTGAGTATTTATTCCAATAATCCAGGCAACAGATGATGGTTGGTCTAGGATGGTAGTAAGAATGTATAGAAAAAATGCTCAGATTCAAGAAATAGTTGAAGGTGGAGGCTCTAAGATTTTATGTACATATCAGTAACTATCTGATAGAGTTACCATTAAACATTGCTGCATTCCTGACAAGCTATAATTAAATTAGAATTTTCTAATTCAGTTCAAATAAAATAAATTTACTGGATATAACATAAAATGGTGAGAGAGTGCAGTCACCTCTCTTGCTGATAGTATCTATTTTTAGATGTACTTGTATTTTAAAATGCAGTGAATTTTTTTTTTTAAATAAATCATGTTATGTGCAGTGCCCATTAAGTGATTCACAGATGGTGAAAATTTGGGAAACCATAATTTGTTTTGTTGTTTTCTTTTGCAGTCTTAATTACCATTTCTCCATATCCCTTGATAAATGAGAATAGTGTCCTTAATTTAGCCTGAAGATTGGCAAATGAAAAGGGATAATATTGCTCTTATTTGTATTTTTTATGACATTAAAAAGTTGAGCTTGTGTTCATATAATTTGCCACATGTCAATTTCAAAACTCCCCACATATTATTAATTGCAGATCGTGTTAATTTTCATATACCATGTATAATATATGAAAATATTTAAACTATTTAAATTTAAAATATATGGGGAGTGGATTCTTTTTTTATTATGAAATAATCCACAGAAAAGTACATAAAGCATATATGATTGTTTAACAAGTAATTGTAAAATAAACACTTGTGTAACTAGTCAGCAGGTAATGAACTAGAACATTGCTTGTATTCCTAAAGTCTGTAATATACTTACCCTTGGTCATGAATCTCTGCCTCTCTCCATGAGTAACCTCTATCCTAATTTTTGAGAATCCTTTTCTTTTAATCACAGTTTTACCATTATGTAAGCATTCTTAAACAATATAGTTTTTCATGTTTTTGAACTTTATGTGACTGGAATCATTGTATGTATTTTTGTATGTCCATGTGCTTATCATGTTTCTACATTTTACTCATTTTTTCTTGTAGCTGTAGTTCGTTGGCATTACTGTATAGAATTCCACTGAATGAACTGTGATGTAATAAAAAATAAATATTTTGGTCTTTGTGCCTGGTTCCTGTCATGCAACTCCTAAAGCCCTTGGAATTTCTAGAGTTTCTTCTGTGTGCTAATGAGATTAATAGTGTCAGAGATCCCTAGATAGTTTCAGAATGAGGCTGGTCACCAGAAGCTGAGGCATGTTTAGAGGATTGGAACTTTTCAGTTTCACCCCGTGACCTCTGGAGATGAGAGAGGAACTGGAGATTGAGCTAATAACTACTTCCAGGTTAGTTCCTACTTCGGACTATTGTGGGCAATGTTACGTGAAGGTTCTTATGATTTTCTTTTTAATTTATAGAAGTTACTTTTCCAGGATTTGAGTCATTTGGTTATGTGTTAAAGATATCTTACCTTCTTGTAGCTTGTTTTTGTCCTTGGTGTGTTTTGATAAATATAAGTTGGAGATTATAGCCAGATTTTTTCTTTTTGTTTTTTTAATTTTTTAAATTTTTATTTTTAATTTTTTTTAGATTTTTTTTTTTCTCTTATGGTTAGTACTTTCTGTCTCATTTAAGAAATTTTTCCCTTCTCTGATTCTGGTTTTTCCTTTCACATTTAGACGTTTGGTTTGCCTTGAGTTGATTTTTGCTTAAGGAGTGAAGTGGGAATCTGTTTCATATCCCTTCATTTGTTCTAGCTTCATTTATTGAAAGGACAGTTCTTTCCCTGGGCTCTGATATGCCACTTGTCTTCAATCAGGTGTCTGTGCAGGTGTGTTTCTGTTTTTGACCTCTTAGTCTGTTCTTTATTAGATTTTTATCGCTTCCTGCATGAGTACCGTATTATCTTATAATCTTTATTGGGTAGAGCAAATCTTCCCACCTTGTTCTTTTTTCAAGGGGGTTTTGGCTATTTTGGCCATTTTGGTTACTGAAAAAATTTTAGAATCACCTTGTCAAATTTTATTTTAAAAGCTGTTGAATTTTGAACGGGATTTCATCAAGCCTATAGAATTATTTCAGGATAAGTGGCATCTTCATAAAATTGTTTTCAAGTGGGGCGCCTGGGTGGGTCAGTGGGTTAAAAGCCTCTGCCTTCAGCTCAGGTCATGATCTCAGGGTCCTGGGATCGAGCCCCCCATTGGGCTCTGCTCAGCAGGGAGCCTTCTCCCCCCCTCCCCCCGCCTGCCTCTCTGCCTACTTGTGATCTCTCTCCTCTCTGTCAAATAAATAAATAAAAATCTTTTTTAAAAAAATCGTTTTCAAGCTTGTAAACATGGGAAAATATCCCTTATATTCAGATACTCCTAGTATTTGTCAGTAAAGTTTTATAATATTCCCCCACAACTTCTTCTTACATGTACTGCTAGTTAATGGGTTCTGTGTGTGTTCCTGTAAATATAATTGTTTTGAAAATTGCCTTTTCTAACCATTTGTTGTGGATATGTAGAAGTACAATTGATTTTTATTATTATGATTTCCAATAATCTCGCTAAAATCTAGCATTGATGTTATTTACCTACTCTTTGGAATTTTTACTCTATCTCCAAATAATACTTTGTTTCTTCCTATTTGATCTTAAGTTTTCTTTTTCTGTGCTGTCTAGTAGTCTATAAAGTGTTGAAAAGAAGTGATTATGGGCATCCTGGTTTTTTGTTCATGGTCAAAGGGGAAGCTTTCAAGGTTTCATCATTAGATATGATTTTTGTTGCTAGTCATTGTCAAATAAGGAGCTTCCCTTCTGTTTGTAATTGGCTAAGAATATCTATTGATATGAACATACGCTTTTTCTGTTAATTCTTTATTGATGTGGTAAATTGCATTTTGTATTTATAGCTAAGTTTGGTTTGCTGTTTTGTTTAGGACTTTTTATATTTTGTATTTCATGAGTAAGATTAGTTTGTAATTTTCTCATCCTTGCCTGGTTTTGTTATCAGTTATAGTAGTCCATAAAAAGTTTGGGGAACATACCTTCTTGTCTGTTCTCTGGAAAGAGTTTGTGAAAGGTTATTGTTTCTTCCTTCATAAAGCCAGTGAAGCCATCTGGCCCTGCATTTTTCTTGAAGATATTTTTGACTGCTAATTCAATTTCTTTAGTGGTTATAAGATTATTAAACTTTATTTCTATTTCAGTCAGTTTTAGTAAGTTACTGTCTTCTAGGAATTGGTATACATTTTAAAATTTATTTCCTTAAACCTGTTAATATCCTAATTATCTTTCTATGCCTGCTACAGCTTTTGAATATCTTTTTTGTTCTTGATATTGTTTATTCCTGTCTTATTTTTTTCTTAATCAGCATCACCAGATATCTTACTGGTATTTTCAAAAGAACCAAATTTTGGCTTTTAAATCATCTCTGTTGTGTATTTCCTCTACTACTAGTTTCTTCTCTAGTCTTTATTCCCTTTGTTTGCTTTTATTTTGCTGCAATTTTTCTGATTTCATGAGATGGATGCTTATTTCATTCATTTTTCAACCTTTCCACTTTTCTAGTATCATTTAAAACTGTAAATTTCCCAGGTGGCTCAGTCGGTTAAGTGTCTGCCTTTGGCTCAGGTCATGATCCCAGGGTCCTGGGATGGAGCCCCACATTGGAGCCTGCTTCTCCTTCTGCCTCTGCCTGCCGCTCCCCCTCCCTCCATCTCTTTTCTTCTTCTCACTGTCAAATAAAGAAATAAATCTTTAAAAAAAAATGCTGTAAATTTTCCTTTATCTCCTTACTATAACTTACAAGTTTTGGTATGATGAATAGTTTTTCTCTTTCTCTGTGTGTGTGTTAATCAGCTTGGTATATTAGGTTTAGTATAACTTTTGTTTATTTATTTTAAAGATTTTATTTATTCACTTGAGAGAGAGAGCATGAATGGGGGTTGTCAGAGGCATCCAGAGAAGCTAACTCCCTGCTGTGCAGGGAGCCCCATGTGAGCTCTGTCCCAGAAACTTGCAATCATGACCTGAGTAAGTTGAAGGCAGACACTTAACCTGCTGAGCCATCCAGGTGCCCCATGTTTATTGTTTTTTCATTGATATTTTTATTTTTTTAATTTTTATTTCTTTTCAAGATTTTATTTATTTGACAGAGATCAC
>CM053613.1:32859477-32878533 GCA_028646535.1 Procyon lotor
CCCAGTTAGGAGTCTGTTTCTTGGGGGCACCTGGATGGCTCAGTCAGTTAAGGGTCTGACTTGACCTAAGCTCAGGTCTGGATCTCAGGGTTGTGAGTTCAAGCTCTACACTGGGCTTAATGCTGGGCATGGAACCTACATAAAGAAAAAAAAAATGAGTCTGTTTCCTGGTTTACCTTTCTCTTTTCTCCTACCCCCTTGACTCATTTGCTTGTTTCTTAAATTCCACATATGAGTGAAATCATGTGGTATTTGTCTCTTTCTGACTTACTTCTCTTAGCATAATACTCTCCTCCAGCTCCATCCATGTCATTGCAAATGGCAAGCTTTCATTCTTTGTTATGGCTTAGGAATATTCCATTATTCCAATATTCCTACCTCTTCTTTATCCTTCCATCACTCACTGGACACTTGAGCTGTTTCCATAATTTGGCTATTATAGATAATGCTGCTATAAAATACATTGGGGTGCATGTATGCAAAAAAGGACTCACATTAAGGAAGGGAAATGAAAGGAAATCGAGTTCATTGAATATAACTTTTTTTTTTTTTTTTTTTTGGAATGTAACTTTTATCACTGGAAATTTTGTCTAATAAATTTCTGAGCTATTATCAGGAATGTCTCCTTGTCCTTTCATCATCTTTAAGGATTTCTGAAACTTGAAGTCTTGCTTGGATATAGACAAAATTTTCTGATATGTGATTTGCTGTGAGTATTTATTTTATACTGTAGTAAACAAGAGACTTCCTAGTAAATAAATAAGAAACAAGAATCTTAGGCAAGGTCCAGTGAAGGTCTTGGCATTATTTTGTGGAGGGGTAAGTTTGAAAACGGTCAAATATCTGAAGATACTGTGTCCATGTATAAAGCTACATTTCCAATATCAGTGTAAGCTTATTACTTATACTGGGTTTTTTTCTTAAGATTTTATTTATTTGAGAGAGAGAGGAGTGAAAAAGAGAGAGAGCACAAGCAGTGGGGAGGGCCAGAGGGAGAGGGGGAAGCAGGCTCCCCGCTGAGCAGGGAGCCCAATACGAGGCTTGATCCCAGGACCCTGAGATCATGACCTGAGCTAAAGTCAGACGCTCAACCATCTGAGCCACCCAAGCACCCCAACTTGTATTCATTTTTTTAAAATTACTTTTCTTCTTTTTAATATTGGATCTTTTATGGTACTTAGGACCACAGTGCTGAACTCGGATTTTTAAATTCATTTATTTGACAAGATGCTTATAGCGTCTCTATTACTAGGTGCTGCTCTGAGTGTTTTATAAACTTATTTCACATAGGGGCACCTGGTGGATCAGTTGTTAAGTGTCTGTCTTCAGCTCAGGTCATGATCCCAGGGTCTTGGGATCGAGCCCCACATCGGGCTTCCTGCCTGGCAGGAAGCCTGCATTCCTTTTCCTTCTCCCCCTGCTTGTGTGTCTGCTCTGTCAAATAAATAAATAAAATCTTAAAAAAAAAAAAAAAAAAAACTTAGTTCACATAATTCTCACAACAACCTTATGAAGTTAGTGGTAGTATCCTCAGAAAGGTAGAAGCAGATTCAATAACTTGCCTATGGTCACATGGCTGGTAAGTAGTAAAGTCAGGATTTAAACTCAGATTGTCTGGCTCTAGAGACTGCACAGTTATACTTGCTGCCTCTCCTAACCTTTTTCTTTTTCTTTTTTTTTAAGATTTTATTTTATTATTTTTAAAGATTTTATTTATTTGTCAGAGAGAGAGAGAGAGAGTGCACAAGCAGGGGGAGCAGTAGGCAGAGGGAGAAGCAGGCTCCCTGCTGAGCAAGGAGTGCGATGTGGGACTCCATCCCAGGACCCTGAGATCATGACCTGAGCTGAAGACAGATGCTTAACTGAACCACCTGGGTGTCCCAAGATTTTATTTACTTTAGAGAGAGTGCTCAAGCACACTCCATGCTCAGTACGGAGTGGGTTGAGGGACTCAATCTCTGGACCCTGAGATCATGACCTGACCTGAAACCAAAGTCAGACACTTAACCCACTGAGCCCCCCAGGTGCCCCTCTCCTGATCCTTTTCTTTTTGTCAACTCAAACTATTCTATTCCTATGACTTGATTATTTTAATCTTTACAGTAGCAAATACACAATACTTTAAGCATTCATTCCATTTATATTCCTATGAAAAGCAGACAAGAGGATTGGATCTTGTCTTCTAACCTCCAGAAAAAAGTCAGTTAAAGGAAGGCTTCAAGCTTTAAAAAGGCATCAAATTTTCTTTTGTTTTCTGATAACAAGTGATACCTGGAGAAAAGCCATATATACTGTACTCATGTATTTCACTTTAAACTGTGTTGTTCCTGTGAATACCTTCACAGGCAATTCTTGCCATTCCCTAAGTTTTAGAAATCACTTTGAGAGAATAAAGGCCTGCAGCACTGTAAAAACTGATAATGATTTTTTTATTGTTGTATAACAACCCTCTGCCCCCAAAATGTAGGGTAAAAGGCCTAAGAAAAAGATTTTTAAAAGACAAACTTTTGGGGCACCTGGATGGCTCAGTAGGTTAAAGCCTCTGCCTTTGGCTCAGGTCACGATCTCAGGGTCCTGGGATCGAGCCCCTCCTCGGCTCTCTGCTCAGCAGGAAGCCTGCTTCCCCCTCTCTCTCTGCCTGCCTCTCTGCCTTCTTGTGATCTCTGTCCTCTCTGTCGAATAAATAAATAAAATCTTAAAAAAAAAAAAGACAAACTTTTTATCCCTCTCGCAATTGCAGTTAAGGGTTACTTTGCTATATTCTCAGTAGATTCATTAAAAGTGTACATTTTGGGGCGCCTGGGTGGCTCAGTGGGGTAAAGCCTCTGCCTTTGGCTCAGGTCATGATCTCTGGGTCCTGGGATCGAGCCCCGCTTTGGGCTCTCTGCTCAGCGAGGAGCCTGCTACCCCCTCTTTCTCTGCCTGCTTCTCTGCCTATTTGTGATCCCTCTGTCATATAAATAAAATAAAATTTAAAAATCTTAAAAAAAGTGTACATTTTGTGTAATTATACTGTATAGCCAAAAAATCTGAAGCAGAAAACCTCATTTAATGTCTTGTATCCAGTGTATGCCTGGTTACTGTTGATAGTGTCACCACAGATCTCCTGGCAGTACTTAGTTTCTTTTCTTGGATTTCTCTTATCTAAAAGGCAAATGCTGGTATTTGGAGTTTGACTGAGGTCCATTCATTGCAGTTCTCATGAGCTGCTTTAGAATTGAACAAAGGCACAGAATTGAATGGCTGTAAGCATGCAAAGTTTTGTTTAGGGCTCTTAAATGCAGGTTTAAAATTTTTTTTAATTTCTTCTCTCTTGTGAACAGATTGAAGACCAACTTTCCATATACAAATCACTGCACAAATCCAGGCTATTTGTTAAGTCCAGTTACAGTACAAAGAAACATATGTGGAGAAAACGCTAGCGTGAAGGTCTCTATTGAAATTGAAGGATTTCAACTGCCAGTTACTTTTACATGTGATGGTAGGTTTGTAATTCTCCAACCATCTTGTTTTGCTCTGATTAGGGAGAAATGTTTAAAATGTTATTTTAATCGTCCTTGACCCTGTTATCATTAGGTATCTTTTTAAAAAATTTTGTGTCGTGTTGTGTGTGTGTGTGTGTGTGTGTGTGTGTGTGTGTGGTAAAATACTTAACATTCATTAGTTACCCTTTTCCAAAAAATGGCATTCATTTGGGTAATTTTCTGGTTAGGGCTAGTGGGAAAATAGTTTCCCTTTATTACCGCATATTTCTGTGAAAAATGCTGAGTAATTTTGATTAATTGGTGGCTCTTGGCCAAGGTCTCAAAGCATGAGATTGAAAGGCTAAATATAGTCCAATTTTTTTTTTTTTTCATTTTATGGCAAGAAGAGTGTTTATAAAGAGCTGTTGGTGAAATTGAAATTCTAGGTATCTTGCTAAGCTCCTCTAAGGAGTAGATAATTCTCCTTTTGTTCTAACTCTCTCTTCCAAATTTGGTGTGGATATCCTTTCTAGAAATGTCTCCTAAAGTCTGTAGGAAATTTTTTGTCATAGTTTGAGTCTCATGATGTATATTGTTTTAATGAGATTCCAGCAGTGGAATAACGGCCTATATTTCTACAGTACTTTGGCCTAAAAATGATGCCATTTTTTCTGTAATGGTTATGACTAGGAATATGTTCAGTATTTAGATACTTTCTTTGTAGCTTTGCACTTTTCAAGGCTCTTTGGAAAAAAAAATGAGTCTGAAACAAAAAAGTTAGCCAACTATAATAATTATTCTTTTAGTTTCTAAAGGAAGAACTATTTTTTTTTTTTAAGATTTTATTTATTTATTTATTTGACAGAGCGAGATCACAAGTAGGCAAAGAGGCAGGCAGAGAGACAGGGGGAAGCAGACTCCCTGCTGAGCAGAGAGCCCAATGTGGGGCTTGATCTCAGCACCCTGAGATCATGACCTGAGCCAAAAGCAGAGGCCTAACCCACTGAGCCACCCAGGCGCCCCAGGAAGAACTATTCTTATAAAACATACTTTATATTTTGATTTGGGGAATTATTTAAAACCCTTATGTTATAAGGATTACTACTAAAATTGAAAAAAAAAAAAAAATCAATAGGCCCCTTGATAGAAATAGTAAGCGTTGATGACAAATGTTTTAATTTATATCATTTTGCCTTAATATATCAAATATGAATACATTTTGAGAAAATAGCTCAAATGCCTCTCGTGTGGTTCTTCATAAATGTGCACATTTACAATGTACATCTCTGCTAAGAAACTTAACCATATTATGGTAGAAGTGTGTCCAAGTGATAAATGTTACCATACAATTGACTATTCAGAAATGTACCCATTGCATTAGATATTTTATGGCCTTTTCTGCCAATCTGTTGATTTTCTGAAATCTGAACTGAATAATTGTCTTCTAAATTGAACATAGGAGGTCTTAGAAGTAGGTTACTTTAAAAGATTAATTTTTAGTGTGTTGTGATCTCAGTATCCAGCTACTGTCACGAACAATAATTGAACAATACTTCCTACTTGCTATATTTTTATTCTTTGGAAAATTTATCAGGAACATGTCAAACATTTAAAATGGTGATTATTTTTTCCTTATGATTTGGTTTAAATCATTGTTTGCTAGATACTGCTAAATGTCAACCTTTTTGGAGAAGTCTGTAGTAGGGAGTTGGCTTTCTTAGCTTATATCTGCCCTATCTGATACAGTAACCACTAGCCCTATGTGGCTATTGAGTACTTGAAATGTGGCTAATATAAAGTGAGACATGCTATATGTGAAAAATACACAGTGGATTTCAAAGACCCAACTTGAAAAGAACTAAGATGTGTCATTGGTAATTTTAAAATGCTGATTATAAAATAAATAAATAAATAAATAAAATGCTGATTGTATGATGCAATGACATTTTGGATTTATTAGGTTAAACAAAATGTGTTGAAATTAGCTTCACCTGTTTTTTGTGTTTTTTTTTAAGATTTTCTTTATGAGAGAGAGAGAGAATGAGAGAGAGCATGAAAGGGGAGAAGGTTAGAGGGAGAGGCAGATCCCCATGGAGCTGGGAGCCCGATGTGGGACTCGATCCTAGGACTCTGGGATCGTGATCTGAGCCAGAGGTAGTGGCTTAACCAACTTGAGCCACCCACGTGCCCTTCACTTGTTTCTTTTTACTTTTTTCAATCTGACTAGTAGAAAATCTTAAATTCTATATGTGACCTACATTGTATTTCTGTTGTATAGTGCTCTCTTAAATGATAAGAATTACATTCTCAAGTGTATAGAGTGAAATGAGCAAAATGAAAATGGTACCTCTTTTACAGTGAGTTCTACTGTAGAAATCATTATAATGCAAGCCCTTTGCTGGGTACATGATGACTTGAATCAAGTAGATGTCGGCAGCTATGTTCTGAAAATTTGTGGTCAAGAGGAAGTGCTGCAAAAGTAAGTATTCATTTAACTACTGAGCAATGTCTTTGGAAATTTAATTTTAAGGAGTTAAATTAGAAAAATGTCAAATTTGTAATCCAAGAATAAGTTGGGTCCTACTAAATTGATTCATTGGATCAATAAGCTTATATTGAGATATACTTTAAGATGTGTTTAAGACAGTGGAGGGTTATCAGACATAATTAAAACATGGTATTGCCCTTAAGCTTATAGTCTTAAATGGGAAGAATGGTGGGTAATTCATTGATAAGTGAATTTAATAAGGCTCTTTTCTTTGTGCTAAGAGTCGATAGTCACATCATTATAGACTCCATTTTCCTTTTGTAGCATGTGCCATTACTTTTCACACAGTGGTCAGCTCTGACTTCCTTTTAATTGCCTGAAATAATCATTATAATTTTTTTTCTGGAGTAGATAATTTATTGTACCTAGCTTTTAGTCTAGTTATTTTACAGATTTTATTATTTTAGGTTATTTGAAATGCCCTGCCCTTGTTTTTCTTTTCTTTTTCATCTTCCTCTTCTTTCTTCAGTGCTGTGACTCTTCTCATGTAGATTATTCTTTTATTTAAGTGCCCACACTTGGTTAAAAAACTATCTCTACATTTTATCATTCTGTTCAATTTCTGATGCAGATACAAGTTAAATTTTACTCTTACCTCTGTAATTTCTACTTTGAGAATAACATTGATGAATAATTAATATATTTTAATAGTAATCATTGCCTGGGAAGTCATGAATATATTCAAAACTGCCGAAAATGGGACATAGAGATTAAACTACAACTTTTGACCTTCAGCGCAATGTGCCAAAATCTGGCCCGAACAGTAAGTATGTACCTTATAACTGAATTGTATTTGGTTAAATCTGAGTTATTCTGCTAATTAGCCAATTTGCAATTTGTACATTCTCCAGCATTTCTAGGTTGGACTGGTGAATGGATTGGAATGAGAAACTAATTCTATCCACAACAAGGGTTTTCAGCAGATGGGAGTTTTTCAATCATGGAGTCTTAGATAGCATACTACTCTGAGCTGGAGGCATATGTGAAAATCGAAGTGGAGGAAATAAAAGTTTGATTTGTAAAAGTTTTGATTTGTAATTCTTTTACATAAGAGTGAAAACATTGGGGTCAAAGAGAAATGAGGAAGGAGGAAAAATTTTGAATACTAAATATGGTTTGAGGGAAGAAAAGATCCACATTGACTTTTGCATCAAACTGAGAAAAAGACATTATTTTGCACCAAAGAAAACTACTTTTCTTCTTAAAATACAGTACTTTCTTTTGAAGTTTAAGCAAACTAGAGTACAGGAAATTAGGCTGTTTTATTACTATATGAACACTTGATAAACTTTAATCTTTAAAGAGATTTATTCTTCATTTGGTAGAAGTTGCATGGAAAAATAGCAGTCATTTCTACTTTATTTTCTTAGGTTGTACTCCTATGTTTCATAGAATTTATTTCACTTTGGTGAAAACTATTTCATGAAATTCAGTATATTTTAGCAATCTTTAGGGACTTTTATTTAGTTTCTTAAGGAATGATGTTTTTGAATATATTTACATACTGAAGACTTAGTATGCAGAAGAGACTGGTACCTTGTTTATTGGGGATAAGGTTGGGGGAGATTTGGTTATCATTAGAAAAATAATGCAGACATTCAGATGATTTTGTCCACATCTGATCCAGCCCCACCATCATTTTCATTTGGCTGTCAGCCATCTTTAAAAGTGTTTTGTTTTGGGACGCCTAGGTGGCTCAGTCAATTAAGTGGCTGCCTTCATCTCAGGTCATGATCCCAGGGTCCGGGGACTGAGCCCCACATCAGGCTCCCTGCTTAGCAGGGAGTCTGCTTCTCCCTCTGCCTCTCCCCCAGCTTGTACTCTCTCTCTCAGATAAATAAATAAAATCTTTTTAAAAAACAAATAAAAATTGTTTTGTTTTTTAAAGCTCTCTATTCTTTCCTTATAGATCAGAAGTAGTTATTACTTTGGGAGCTACTCAGAAACTAAACTTAAAAGCATTTATTATTTTTATTTATAAAACAAATTTTTTAGAGTATCGATTTACCTTTTTTCCTGACTCAGTTATAAATAGTATTTAATTCTGATAATATTTTAGCCTCTGTTTTGAAAAATCACTTTAGTTTCAAGAATTTATCATACACTTAACCATATTTAATTTGGCAATAGAAAGACCAAAGAATGGATTTTATTTTTCTACTAAAAACGTGTGTATACATATTTTTTTTAGGCAGAAGATGATAAAACACCTGTGGATTTAAACAAACACCTGCATCAAATGGAAAAACCTTACAAAGAAGTCATGACAAGGTTTGGCATCTAAAACATTAATTTCAGGTTTTTAAATTCTGCTTTTGGTTGTGAATACCTTTATTTTGGTGAATAAAACAAATCATTTGTGTATAGTATCCTTCAGTCACAATAAATGTTCTTTATTTCAGATACCCTGTTGAAGAACTTTTAGATTCTTATCACAACCAAGTGGAACTGGCTCTTCAAATTGAAGTATGTCTTAATTCACATTTTGGCATGATGTCTTTGTTCTGTCTTAAATATTAGTGTGGTGTTGGAGGAAATGTTTTAGAAAGATGATTTAAACTATATTCTTGATGTTGATGTTTGATGACTTGTTTTCTGACCCATCTTGTTAACCAAAGTTCTCAATATTGCATGAGTCAGCACTTCACCTCACTTCAGTTGTATTACTAAGAAGAGCCTTCAGTTCAATTCAAAAAGCATTAACTGAATGTTTAGTATATGCTAGAAGCTGGAGTTATGAAAATGAAAGATCTAGTCCGCAAGAACTTAAAACTAGTGATGGATTTAAACAAAATTTCATGCAGTATGCTTAAATGTAGTATAGAGGTATACATTGGGTTCTTTTGGAGATCAAAGAAGGGCACTCTTCCAACTTGAGAGTTCATGGAAAGCCTCTAAGAAGGGAATTTGCCTGAGCCAAGTCAACAGTATGGGTTAGCTAGAAGATAGTTGGCAAGAGCATGTGAACAAAAGCACACAGGTTTGATACAGATGTGGAAATATATGCATTTCTGTAATAGAGTACAGAGTGTGATGGGAAGATTGGGAGAGGACGCTGGACATACCAGATATAAGTTATCACTTTATAATCCATGTTAACTTTTACTCTGTCCTCTAGATTTGTCCACTTTCTATTTTTGTAAATAAACAATTTTTGGAACACAGCCATACCCATTAGTTTATATATTTTCTGTGACTGCATTTGTGCTCTAATACTAGAGTTGAGTAGTTGGGACAGATATTGTGTATTCTGCAAAACCTAAACAATTTACTATTTGCTCTTGTATAGAAAGGTTTGCTGCCCCCTGCTCTAGCCATTTAAAGTATTTTTAGCTGATGATAGGGGGTGGGGTGGGGCGGGTGACTTGTTTAGTCCTAAGCTTTAAAATCCCTCTGGCCGTACTATGGAAGTTAGATTGAGTTCTGGCAGAATTGGTTTCAGGGAGACTACTTAGGAAGGTTTTTTATAGTAGTCCAAGTGAAAGATAATGAGTGTGGCCAAGGCAAGAAGTAGGGATCTGATTAACAATATTTAGGAGATAAAATTGGTGAGATTTTGGTAAGTAATGAGATGTAAGAGAAGAAATAGTGTAGGATGACTCAAATTTCTAGCTACTAATACATACTTGTCAGCATATAAACATATTCATTTATTCAATAAATATTTACTGAATATCTCCTCACTGTGAGGCATGTTGTAGGTGTTGAGGATATGGCAGTGAACGAATAAAACTGTAATCCCAGGGGTGCCTGGACGGCTTAGTGGGTTAAAGCTTCTGCCTTCAGCTCGGGTCATGATCTCAAGGTCCTGGGATCGAGCCCCACGTCGGGCTCTCTGCTCAGCAGGGAGCCTGTTTCCCTCTCTCTGCCTATTTGTGATCTCTCTCTGTCAGATAAATAAAATCTTTAAAAAAAAACAACAACAAAACTGTAATCCCAGCTCTTAGTTTACACTCTAGTTGGATGAGACAGACAATAAAACTAGCAAAACATATGCTATATCACGTGGTAAACACTACAGAGAAAAATAAAGGAGGGTAATGTTGCAATTTCAACATTTGTATTCAGAGAAGGCCTTATTAAGAAGATTAATTTGAGCGACGAACTGGAGGAGAGAAAGAAGCTGTCTGGTTATCTAGGGGAGGAGGAGGGTGCCTGGTATATATAAGGTCTGGCTTTCTAGCTAGAATAGAGTGAGGGAGCAGGGAGAGAATGGAAACAAATCATTTAGGAAGATGTTAGCTGCAGAGGGTCAATAGAGGGAGAGAGGGATGGGAGAGAGAGAAACCAGGGGAGGGGCAGATTTGGGTGGAAGGTACCACAAATTTTGGACTTTATGTTTGTGATGACTTTTATTCACCTTAATAGTAATGTTAAGTAGGCAAAGCCAGATGCAGGGGTTGATCTTACAACCCTGAGATCATGACCCGAGCCGAAGTCAACAGTCAGATGAAGTCAAGAGTCAGGCTGACTGAGTCACCCAGGTGCCCCTTTGTTCCCTTTGCTTTTATTTTAATTTAATTTAATTTTATTATTATTATTTTTTAAAGATTTTATTTATTTATTTGACAGAGATCACAGAGAGGCAGAGAGGCAGGCAGAGAGAGGGGGGGTAGCAGGCTCCCTGATGAGCAGAGAGCCTGATGCGGGGCTTGATCCCAGGACCCTGAGATCATGACCTGAGCTGAAAGCAGAGGCTTAACCCACTGAGCTGCCCAGGCGCCCATCCCTTTGCTTTTAATGCTTTTCCCCCAGATATTTACGTGGCTTACCTATCAGTTTATTAAGGTATACACTCACATGTCTTATCACAGATGTCTTCATGACCATCTTATCTAAAATAGTGACTAAAAAATAAAATTGTTAAAGTAGTGACTATCATTTATTACCCACATTTTTTTTTACAGCTTTATTGTGGTATAATTTGTATACCATAAAATATACCCATTGGGTATATATAATTCAATGATTTCTTTTAGTAAATGTATAGAGTTGTATAATTATCCTCACAATCCAGTTCCTTAGAACATTTTCATCACCCTCAAAAGTTTCCATTTGCTACTTTGCAGTCATTCCCCATTCCCAGACCTACCCACAGATAATGCCCAATCTGGTTCCTTGCTTGATAGATTTGACTTTAATGGAGATTGCATGTAAACGGAATCATACCCTATAAAATCTTTTATATCTGATTTTTTTTTTCACATATCATACTGTTTTTAAGCTCTGTCCATGTTGTATATAAGTTGTAGTGTGTATCCAAAATTGGCTACTTTTTTTATTGCTAAATACTTCCATTGTATGGATACACCATATTTTGTTTTTATCTAGTCACCAAATGGACATTTTGGCAGTTTACAGTCTTTAGTTATTATGAGTAATGCTGCTGTAAACATTCACATATAAGTCTTTGTACATTTTAATTTAGGTTTTAGGGGAGATCAGGAAGTTTCAGAGGTTTTGATTCCTACTGGCCTTAATTTTCTAGAGATAAGGTGTTAATTTATTTTAGTAAAATGAAGTTAGAGTAGCAGCAAATATTTTGAGCCGAGGAATAATGGTTTGGCTTCATATTCTAAGAAGAATGGGAAAAGAGAACTAACCATGTAAAAGGAATATTAAGTGTCAGCAGGTTCCTGCTGAAATTAGGGAATGTTGAATCTGTACAGTTCTAAGATTTTCTTTGAAAGTATTCAGCTACCTGGTTGAAGAAGCAGAGAATAGTATCTGAGCTCAAAGACTTCGTTTAGTCAGAGTGACTATGTGAGAACAAAGGAGATTGTGATCAGAGTATGATATTGTAAAGATTCTGCCTGGGTATAGTTTTGGGGTTGAAGATGCTATGAATTTTCCACGTGGACATTTATATAACTGAGGCTTATTATTGGATATAGGGTAGAAAGTCAGGGGAATATCCAGAGCAAAAATAGGGGTATATAGTGGGGGAAATGACTACATGTCAGTTGTCAGGCAGATCAGGCCATTAGAGGCCAAGTTAGAAGACAGAAAATATAGTAATAGAACAGGGAAAATTAAAGAGTCATTAATTAGTAAAAATTAGTTAATTACTATAAAGAGTAAAAGGATTCTAAAGCAGGATTTGGCATGTTATGGCTTGCATGCTAAATCTGGTTTAGTGCCTATTTTTGTAAATAAAGTTTTATTGGAACACAGCCACACTCATTGGTTTATGTATTACCTGTTTCTGTTTTTACACCATAATAGCAGAGTTGAATTGTGACAGAGACTACATGGCCCTCAAAGCCTAAAACATTTACTCTCTGGCCTTTAAAATGTTTGCCAGTCATGCTCTGAGGGGTCCAGTAGTAATAGATGAAAAAAATCAACTGTCAGCTCTAGGTTGAGGAACAATGGATAGTGAAGGAATTCTAAGGATTTATGATAGAACCTCCCCTCCAGCCTCAGGCTGAAATCCAGCTTTTTTTTTTTTTTAAATCAAGCCTCTTCTAAGAGGGTTTGGCTATCACAGGAACTAGGTTGCCTATAGCAAAGAAACTAATAGAGTTGTCGGATTGGGAGATCATGGCCTGGAGTGGGGAGCTGGTCTTTTTTTTTTTTTTAATTAAAGATTTTATTTATTTATTTATTTGACAGAGATCACAAGTAGGCAGAGAGGCAGGCAGAGAGAGAGGGGGAGGCAGGCTCCCTGCTGAGCAGAGAGCCCAATATGGGGCTCCATCCCAGGACCCTGAGACCATGACCTGGGCCGAAGGCAGAGGTTTAACCCACTGAGCCACCCAGGAGCCCCTGAAGCTGGTCTTTGAGGGATTGCAGCTGGTCAGTGGGATCTGATGCTGAAGTAAAACATGGAGGACTAGAACCCTGATGAGAAGTGTTCTTCATGCTGCTGTTATGTGAGTGTCCCTTCGGTGCCCTCTATTGACAAAACCTAACATTGTGTCAGCTGGCACCCAAAGGAAAAATATTTATAGGTCTAGCTTCAGTGTCACAAGTAGAGTAAATAAGGGTGGATTTGAAATGGATAGACAGTAAATTGGTAACTGGCACATAAAAAATGATGGGAAGTAGTATGATATAGTAGAATGACCTGAGCCTCAAAACTGGAAAGATTTTTGCATGAAGGTGTAGGAGTAGAAGTAAGCAGAAATATAAGTTATCTAAGCAAAAATGGAGCTAGGAAACAGACTGTCAGGTCCTGAGGACTGGAGGGTAATTAGGTGTTTGAGAAAATGAGGTGGTTTCGTTTAAGCATGAAGGTACAGGGAGCATTTAGCCTATGGTTGCCAAGCCTCAAGGGTGGAAAAGTTTAAATTTTTAAGAGATAGTACAGTACTAAGTTTCAACCCATTCTAACAGCACTTGGCATATAAGTTTGGCTTAAATGTTTGATGAGTTCATTCATTATGTAATAATGTTTCTTAATGAGATATATCCTTTAAAATGGTGATGGAGGAATCGGGAGGGAGTTTTAAATATTCTCATCAGGTAAATGATTTTATAATATATTTGTACATGTATACTTTTGAATCATGGTGAAATCAACTGTGGTTGAATACTATGGAGGGATTGTCCTTAAGGAAGTTTTTTCATGAGACAAAACTTAAAGTGTGATGGTTGTACAGATGTAAACATTGCTTACAAGTTGACTTAACATCTCATAACTTTTGCCCAATGTTATTAATATATGGTCAACTTCTGAAGAACTTGGTTTCTGATACCAAAGTTTTGGCAGGCAGGATTGGTGTTTTCAATGTGGAACTTAATCCCAAATGAGAGTAAAAAATAACTCTAGTTTTTTTAATCACTTAATAATTTGTTAATAATTATTCTGATGAAATTAATGACATTTGCATGTGAATAATTGTCTCATGCAAAGTGAAGAATCAGACCTAGTTTTTCCTATTCAAAATTAAATAGATAATTGAAAAGGTTATCTTGTTTCTTTTTCATCACAAAGACGAAGGGGTATCTGTTCTTAAGCACATCTAAAATGTCTAGTTTCTGACTTTATCTTTTCTGAAACAGGTCCTTTAAATTCTACATTCTTATGTTTATTTTACTTTTTATTTTTAAAGAACCAGCACCGAGCTGTAGATCAAGTAATTAAAGCTGTAAGAAAAATCTGTAGCGCTTTAGATGGTGTAGAGACTCTTGCCATTACAGAATCAGTAAAGAAGCTAAAGAGAGCAGTTAATCTTCCGAGGAGTAAAAGTGCTGATGTGAGTATTCTTTTAGTAATTAGCATTTTGTTAAATGCAAATATGTATTTCAGTGAGTATCACTTAAACTGGGAGATTTTTGCTTCTTCCAGATAATGTGTGACCAATTTAACCTTGGCTTTCACTTTTGAGTTGATTTGGTCATTTACCAATTAGGTGGGATTTCCTAAGAGGAGATGGGCTACTTTGGAAGGGCTTTGTGAGGTTTGATGTTGAATACATGGATGTCAAAACTGTGAACCTTTAATGTGTGAAGGAGGAATTGTGGCATAAACAAGTTGGTTGGAGGATTCAAGGTAGATACTGAGCTTCAGAACCTGGGTGGTTATAGTTACCATTTATCCTTCTGGATGGAAACGTCTATGACTGCCCATGGGAGAAGTTCTACTTTGGCAATAGCTGTTCCTCTTGAAAATACACAGAAGCCTCACTAATAGTGACTTACTACCTCAGAAACAACCAGGTTGAGAGTTCTTTCTTGATATCATACTGTTGCTTTTAGTAAAAGCTCTCCCTATGATATTTCCATGGGGATTTAATTACCTCTGTTCATAGGGTTGTTCATAGCTCTGATAAAGGATGAGAGAAGGTGGATTCCAAGACACAATGAATTTAAAGGAAGGAAAAGTTATATTGATGGTATGCCTTTCAACAGATTATCTAAGAGAAAGCTTTATCCGTTCATTCTCACGGAGAGCCGGCTATATGGTATATAGAGATTTGGGTCTTTTTTTTTTTTTTTTTTTTTTTTTTAAGAGAGGGGGAGAGAGGCAGGGAAGGGACAGAAGGAGAAGGAGAGAGAATCCCAATCAGACTCTGCAGTGAGTGCAGAGCCTAACGCAGGGTGACCTAAAGATCACGACCTGAGCCAAGACTGAGTCAGACAACCAACTGTGCCACCCAGGCACCCCATTTTAAGATTTTTTTTTTTATTTGACAGCATAAGCAGGGAGAGCAGCAGGGAGAGGTAGAAGCAGACTCCCTGCTGAGCAGAGAGCCCGATGTGGGGCTCAGTCCCAGGACACTGGGATCATGACCTGAGCCTAAGGCAGATGCTTAATCGACAGAGCCACCCAGCCGCCCCAAAGATATTCTTACTATCCTAATAGTTAAGCAACTAATGGAATATAAAGTATCATTTTAGAGTATTTATCACTTTTGGGTTTTAAATCTTAATTACTAGACTGATTTAATGAGGCAGATTTTGTTGAGTTTCTATATCGTGCACTAATTTTCAGTTATTCTGATTTTCTTGAGAACTAAAAATAATATGTTTATTTGGTTTGGGATTTTCACCTTTTTTTTTGTATTTTTGTTTTGTTTTATTCTGTAGGAACTTTTGGGAGGTTTCCTGATATAGTATTTAATTTAGATTTTACCTTTAATTTCAATACATCGTGGGCAATTTTATGACTAATTTATATGTGTGTATGCAGGTGACTTCACCGTCTGGAGAAGGAGATATTAGTAAAAGTTCATCTAGGGGTATGTTTTTAAGTTCTTTTAAATTTTAGCAACAATTGTTGGTTTTTCAGGGAATTATATTAACAATTTCTTTAAATCTAGGATCCCTAAATCCTGAAAATCCTGTTCAAGTAAGCATGGACCAGTTAACTGCAGCAATTTATGATCTTCTCAGACTCCATGCAAATTGTGGTAGGAGTCCTGCAAATTGTCCCCAAAGTAATAGGAACATCAAGGAAGCGTGGACAGCAGCAGAACAGCTTCAATTTACAATTTTTGCTGCACATGGAATTTCAAGTAACTGGGTATCAAAGTAAGTAACTGTTTAAAATGGAATATGTATAGCTTTATCCAGAAGCTGTTCTAATTCTATAAAATGTCAGCCATGCACTGTTCTCTTAATATTTAAATGGATGATACAAGAATTGCCAGATACCTTTGTGGTTTTCATAAAAATTACAGAGATATTTGAAGCTGTTGCAATAAAAAAATATCACTCACACTACATGCAAAAAAAGGCAGGAAAATATATGTGTAAACTTATAAAGGCAACTGCTAATTAATAAATTAGTCAATTTATGACTGTTTTTCAGTCTTGGCTTTAGAAAAGGCAGTTTACGGGTTGCTAGGCTTTGACGTCTATAAAGTCTATTGAATTTCTAATATGGGCTTTTCCTTTTTGATTTTTTTGTCAGTGCTACAAAGTTTCCCAACATCAGCTTATGAAATGACTAATATAAACTGAAAAATCTGAATTGAATATTTTTAATAGTTCCATAGTAACTTAATGCTATAAAGACTAGTGAATAGATACTGAACATAAATTCTGCTTAAATTGTGCTTTAGATTAATATACTAGAATACATAATTACTTGAAAGTGATATATTAACTCATTCAGTAAATATTTACTGAATATCATGTTTGGGCAGTGTTCTTTATACTGGGGATTCAGCAGTAAACAAGGCAACAAAAGAATCTCTGCGCTCTTGGAACTTGCCTTTAAATGGGTACTACTGCTATGTGAAGGTATTCGATTCTTTTAAATGTTATAGGGGTAATACCTTCCACATCCTCCATATAGATTCATATACACACACAAATTTGGGGATAATAATGAGGAAAACAAATACTCAGTAGAAGACAATACAGAAAACTGCATTTGTAATTAAGATGGAAAGAAAGTAAGATGCTGAAGAAAAGAGGGACAAATAGCATGAGGTTGAGAAAAGTAGTCAAGTTGGGGCACCCGAGTGGCTCAGTGGTTTAAAACCTCTGCCTTCGGCTTAGGTCACGGTCCCAGGGTCCCAGGATTGAGCCCCGCATTGGGCTCTCCTCTCAGTGAGGAGCTTGCTTCCCTTTCTCTCTCTGCCTGCCTCTTTGCCTACTTGTGATCTCTCTCTCTGTGTCAAATAAATAAATAAAAATAAAATCTTAAAAAAAAAAGAAAGAAAAGTAGTCAAGTAGTTAGCTAGAGGTGTTTTGTGAACCAGTGAGATCAGATTTAAAATATATTTTGAATGATTAATAGATTGTATATATGAACAAAATAGTTAATGTGTAAGCCTGGCAGTAAGTTACAATCTAGGAAAATACAGTTTTATTGAACCTAAGGCTCCTAGCCTGAAAGATTGTCTAATGGTATCTAACCAGCTCAGTACTTGTGGCAATTAGGGGCTAAATCATTGCTGTCTAATGAGAATACAATAGCATGTATTCCATGGATGGAAGCCTCCTAATAGATTAGAAAGACTGGCTCAGTGCAAGTCAGGCCCTTGCATTAATATGCATAACTGACTATTTAGTTACTTAGCAAAGAAAATAGCACCTACGGAAGATAATGTTTGTACTCTTTCTTCTAAGAATTTACCTAGAAATAAATATTCAGTGCCATTCAACTAAAATCTAAAGTTAGTAACTAAGTGAGGGAAAAATTGTGATAAGGTTTCTAGCATGGCCCCCTTAGACTTGCACTTGGGGATATATGTTTTCTTCTGTACTCTCTGCTATACTTTTTGTTTTTGTAGAATTTGCAATAGTTCAATTTCAGATGTTTTCCAAAAATTGAAATGAATGGTGTCCAAATAATTTCAGATAATAATTACTTTTAGAGAAGAATGACTAATGATATGCATTTATATTAGTTAATGAACTTGTATTATCAAATTAAAAAAAAATCTTTCTTTTCTCAGTTATGAAAAATACTACTTGATATGTTCCCTGTCTCACAATGGAAAGGATCTTTTTAAACCTATTCAATCAAAGAAGGTTGGCACTTATAAGAATTTCTTCTATCTTATTAAATGGGATGAACTGTAAGTGAAAGTTTTGGCTTTTTATTTTTTCAGTATGCCCTTTTTTTCCATGTATGCATCCTAGTTTTCATCTTTATCACAATTTCCATTAAAGTCCACTAAATTCTTATATCTTAAGGTCTCTCCTAGATATATTATAGAAGAGACAAATTCTCATTTAAAAATCTGAAATACTGTTCTGAAAAATGTGCATATTGTTACAGAACATGCCATTTTTTGTCAAGCTAAAACTATAAATTTATATATAATTGTACACACAAACCATAGAAATGCAGTTTTCATAACATTGCTTAGTTTAGTATTTATTCTGTAATATTGTATACATGAAGCCTAGTTCTTGGTTAACATTAGAAAATTAAATCCGGGGTGCCTGGGTGGCTCAGTCGGGTGTCTGCCTTCGGCTCAGGTCATGATCCCAGGGTCCTGGGATCGAGCCCCGCATCAGGCTCCCTGCTCGGCGGGAAGCCTGCTTCTCCTGCTACCATTCCCTCTGCTTGTGTTCCGTCTCTCACTGGGTTTCTATCTGTCAAATAAATAAAATCTTTAAAAAAAAAAAAAAAGAAAAGAAAATTAAATCCTACAAGATATTTTGTACTGTTAATATTTTTAAAATATTGTTTTTAAACTAAGGGGTTGCTTTCACTATTTAGGCAGGTATATAGTTGCAGAACTTTTTATTCTGCATTTTTTAAGTGTTTTCCTATTTTTATTTTTTTAAATTACAAAATAATGTCTTTGAAAACAATAATGCAAAAATATGTATGGGTAAAAAGGGTATCATTTTATTTCCAACACTTAACCATCTTATGACTCCTCAGAGTGACCACTTTTGACCCAATGTATCCTTTCAGACTTAAAAAAAATTTTTTTAAAGGTAAACATATATGTCTGCTTGTGTGTATGTGTGTGTGTGTTTGTATGTATATATATGTATTTTATATATGTATATCTGAATCAGAAATAGTCATCTAGTTTTTCCTAAAGGAAATAAAAATGACTATTATTTTGCCTACAAGTTGATCATTATCAAGTCTTGAGTAAATGCACTAAGAAATTTTTTTTTTTT
>CM053613.1:32878633-32918396 GCA_028646535.1 Procyon lotor
AAAGTTACTCAGGATTAAAGATTTTTTGATAAGTCAAATGAAATACCTAAAATTGTCAGTCGTATTAAATGGTTAAATTTCATATTTGATCTAATTTGGTTTTTTTCTATTAATACATTTTTCTCCCCTTAGAATCATTTTTCCCATCCAGATATCACAATTGCCATTAGAATCACTTCTTCACCTTACTCTTTTTGGAATTTTAAATCAGAGCAGTGGAAGTTCCCCTGATTCTAATAAGCAGAGAAAGGGGCCAGAAGCTTTGGGCAAAGTTTCTTTACCTCTTTTTGACTTTAAACGGTAAGTGTTACTGAGTTATGAAGGTGAGTTACTGTGGACACATCTGCAACATCAGAATTGGCTAGAGAATAGGGTGAGGAACAATGACATATATGAGATAATGAGCTACCCAAGTTTTTCCAGTGTGAATAAAAGGAGGTTATTTCAGAGACACAGATTAGAAAAAATCACAAAGTAACTCTGCTATAGTTTGAACATATCTATCTGGGTATTTAGAGAATTGTTTACCACTCATTATTCCAAGAGAAAAGCAGCAGCCAGTTCATGCTTTGTCATTTATGCAAAATACTGTGTTTTTGACATAATAGTCATAGTTTTATAAGTTTTCTTAATACCAATAAAACAACTCCTATTTTTCCTCTTCTCATACTTTTCCCATTCTTCTACAGTTTCAGAATCTACAACTGCACATTATTTCCTTCTCTTTACCTTATTGATCTACCCTTGCTGCTGTGGGCCCCTGGCCTTTAATTTCCAAAAGTCTCCCATATATACAAAACCTTATTGATCCTTAGGGGCAAAGTCATTCCTTTTGAGCCTTGTATCAAAAAGCCCTGCGGGGTGCCTGGGTGGCTCAGTTGTTAAGCGACTGCCTATGGCCCAGGTCAGATCCCAGGGGCCTGGGATCGAGCCCCGCATCGGGCTATCTGCTCTGCAGGAAGCCTGCTTCTCCCGCTACCAATCCCTCTGCTTGTGTTCCCTCTCTCGCTGTGTTTCTCTCTGTCAAATAAATAAAATCTTTAAAAAAAAAAAAAAAAAAGAAGCCCTGCGGTAGTGTTATCTATCTGGCCTTGCAACTATTTTAATTATGTTTTAAGTAGTCGTATGTTTCATGAGACTATCAAGTATCTATCTAAATGGGGAAAGAAGAAATCAGTTGAATAAGCTCCAGATATGTTTCATACAGTCACAGTAACATTTTGCTGAGTGATAGCACATTAGCATATTAAAGTATCTCTAAAGTTCTGTAGTCAAGAAGCCTGTTGTGTTTAATAACAGTAGTACTGTAATGACAAACACATAGCATTTATTATGTTAGATATTAGTCTGAGTGCTGTATACATATTTACAGCAACCCTCTGAAGGCAGGTGTTACTGTTTTTACAGAGGGTGAAATCAAAGTAGAGTGAGCTTAAGTGACTTGCCCTAGGATACTTAGCTAATAAATAGTAGACTTGGGATTTGAATCTAGGCAGTCTGGCCTCAAGGTCTGTGTTCTTATTACCCTAAATTGCCATTCTCAAATTTATTTGATACTGTGGTACTTTTTTTTGTTCTGGAATATGTGTTTTGAAACATTGTGTTCTGTGGGACAGTTTGAGAAGTGATTTAATAACTCCCGTTTGTCCTACAATAAAACAAAAATCAAAAATGAAAAAATTTTGCTAATTTAGTTCTACTTCTTTTTCCTCTTAAATGGTAAATACACTTTGGTTTTCTAGTAATCATTTATCTAGTAAACATAATCTGTTTGGCACTGTTGATATTTTGGGCCAGATATGTTTTCTAGTAAACATAATCATGTTTAAAACATTGACTTCACAAATTTGTTCTTGAAATGTGCTTTTCCCATGTACTTAAACATAGCATTTATTCCTTTATTTTTCAGTATATTTTTTTTATTCACTACCTTTAGGTAGGCTCAACTTTTATTTGCTATCTGAAATAATTCTGAACTACCGAAAGCTAGAGAAAAGCAGTTGAAGTTTTATCATTAAGGATGAGTATTTAGAACATTTTGCTAAATATAATCCATAATTTAAAACAAAATTATTGACCACATGAAGAAGGGAAATTGTGTTCTCAATTGTGATAAATTAGTGTCAGGGAGCAGTTATGTGAGAAAATTAAATGTAATTGCATTATCATTAATTTTTATAAATAAGTCAGTTCTGGGGCACTTGGGTGGTTCAGTTGGTTAAGCATCTGCCTTTGGCTCAAGTCATGATCCCAGGGTACTGGGATGGAGCCTCGAGTTGGGCTCCCTGCTCAGCAGGGGAGCCTGCTTCTCCCTCTCCCTCTGCTTGTGTGCTCTCTTTCTTGCTCATTCTGTCTTTTTTTAGACAGATAATAAATCTTTTTTTTTTTTTTAAATAAATAAATCTTAAAAATAATTTATGTTTAAGGTGCAACCTGCATACATCCTGATAAAGTCACTCTCAGAGGGAAGCCAAAAAACTTAGAGAGATTTCAGTCAGCCTCAATAACAAATGAGTTCTTAACTCATTTTTAAATAAACAGAATTAAGCATTTAACCTGCCTTTCCTTAACAATTGTATTTCAGGATTACCAAATAATTGATATGAGAAAGCTAATAGAAAAATTCCAGCTAATAGATGCTCAAGAAATGATAGAATATCACAATTTTATAACCTCTACTGAAATAATAGATTTAGGCCAGGATTTCTCAGTCTTGGCACTGTTGATATTTGGGCCAGATCATTCTTTTCCGTGGGAGACTGTCCTGTGCATTGTAGGATGTTTGGCTGCATCCCTGTCTTCTGCCCACTGTTTGCCAATACTACCCACTAGTCACCAACCAAAAGTGCCTCCAGACCTTGCCAAATATCCACTGGGGACAAAATCACTCTTGGTTGAAAACCACTGATTTAAGCATTGATTATCAGTGCTTGCTTAAAGCTTAAGTGATTAACTTTTCTGGATCTTCGTAATGGGTAATTTAGATTGACTGGGCCCAAAAACTGATTATCTTAACTTCCCAGAAAGAGACAGAAACCAAACAGTGTGCCTCTTTATTTGATATAATAGGAAGTAGTATGCTATTCTACCTTTATTAAGTGTTCTTGCCAGATAACTAAACCTGAATCAGATCAAGCTTCTAGATCTAACTACTACTTTATGAAAATGTAGGCGATAAAGGGACATCCTAAATGACACTAGAGGAATGCAATCAATAAAATCCAGGATATAGAAAATTCTTAGAACAAAAGACTTGGTTTCTTCAACAAATTGCAGGGATAAAAAAAAGAGGAAGAATGTATAAATAATAATAAGAGTCAGCACTTTTTCTATAAAGAGGACCAGGGAGAAGTAGTTTAGGCTTTGCAGGTCATAATACAGTTGACACTTAAACAATGTGGGGGACTAGCAGTGCCTTTCCGCCCTGCCCCCCCCAATGTGGTCAAAATCCTGCAAATAACTTTGACTCCCCAAAAACTCAACTAGTAGCCTGCTATTGACCAGAAGCCTTATTGATAACATAGAGTCGATTAACACGTATTTTGTACATTAATATAGCATACTGTGTATATATATATATATATATACACACACACACCCGTACACACACACACTTTTAAGATTTTATTTATTTGACAGGATAGAGATCACAAGTAGGCAGAGAGGCAGGCAGAGAGAGAGGGGGAAGTAGGGTCCCTGATCAGAGAGCCTGATGCGGGGATTGATCCCAGGACCCTGAGATCATGACCTGAACCAAAGGCAGAGGCTTTAACCCACTGAGCCACCCAAGTACCCCTCTTGATCTCTTTTAAAAGTTGCTTTGGGAACAAGTGTTACCTTGTTTACCTTTTTGTGTTCTATCCTCAATCCTGTTCTTCCCAAGATACATTATTTCATTCTCCCCTCCCTTTGTCCCAACCTCCACTCATCAATACATTTATCTGAAGTATTAATACTCTATGGAGAGTGACTCTGGTATGTTCTTAAAGATGATACTCTTTTTATCTAATGGATGCTTAATAAATGTTTGGATGAACATTTCAAATTCATTACCATGTGATGTGAGTTTTTTGGTGTGTGTGTGTGTGAGATGTGAATTTTGAAGCAATTTTTAAACTGAAAACTACAAAAATGAAAGCTACAGTATTCTTCTATCTACATTCATGAAGGTTTTTAACATGCGGAACTAAGCTTCTGTATCTTTGGACTTCGTCACATACAAATCCTGTTCCCGGAACAGTACCCAGGAAAGGGTATGTGATGGAAAGAATAGTGTTACAGGTAATGGTACTTCTTAATACATGGGGAGATTGAGATTTCTTATTAAGATGTATATGTATTCCGTGATTAGGATTATTAACTGAAGAAGCCTAATTGGTATTTGATCTTAGGACCTGTCTTCAATTTAAATGTTAATAAACCTTTTCCTATTTCTGAGAAACAGCAAAAAAAATGGACTTGTATCCATCCCATGTAATATATATGCCTTTGAGAATTACCAGTGATGGTAATCACTTTCAGCAAAAGGGCAAGAAGTATTAATTCAGTATTTAATGTAATAGTCACCCTGATGGCTCAGAATCATATTTCTTAAAGACAAATTTATGTGGCAGATATATGGACTATTTAGCTGCAGTCTGATCAACCTCTGTTAAATTTTTAAGGTTGATTTTCCTTCTCCTACGTTTGATGTCATCTATACTACTCCTCAAGTTGACAGAAGCATCATACAGCAACACAACTTAGAAACATTGGAGAATGATACAAAAGGGAAACTTCTTGATATTATTCATAGAGACTCATCACTTGGGTATGCTTCTTTGATTTTTGTTTTGCCTGAGTATTTCTTAGATTGTAAATCTCAAGTTAATAGTTTATTAAATGCCCTGATTTAGTTCATGATTTAGTAGTCATCTTGGTATGGAAAGTTTTCTGGTTGTTTTTAATTCTATAAAAAAGCCATATGACTACATAAAACTTTAAAAATTTTACATGATCAGAAGACAACACTGAGAACTAAATTAACAGTAAATACCAACAGATTTTAAATATATATATATATATAAAGAACTTTTTTAGTTCTTTAGACAATAGACAAACCAACAACTTAGTAAAAGAAAGAATATGACCCAGTAATTTTTTGGAAAAGAAAGAGTGCCTTTTAAATATCTGAAAAGATGTTTGACCTCTCAGTAATCAAGAAAAGGAAAATTACTGCAAGATACTTTATACACATGACTCGGTTGAAAATTAAAATGTCTCATAAAGTGTTGATGAGGATACAGAAAAATGGGACTTAAACTGTTGGCTAAGGAGCTGTGGGAGAGCAAAATTGATAAAGGTCACAATGTATATAGCTGTAATCTAGTAGTTATATTTCCACTTAATTATATATCTTAGAGAAAACCTTTTATATTTGCTATGGAGTAAAGAATATTTATTGCAGTATTTGGATTATTGTGACAGGGAGTGTCCATCAGTAAAGGTTAAATTATTGTACCTTTATCCAGTGGAGTATTATGTAACTATTAAGAATGAACTTACAGCTATATGTACTAATATGTAAGATGTTAAGAAAGTAAGGAGCAGAATAGTTTATGTGATGTGTTACTATTTACATCATGAAAAAAGTACACATACCTATGTACATGCTTTTATACAAATAGCCTATCTCTGGAAGGATATGCAGTCTTACTAGGCAGTTGTCACTGGGAGGGGAACTGGAAGGAGAAACTTAACTGTGCATCTTTTTTGCAATATTTGAAATTTTTTCAGTACTCCCCATAACATGAATGCATCAGTGCATGTATTTAAACACAAAAGTAGATGGATGGGTAGTAAAATAGTGAATATTTCATTCACATAAACATTTGTCATTAAGACTAAATTAGAGTCTCCCAAACAAATACTTCTCATTTTGAATGTTCCTCATTTGAGCTATATAATCATCTTCTAAAATCATCTTATAAAATGTAATAGTATTTTTTTTGCATGACATTTGATTTTACTTGTATAAAATGGAGGAAATCCTTGCTTCTCTTAGGGTGGGTTCTGCTTATTCAACTCTGATTTCTAGTGCTTGGCATCTGGTTAGAGCTCAATAAATTTTTATTATACTGAATTATCCTTCATTTTCATAACTAACACTTTTATCAAGGCAAAATGATTTCTTTCTATCCCCCAAATTAGAGTAAATTAGTAGTGTTTGCTGTACATTGCATTTTTCTATTAATGATTCTACCAAGAAGTGGCTGTCCTAAAATGAATAAATTTCTTCTTCGTATTTTTAATCATTGAGATTGTAACTGTCATTATGATATCATTGAGAAGTAATTTAATTCTGTTATATATGCAGACTTTCTAAAGAAGATAAAGCCTTTTTGTGGGAGAAACGCTATTATTGCCTCAAACACCCAAATTGTCTTCCTAAAGTACTAGCAAGTGCCCCAAACTGGAAATGGGTTAATCTTGCCAAAACTTACTCACTGCTTCACCAGTGGCCTCCATTACACCCACTGACTGCACTAGAACTACTTGACTCAAAGTAAGTTAATCGTGAGTGAATGTACTTGCTCTATTTTATTGTTGCCAGTTTTCCCAATAAGGTATATTATGTTGCAGGAGTACTTCCCTTTGTTTTAACATGAAAGCAATTCAGTGCAATGTAAATGTGTATTTTTACAAACATACTTTTTATGCTGGGGTTATTAAAAAGAGCTGTCATGGGGCGCCTGGCCAGTTCAGCTGGTGGAAAATGAGACTCTTGATATCGAGGGGGTGGGTTATGAGTTCGAGTACCACATTGGGTGTAGAGTTTACTTTTTTTTTTTATTAAAGATTTTATTTATTATTTGACAGAGACACAGGGAGAGAGAGAACACAAGCAGGGGATGTGGGAGAGGGAGAAGCAGGCTTCCCACTGAGCATGGAGCCCAATGTGGGCTCGCCCAGGACTCTGGGATCATGACCTGAGCAGAAGGCAGATGCTTAACAACTGAGCCACCCAGGTGGCCTGGGTGTAGCGTTTACTTTGAAAACAAATTAGAAAAAGAATAAAAGTATCATATGATTTAAAACTAATCTAAAGGGGCACCTCGGTGGCTCAGTCGATTAAGTATCTGCCTTGGGCTCAGGTCATGATCCTGGAGTCCCCTGGATCCAGCTTTGATCAGGCTCCCTGCTCAGCCAGGAGTCTTCTCTCTCTGGTTTGCCGTTCACCTTGTTTATGCTCTCTTACCCTGCTTGTGCTCTCCGGTTCTCATTCTCTCAATCAATAAATAAAATCTTTAAAAATAATAATAAAACTAACCTGAAGAGGGATTGAAGTTCTAAATTTTGAATAATTTGTTATATTTTTATGATGTGGGTCAAAATTTTCATAAGTTTAAGGGTTCTGAACAGTCCTGAAGTTGAATTTGTATAGTACAGAAAGATTTTTCTTCTTAAAAAAAAAAAAAAAAGAAAAATATATTGCTGTTTGAATATTCTTTGTCAGGTATAGATTAAGATTGTGTTTTTAGGAAAAACAGCTTCAGAGGCGCCTGAGTGGCTCAGTTGGTTAAGTGTCTGCCTTCGGTTCAGGTCATGACCCCAGGGTCCTGGGATCAAGCCCTGCATCGGGCTCCTTACTCAGCAAGGAGCCTGCTTCTCCCTCTTTCTCTGCCCCTGCTCCTGTGTGTGCTCTCTCTCGTGCTCACTCTTGCTCTCAAATAAATACATCTAAAAAAAAAAGGGAAATGCAGCTTCATTAGAAAGAAATCACCATTAAATCTTGATTTTTGTGGTACTTCTTTAGATTTGCGGATCAGGAAGTGAGGTCTATAGCTGTGACCTGGATTGAGGCTATAAGTGATGATGAACTAACTGATCTTCTTCCACAGTTTGTACAGGTGAGTTTTGTTTTACTAGTTTACCTATTCACCTTACTCTCCACCCATTTTTTATGAGTAGGGAACTTGCTAAAGGATCCCCATTCTGTTTTGATTAAAATTACTTTTGTGGGAATGTTGAAGTACCTTAAGTTTGGATGTAGTATGAATTTTTTCCACTATTGTTAGCTGCCCCACTTGAATATTATTTATATGTGTGTGTGTGTGTGTGTATGTATGTGTGTTTGTGTGTGTGTGTGTATATATATACACACACACAAATACATACATACCTACCTACCTGGATTTTTAATTCTCATTTTTAGAATCTTAAAATAGACTTGAGCTTTTCTTTGATTTTTCTTTATTAGCCATTTAAACTAATGAACATTATTCCCAAATCTACACTTTTCTGCTTGATTTCATAACATATATAACCTAAGTTAATTCATCTGTTTCATTTTTATCAGTGTTATCTTACATCTTTATATAGTTTCTCTGTTGATAATTCTATCCTAATAATACGGTATGGGTTTGACCACTAGTAATTCTTATTTTCCTTTATGTGTAGGCTTTGAAATATGAAATTTACTTGAACAGTTCATTAGTGCGCTTCCTTCTGTCCAGGGCATTGGGAAATATACACATAGCACACAATTTATATTGGTAAGATTTAAACTTTTTTTTAAGTAATTTATTTCTATTCCTAGTATTTATAGAGATGATATACTCTGAAATTCTAAACAGAATGCTCAAACAGCTTATTGTCAACACCAGGTGTTTTATTAAGGGCATTATTATAAAGAAGCCAGAGTTTTATGTCCTTAGAAATAAAACCAAAAATGCCAAGTATCTGCAATAAAGAGCTAACAAAATGTTAGAGTTCCATAATAATGAGTTTTTACTTATATAGCTTAAAATACATTCTGGATACCAAAAAAATGAACCTAAGTTGATATTCAAGAGACATTCATCCAGTTTTCAGAAGTGGCTGACATAAATATTTTGTTGTATTAGGCTCCTCAAGGATGCCCTGCATGATGCACAGTTTGGTGCCCGATACGAACATGTTTTGGGAGCTCTCCTCTCGGTAGGAGGAAAAGGACTCCGAGAAGAACTTTGGAAGCAGACTAAACTTGTGCAGCTTTTAGGAGGAGTAGCAGAAAAAGTAAGGCAGGCTAATGGATCAGCCAGACAGGTATGTACCCAAAAGAGGAAATATAAATATTTTGATGTTAAAGGATCTCTATGGTGTTGATGAGTTGTTACTCTTTACCAGTAGACATCCAGTAGACTAACTATACCTATGCTGTTTTGAGCAGATGAATTCAAAGTTTGTTTAAAACCACAGGAAAGGATTTTACAACCTAACTCAAAAAATCAGTTTTTTAATTCCCATGCTTATGAATTCCTTCCTGGTCATAGTTGTTTTCTTGAGTTTCTTTTTCATTATTTTGTTTTTTAACTTTTTTGTAACTGTAAAAGTAATGCAAGTAGGGGTTGATGCTAATGTTTAAAAAATCCAAATAATAAGGAAATTTATAGAATAAAAATTTTTTTATTAAAATCTTAATTTAAAAATTAAAAATTTTCCAGTTCATTTTCTCCCTATTAGGTATGTTATTCATAGTTTGATTTATGTCCTTTCTGGTCTTTTACATGACTTTACACTTAAATACACACACACACACACACACACACACACACACACACGCACGTTTGGATTTTTTAAAAAATTTTGATAGAAATATACATACATATATACATGCATGCATGCACATATACATATTGTTGTTGAGATAAAATTCACCTATTTAATCCATTGTCTTTTAGTACATTCACAATGTTATGCAGCCACTAGCACTAATTCCAGAACATTTACATCACACCAAAAAGAAAGCCTATACCCACTAACTTTTCACTCCTCAATCCCTCCCCCTCCCAGGCCCTGGTAAGCATTAATCTACTTTCTATTCTGTGGATGTACCTATTCTGGACATTTCATTTAAATGGAATTATACAATATGTGGTCTTTGTGTCTGGTTTCTTTCATTTTGCCTAATATTTTTAAGGTTCATCCATATTCTAGCATGGATGAGTACTTCACTCCTTTTTATGGCTGAATAATGTTGTGTGGATATACCACATTTTGTTTATCCATTCACGTGTAAGTTTTTGTTTGGTTACCTCTTTTCACTTTAGGAGTGGAATTACTGGGTTATAAAGCAGTTTTATGTTTAACTTTTTGAGGAACCACAAACCTTTATCCAGAGTAGGTTCATCATTTTATATTTCTGCTAGCAATGTATGAGGATTCCAACTTCTCCGCATTCTCACCAACATTTGTTATTTTCTGCCTTTTAAAAAAATGATAGTCATCTTAGTGGATATGATGTAATATCTCCTTGTGGTTTTGATTTGCATTTTCCTAATGATCAGTGATTTTGAGCACATTTTTATGTGTTGGCCATTTGTATATCTTCTTTGGAGAATTTCTGTTCTAAGTGTTTTTTTTGTTTTTGTTTTTTCATTGGTTTGTCTTTTTGTTGAATTGTTCTTTGGGATATTAGACCCTTATCAGAGACACTGTAAATATTTTCTCCCATTCTTTGAATTATCTTTTTATTTCCTGGGTAGTGTCCTTTAATGCACAAAAGTTAGTAAATTTTTTTTTTTTTAATTTTGGCTAGATCAATGTTGCACTGGTGTTTTTTGTTTTTGATTAAAGATTTTATTTATTTATTTGACAGAGAGATCACAAGTAGGCCAAGAGGCAAGCAAGAGAGAGGGGGAAACAGGCTCCCAGCTGAGCAGAGAGCCTGGTGTGGGGCTCAATCTCAGGACCCTGAGACCGTGACCTGAGCCGAAGGCAGAGACTTTAACCCACTGAGGCACCCAGGCGCCCCCAAAATTACTAATTTTATGAAGTTTATTTTTCCTTTTGTTGCTTGTGCATTTGATAACTAAGAATTGTGGTCCAATCCAAATCACAAATCACAAAGATAGAACACCTATGTTCTAAGAGTTTTATAGTTTGCACTTATATAAGTCTTCTATCCATTTTGAGTATTTTTAAATATGCTTTGAGGTAAGGAGTCAACTTTATTCTTTTACATGTAATTATTCAGTTGTCCTACCACCATTTTTGTTATTCCAGTTTTTTGTACAATTTTATTTTCTCCCTTCGTAATGATATGATAGCCTTATTTTGTCTTAACTGGAGGGTCTGTAAACACTGGCCTATCCAACCCACTTAAAGATGAGGTAAATGCTGCTTTTTGACACTTCAAAAAGTGTCCCACCATGGAACCTCTGGTCATCCAACCCACATCACCTTATCTTCACTATAATGTGCAACCACTTTATTTACTCTCATTCCAGACTTTAACTTTTCCATAGCTTCCATGATTTTCCCTATGTTTTTCACACAGAATATGTATGCCACCACCTTTGGAACCCTGAGACTTCTTGTCAGAACTGTCACTCCCAGAGGCTGCTCCCTACTCCCTCTTCTCCCCTCCCCCGCCTTTTCCAGAACTGCTTTTTCCCTTGGGCAGCATCTTCAAAACTTCTCAGCACCATTTGTTGAAGAGACTGTTCTTTCCCATAAATGATCTTGGCACCTTTGATAAAAATCAGTTGACCATAGACGTATAGGTCTGAATGCTATTCCCTTATCTATAAGATTATCCTTATGCCATACTGTTTTTATTATTGTAACTTTGTGGTAAGTTTTGAAATCAAGAAGTATGAGTCCTCTAGCTTTTCTTTTTCAAGGGTTTTTTGTGGGGTGTTTTTTTTGTTTTTTGTTTTTGCTTTTGCTTTTTTTGTTTTGGTCTATTCAGAAGTCCCTTGTAATTTTGTCTGAATTTTAGGACCACCTTGTACGTTTCTGCAAGAAGGAAGTTGGAATTTTGATAAGAATTGTGTTGAGTCTGTGGGGCACCTGGGTGGCTCAGTCTGTTAAGTGTCTGCCTTCATCTCAGGTCATGATCCCGGGGTCCTGGGATCAAGCTCTGCATTGGGCTCCCTGCTTAGCAGGAATCCTGCCTCTCCCTCTCCATCTCTGCTCCTTGTGCTTGTGCTCTCCCTCCCTCTCTCTCTCTCACTCTCTGCCAAATAAATAAAATCTTAAAAAATTGTGTTGAGTTTGTAGATTAATTAGGAAAATACTGCAATCTTAATAATAAGTCAGTTCATGAACACAGGATGTCTTTTCACTCATCTAGATCTTTAATTTCTTTCAGCACTTATGTGTTTTTTTTGTGGGTTTTTGTTTTGTTTTGCCAATTGCTCTTTTTTACTTCATCTTAGAGAATTTATGTGAGAACCTATAGTTACACTTCATGTTTCTTTTTTTTTTTTTAAGATTTTATTTATTTATTTAAGGGGCGCCTGGGTGGCTCAGTCGTTAAGCGTCTGCCTTCGGCTTGGGTCATGATCCCAGGGTCCTGGGATCGAGCCCCGCATCGGGCTCCCTGCTCCGCGGGAGGCCTGCTTCTCCCGCTGCCACTCCCTCTGCTTGTGTTCCCTCTCTCGCTGTGTTTCTCACTGTCAAATAAATAAATCTTTAAAAAAAAAAAAAAAAAAATTTATTTATTTATTTAAGACAGAGAGAGATCATAAGTAGGCAGAGGCAGGCAGAGAGAGAGAGAGAGGAGGAAGCAGACTCTCCGCTGAGCAGAGAGCCCGATGTGGGGCTTGATCCCAGGACCCTGACATCATGACCTGAGCTGAAGGCAAAGGCTTTAACCCACTGAGCCACCCAGGCACCCCATACCTCATGTTTCTTAATGGGTACTTAGTATTACAAGATATTGTAGCGTAAACTGTGAACCCTTACCTCTATAGGTTGTTTATATATTGTTCTGTTTCCATTCCTACAAGGAACTTAAATTGTGTATAAGTTTTTGCCCCTTTGCTATTATTTCCTTCTATGATATTCCTTTTTTATTTTTTTATTTTTTTTTTTATTTTTTAAAGATTTTATATATTTTTCAGAGAGAGATCATAAGTAGGCAGAGAGGCAGGCAGAGAGAGAAGGGGAAGCAGGCTCCCCGCTGAGCAGAGAGCCCGGTGTGGGGCTTGATCACAGGACCCCGGGATCACCACCGGAGCCAGAGGCAGAGGCTTTAACCCACTAAGCCACCCAGGCGCCCCCTTATATGATATTCCTATAGGTGAATTAGCTTTGTATAAGCTAATTGAGTTAGGAACTTTGTATATTTTTAGTTACATCTTTTTCTCCACCAATAGATTACAAAAGTAGATTTTCCTGCCCTGTTGCTGGGACTGGGATATTAACCTTAAATTTTTAATCTTTTAGGAAACACTGCATCTCATTTTTGTTTAATTTCTACTTACTTGATTGTTAGAGAGTTTTGATTAATATGTTAAATAAACCATATGTACCCACCCCCCCACTCCCCCCCACACCCCGCTTATAAGCCTTTGCCCATTCTATTCTAAAATTAACTCTTTAGCAACAACTTGTTTTCAACCATTTGACAGGTGGGCATTTTAAAATTAGGGTTGGTCCACATCATAATTTTTTTGTCTTAAAAATAGGTCTTCATGGGGCACCTGGGTGGTTCAGTGGATTAAGCATCTGTCTTCGGCTCAGGTCATGATCCTAGGGTCCTGGGATCGAGCCCCACATTGGGTTCCCTGCTCGGTGAGAAGCCTGCTTCTCCCTCTACCAATCCCCTTACTTGTGTTCCCTCTCTTGTCTCTGTCAAATAAAAATTAAAATCTTTAAAAAAAAAAATAGGTCTTCATTTTCCGTATGTACTTACAGTATCATTCTCTTTTCCTAGGTTGTCCTTCAAAGGAGTATGGAACGAGTACAGTCCTTTTTTCTAAGAAATAAATGCCGTCTTCCTCTCAATCCAAGTCTTGTTGCAAAAGAATTAAATATTAAGGTGACATATAAAATACTGACAAGTTCATATTACACTTCAAAATAATCTGTAGGGAAAAATGTGTAGGAAGAAAGCAGATGGGCTTATATACTTTAGGCAAATGGGACATCTGCATATAGGTTGGTTATAAGTATTTATGGGTGTCTGTGTAAGATCCATATTTACCTCAGTATATTTTTACTTAATCACCATTCCCGAAAGAAAAAGCAATATAAAATTATTTGCTGCCTCAAAGTAAGTTATTTTTTACTATGGTATAATAGCTACCTTATAGGCATATATTACAATTCCAGTCACTGATAGCATTTCCTTTCCTCTCATGTGAATGGTCAGAAAGACTCTACCCAGGTTTATAACACTTTATAGGGCCATCAAAAAGTAGTTGAATCATCATCATTGACTAATTATATTTCAAACTGCGCAAGTAGTTTTGCAAATAGTGGCTTTTCTCTTACCAAATTCAGCAAAAGCAATCAATTAATTCATCCATTAGAGTCTATGGTTCTGAAAGGCCAGGGTACAAGTATCCTTAAAGGAGTCTCAGGTTTGATTTCTTTTTAAGTTGATATATGGCTTCTCTACTGAAATTTAACAGTGGGTGCCTGAGTTCTATATCATTGGTGAGAGCCAGGGGATCACATTTTCCCCTTGGGTTTTGTTTGTTGTTTCCCTTAATTGGTGTATTTTAAATCAGGTTTTTTAACCAGTTTCATTTTAAAATAAGGTTTGGTCTTCGCTGATGAAATTTTTAAATTTAGTGTCACTATTTGATTGCATGGCTAATTATTAATTTTAAGAGTACCATAAATAGGAGAAGTAGAGATCTCATCCCAGATCATACTGCATTAGAGGAGAGAGAAGAATATACAAAATTATGTGCTCTGTTGAGGAATTAAGATGCTTTTAAAGCTCAAACTTTTAATAATTTTTGTCTCAAGTTTTTAAGGTTTTTCTTCTTGTCTAGAGAGTAGTAGATTATATTTTACTCATGCTATGTTTAAGTTTCAAAATATTTTTAAATACCTCTTGTCTGCTGGATAATCTAAAAAGCAGTTCGCATGTGTTATTTCGTTTGCCATACTTCAGAGGAACAAGTGAAAGGAGCAATGCTTAGGACAAAAAAATCTTAAACCCATTTTTATTCCAATGTTAATCTTTCTAATGCATAACATGTTGTATTTGTAGTCATGTTCCTTCTTCAGTTCTAATGCTGTGCCCCTAAAAGTGACAATGGTGAATGCTGATCCAATGGGGGAAGAAATTAATGTCATGTTTAAGGTGAGCAAAATAAGATTACTTCGTTTTTATTTTTTTTTAAAGATTTTATTTATCTGAGAGAGCACAAGCAGAAGAGAAGGGCAGAGGCAAAGGGAGAGGCAGATTCCCCGCTGAGCAGGGAGCCTAGTGCAGGTCCATCCTAGGACCCCGGGATCATGACCTGAGCTAAAGGCAGACACTTAACCGACTGAGGCATCCAAGCACCCCAAGGTTATTTGTTTTTAAGTGGTAATTTAAAAATTATTTTCTCAAGTTCCTTTTCCAAATTGCAAGTGTAATTTTATTTAATATTTAATTAAATTGAATAATTATGTGAAAAATTATTGCTGATATAAACTGTTCTCAGATTCAGGAACAAATGCATCTCTGGGCTACATCTACATATTGCCATGCTGGTTGAGCACATCATAACTTTGTTAACAGACAATACCTTTCACACAGATTATGATGTAAATGTACCTCCTAGAGTTGTGCAGCATGAAACTGCAAAACCATGAGCAATGGCACTGGTTTTTGGAAACATATAACTTCCCTGTGGGAAACAGCAGGAGTGAAATACTACGAGTAATCTATTACCAAAGTTCTGTGTGTTGTGATCATAATTTGTATATTTTTAAGAAAGAATGGAGAGTTTTAGTTAATTCAGTGAGTTCAATTAGTGCAGGCATATATATGTATGTATGTATGTATAAAAGAGGGCTCAAGAGAAGCTATCTTTGGGGCACCTGGGTGGCTCAGTTGGTTAAGCATCTGCCTTCAGCTCAGGTCATGATCCCGGCCTCCTGGGATCGAGCCCCACATCAGGCTCCCTGCTCAGCCGGGAGTCTGCTTCTCCCTCTCCCTACCCCACTGCTCATGCGCATTCTTTCTTTCTCTCTCTCTCGAATAAAAATAAATAAAATCTTTAAAAAAGAGAGAAGCTATCTTTTTTTTTTTGAGAGAAGCTATCTTTATGAATACGTAAAAATGTGTATATGTGTATATTCTATATATGTGTGTGTGTATATGTACATATATATAGCAAGTTCTCATAACTTAAATCTGGTTTTAGACTATATTTTACTGATGTATCTGCCTTTTCCTAAAACAATACCGTCTGTTTGAGTACAGAAAATCTATATGTTAAGTTTTAATATTTGTTAGAGCTAATCTTCCCTATTTTTTTTTTCGTAATTTTTTTGATTGGCCTCAGGAAATGTATACATTGTTATATGTTTTAAAGTTATTTTATCCAATTTAAAAAAGAAATGAAAAATTGATGTGATTCCAATTAGATTTCATTCATTTGGGGATGGTTGACTCTGTTAATTTTAATTTTTTCTAAGTAAACTTAGTTTGAGATAATTATAGATTCCGTCTCTTGTAAGAAATTATACAGAAATGCTAAGTATCCTTTACCCATTTTCCCTCACTGTAACATCTTGCAAAACTATCGTATAATATCACAGTGAAGCTATTGGCATTGATACAAAGTAAGAAATACTTTGATCATGACAAAGATCCTCCATTTTGCCCTTTTAAAAAATTGAATGTGATTCACATACCACAAAATCTAACCTTTTAAAAAGTATTAGTTCAAGAAACTGAGGCATGAAGAGGTTAAGTAATTTCCTCTGGAATGCTTTGGAAAAATAAAAGGGAATTCTGTTTTATCTCATTCTTCACTCTTTCCACCATTTCCCCCACCCCCTATGTTTTACAGTATGTAACATTGTAAGTCTTTTGGAAAGGTACATGTTTCATTTTGTTTCCTTGATTTCAAGGTTGGTGAAGATCTTCGGCAAGATATGTTAGCTTTACAGATGATAAAGATTATGGACAAGATCTGGCTTAAAGAAGGACTAGATCTGAGGATGGTAATTTTTAAATGCCTCTCAACTGGCAGAGATAGAGGTAAATCTGTCAGCTCCGTCTTGGTATCTTATTATTTCTTTTCTATGAATTTAGCTCAAGGTATACCTGTCCTGTGGGAGTCCTGATGCTGCTACACTATGATCTCAGTTGTTTCTTACTTTAATGTTACTTTACTGATTTGTTTATAATTAAATAACTCATTGAGTAGCCCTAATAAATGCTTTGCAGTAACCAGAGGTTCCCATTGATTGAATGAGGACTTCATAGTCTTTAGCTTTTTTCTTTTTAGTCTTTAGCTTTTAATTTAAAATTAAGATGTCTAAGTTAAACCAATTTTAATTTCATTTCTGCAAAATAAAATAATGGTTTCAAAAATTTTTTCTACTTTAGCATAGGCTTCATACTATTTTATTGAATAAGTTTTCTTGCTTACCACATATGTTTCGTGTGAATAATAAAAGCACTATATAATTAAAAGATAATGAATGTAAAACACTCCAGTATGTGACATGTATCAGGTGCTCGTAAATTGTTAACTATTATCATTACTCTTATTCAACAAATGTTTGTGTTGAACTGCCATCTACAAAATGCTAATAACATGTAGTGTTTAGAGGGAAGCAATTTAAAGACATACAAAGTAATTTGAAGATGCTTTAATAAGCTAAAAGCTCTAAGAGAATTTTTAAAGATTTTTATTTATTTATTTATTTACTTATTTACTTACTTATCAGAGAGAATGAAAGGGAAAGGGAGAGCACAGGCAGAAGGAGCAAGCAGGCAAAGCGAGAAGCAGGCTCTTCACTGGGCAAGGAGCCCAATGCGGGACTCAATCCCAGGACCCTGGGATCTCATGACCTGAGCCAAAGGCAGACACTTTACTGACTAAGTTACCCAGGAGTCCCTAAAAGCTCTAAGAGAATTAACAGAGGCTATGGGGTTTTAAAGGAGGGAAAGATCATTTATAGTTGGTGAAAATGAGAAATGCTTCTCAGATTCTAATCATAGACACTAGAAAGTCACTTGAACAATTATCTAGTAGTCATCCTTATGATATTTGCCATTCACTTTATGTTTAAATGCCTATACTGAAGGAAATTTACAGCCTTTCAATGTAGTCTGTCCTATCCTGGATAGTTCTGATGGCTGTTAAGTTTTTTCTTGTATTCTAATGAATGGGAACTGACTCCTGGTGTCTTGTACCCATCAGTTCCAGTTCTTTTTATAGACTTTCATAAAATAAGTCAAATCCTTCTTTGTGATGATGAATATTGTGGCCTCAGATCATGAGTTCCAAATTCTTTAGCCATTTGTCATATATGACTTTAGATTACCTTATTATCTGATTATTCCCATTGTAAAGGCTCAAGTGATCCAATCTCTGAGAATGGCACCTGAATTTTGTAGACTGCAGAACTTACTTACAAATGAGACCATCATACTAGTTCCTGCTTAATCATGTCTTGGCCATTCTGTACTTGTACATTTTGTATCTTAGACCCAAGTATAGGACGTTACCTATTTATTAACTTTCTTGTTATATTTGATCCATTACTTTTCAGCCTCTTGGATTCTTTTTAAAATCTGAGTTTTGTTGTCTGTCATTGAACCTCTTAGTTTCTGTCATGAACTGATTTGAAGAACAAATATTCTGTAGCCTCTGCTAAGTCATTGAAAAAAATGTTTACTAAGAGAGAACCAAGGACCAACTCATGTGTCACACCACTAGAGACATGAGGTTTCCTTTCAAGTGATTGCTAAATCTTTAGGTACTGTGGGGTACCTGGGTGGCTCAGTTGGTTAAGCATCTGCCTCTGACTCAGGTCATGATCCCAGGCCCCTGGGATCAGTTCCGCATCAGGCTCCCTGCTCAGTGGGGAGCCTACTTCTCCATCTTTCTGATGCTTCCCCTGCTTGTGCTCACTCTCTCTCTCTCTCTCTCTCTCTCTCTCTCTGTCAAATGAATAAAATCTTTTTAAAAAAAATCTTTAGGTACTGTATTTTACTTGGGTACTCATCTACTTCATTCATGAAATCTACTTCATAGTGTTATCAACTACTCCGCATTTCTCCATTTTATCCATCAGGACAGTATGAGAGCCTTATTACTTTCCTTTCTCAGTTTAGGATATAAAAGCTTTATCTTGTCAAAAGGGAAATCAGGTCAATTTAAGAACTCTTGCTGGTTGGGGGTACCTGGGTGGCTCAGTCGGTTGGGCCTTTGACTCCTGATTTCAGCTCAGGTCATGATCTCAAGGGTTGTGGGATGGAGCCCCACATCAGGCTCTGCGCTCAGTAGGGAGTCTGCTTGAACATTCTCTCTCTGCCCCTCTCCCCACTCACATGCATGCAGTCTCTTGCTCTCTCTTTCTAAAGTAAATAAACCTTAAAAATTCTTGCTGGTTAAAAAAAATTCTTGCTGGTTGTTTTTCATAAGTCTTGTAAATGGAAGTTGTTTTGTTAAGATTCCTCAATGAGAGCCTACTTAGGTTGCCTTTTCTGTCACCACACTTACTTCATATAGTTGCATTTCTTTCTTCTTAAGGAATTCCATGTAACTTTGGAGGCAGTCAGATTCCTCTTGTTTTTTATGTTGTTTCTGATGCTTGAGTGCTTGCTTTGTGTCTTGCCCTGGCCTGAGCTTTTCATTTGTGTTATCTCACAAGTATCCTTATTTTTCAGATGAAATCACATCCATATCCTCTGTGAAGTTTTTACTAGTATTTCAGTGTTTCTAGTAATCCCTCAGTTTTTCAGACTCAACAGTTGTCTTTAAATATTCATGAGATATTTACTGGTGTATCTTCCCCCTTGCCCCAGATGCTTGATTTTAGGTTACCTCAGGGTAGGGAGCGTATCTTACATAGCAAGTAGTACAGTGTATGTTTTATGAACTTTGGTCCACTGTTTTAGCACATAATAATTTATATGTATGTATATTTGATTATGAAATTAGAAATTTGTATATATATTAAACATTTGATTTAAAAAATATTTGATTAAACCTAGTCATAGAATCAAGGTGCAGGTACTCATTGAAAAAGGATGTCACTGTGAACTATAAACTAGATGATGCAACCAAAACAACATAAAAGATCCCAAATGACTTCATTGTTAATTGTGTGATCAAACTACTAGGATTATAACCTGACCCTGCATAGTTTCTTTTGGGATGGTGTGAAGGCCTTGGCCAACTTGGTTTCTTCCACTCCTTTGTCTAAAGCAGGTCTCTGAATCCATATCTTTTGACACCAGTGCATCTCCTTGATTTTGAAAATACATAAAACTAATTTTTAAAAAATATTTGTTTGTTTGTTTGTTTATTTATTTGACAGAGGGATAGAGAGCACAAGTAGGCGGAGAGGCAGGGAGAGGGAGAGAGAGAAGCAGGCTCTCCGCCGAGCAGAGAGCCTGATGCAGGGCTCAGTCCCAGGACACTGGGTTCATGACCTGAGCTGAAGGCAGCCACTTAACCAACTAAGCCACCCAGGCACCCCCATAAAACTAATTTTTTAGTTATAGGAATAATACATGGACATAGTAAATGTAGCAGGTAATCAAATTTATTTATTTGAAAGAGAGCACGAGACGGGGGGTGGCAGGGAAGCAAAGGGCAGAGGGAGAGGGAGAAGCAGGCTCCCTGCTGAGTTCAGTTTTAGGACCCCAAGATCATGACCTGAGCCAAAGGCAGACACTTAACTGAGCCACCCAGGCACCCCAGTCTTTCTTTTAAGCACAAAAGGACAGTTCTGTATCTGGATTTTATATTTATAGGATTTTTTTGAGTACAAGCACATAAAGATGAACATCATTGTATTCCCTTATGTAGATGTCCCATAATTTATTTATTTGATAACTTGTTTTAAAAGTGAGGGGAAAAAAAGTGAGAAAATAAAAAATGATTTGCCCAGCCAAGCATTTACATTTCATTTAGGAAGACAAAACACATACTTGAGACTTACACATGTCACAAGGATAATCTTAATGTGTTCTTCCCTTTGTAAGGGCTTAGTGTACTCTGAAACATTCCATAATTGCCCAAATACATGATCAGAATAAGGTTTTGTTTTGTTTTGTTTTGTTTTGTTTTTTTTGATCAGAGTAAGTTTTTTAACTAAGTAACTTTATTAACTAGATCAATATCATCTAGTTAATAACTAAAGTTGTTATTCTTGGGGCGGGGTGTAGCACACGGTTGTACAGATTATGGAGCCTCAAAGTCAAATTCAACTGCTATATTTTGGGTACTTCTGAAAATAAAAAATTATTTTGATTGCTCAAATTTTCTAGAATGGGCTGCCAGACTTGATTTTTTTTAAATAATTCCTAACTGATATCTTATCTCAGAGATTGAAAGCTATAAATTTTTTAAAGACTTGCTTTTGGGGAGATATTTTTGTATAGCTTAATGTTTTGTTGTTAAAGGTATGGTGGAGCTAGTTCCTGCTTCAGATACCCTCAGGAAAATCCAAGTGGAATATGGTGTGACTGGATCCTTTAAAGATAAACCACTTGCAGAGTGGTTGAGGAAATACAATCCTTCTGAAGAGGAATATGAAAAGGTGATTGGCAAGTCTCATTCCAGATAACTTTGTCACAAATGTATTACAAAGGTCACAAGTGCTTTCATTTTCCAGCTCTGGTTACTAGGCATGTAGTCTAAGTTGTGAAAGCAGTGTCTTTCTTTAAGTTAAAAAAAAAAAATACACACACACACGTTTATATATAAACAGTGCATATAATGGTAAGAATCTGCATGAAACCAATGCTAAATTACCCCCAAAACATTCCAAGCATGCATTTAGAGTCCAGCAAAACAGAAGTATTTTTATGACCCAGAATGTTATATTTCACAAAAATCTTGGGATAAGTTATGAAAATGAGTAAGAGTGGCTGCATTGTGTGGAGTTGAGAGGAAAATTATGGGCCAGACTCTCTGAGCTTGAACTTAGGTTCCAAGTCACCAGGTATTGAGCCTTGGGCAAATTATTAACCTCTTTTGTGCCTCAGTGACCTGGGATACGAAATAGTATATGTTATGGTATTATAGTACTTCTTTATTTGGTAATATAGTGCATATTATGGCTATAAAAAATAATAGCACTATAAGGCTATCGTGAGAGTTAGATGAGTTTATAAAGAAAGCCCTGCACAGAGTAAATTTTGTAGTTGATAGCTGTTACTATTAGAGATGTCAATTTTTGTCTTAGCATACTTTGAATTCTATAATAGGAAAGAGAACTCTCTGGTGGCTGAGTGGTTCAGTCAGTAGTGTGTGACTTTTTTTTTTTTTTTTGGTTAAGAGAGAGTGCATGTGAGCGCACCAGTAGGGGGAGTGGTGGAGGCAGAGGGAGGAGGAGAGAGGGAGAGAGAATCTTTTAGCCGACTCCCGGTTGCCTGGAGCTGAATGCAGGGCTCAATCACACCACCCATCGGATCATGACCTAAGCTAAAACCAAGAGTTGGACACTTAATCGACTGAGCCAAACAGGTGCCCCATGACCTTAGGGTTGTGAGTTCAAGCCCCATGTTGGTGAGGGCTGGGAGAAGTAAAGAAAAAAAAGGGGGGGTAAAAAGGGAAAGGGAAATCTCTTAGGACATAAGGCCTCTAATGATCCTAAATTGCCTAAGACAGACTTAAGAACACTTTCAGTGGCAACATAAGGAGATCTCAGTTTTAATGTCATTTGCCTGCCTGCTTTATGTCAGATCATTAATGTATTTACAGATATGTACAAAATCTATCTGTTGACCTAAGAAGGTAGAGGAATTTGGCCCTTTGTTAGTCTTTTAAACTGTTTAAGATCACTCCCTTTTCTTACTTGTGGTATGGGGAAAGCAGTGCAACCGAAGCCGATACTTGTTTATTGTAATGTTGGCTCTTTTGTCGTTCTGGGAAAGTGGTTTGACACAAAATAATTGTCAAGTAATATATGTTGAGTGCCTTTTATGCATTTGACTCTTAACGTCCTTTGCTAAGAGAGAATATAACATAGAGGAGTCACACTGCTAGGGGTGAACTTTGGGTCTGCCACTTAACAATTATGTGATCTTGGGCAAAGACTTCTATTTCAGTCTCCCTCATAGGTGAAATGACAATCATAATTGTACCTATGTCATTGTGTGTGTGTGTGTGTGTGTGTGTGTGTGTAGAAAGAGTAGTGTAGTGACTGGTTTGTGATAAGTGCTGTGTAAACATTTGCTCTTACCATCATCAGTAATGATTTCTTAGGAGTTATGAAATAACCACATGGACATGTAGAGCCATATGACTGCTCCATTCAGATATGTAGTTTCTTGAGAATAAACTAAATGCACATGCTTTATTTATTTATTTATTTATTTATTTATTTATTTAAGATTTTATTTATTTTACAGAGAGAGAGATCATAAGTAGGCAGAGGAGGCAGAGAGAGAGAGAGGGGGAAGCAGGCTCCCTGCTGAGCAGAGAGCCCAATGCGGGGCTCTATCCCAGGACCCTGACATGATGACCTGAGCTGAAGGCAGAGGCTTTAACCCACTGAGCCACCTAGGCGCCCCTGCACATGCATTAAATAAAAGTACTCATATGCATCTTGCTGCACCCTTCTATATACTGTGTTAGTAATTTAATCCCCAGGGCAGACAAGACAGAAGTGAAAGATCTCCAGCTTTGAAAAACTTGCAGATGATGTAAGGAGCCAACAAAACATATTAATTATATTATTGTATGTTTAAAGATACAAGCTGACTTTCTTCATACATGCCCTCCCTATAAGCCAAAAGAGGGAAAAATATTCTTTTATTCAGATTAATCTTTGTCACATTGTTACCATCACTTGTACTAAACAGCAGAGCCTGTGAGGAGCAGAGTTCCACAAAGAGGATTCTTAAAAGATGTTCAAAGGCAGCACATACCCCAAATAGGGACTGGTAGTATCTCTGCCTGTTAAAGGACAATAGCTAGAGAGATGGGTCAGTAACCACCTTTAGAAGGGTGTTGTTGTTTTTGAAATATGACAGCTGACTTTTGTTACGTTAACCTAGTTTATAAGGTGTTGAAAAAGTAAATTACGATAGTGTTTTCAAAGGGTGATGAATTACTTGAAAAATAATTTTTTTCTAAAATAATTTTATATCTTTATTATAGGCTTCTGAAAATTTTATCTATTCTTGTGCTGGATGCTGTGTAGCCACCTATGTTCTAGGCATCTGTGATCGACACAATGATAATATAATGCTTCGAAGCACAGGACACATGTTTCACATTGATTTTGGAAAGTTTTTGGGCCACGCACAGATGTTTGGTAGCTTCAAAAGGTACTAACATTGTTATTGTTGTTGCTAAAGTAAAGAGGGACACTTTTTTTTTTTTTTTAAATCAAGTACCCCAGGGGGCGCCTGGCTGGCTCGATCAATAAGCCGTGCAACTTTTGATCTTAGGGTTGTGAGTTTAGGCCCCACTTTGGTGTGGAGCCTACCTTAAAAAAACAAAAACAAACCAAGTACTTCAGGTAATTCTGGAGCAGATTCCCACATTGTGGATCACTTTTCAAAAGGTATTAATAAAATTATCTGTATCTCTCTGTCCGTCATGTGTATATATATATTTCTGGAAGAGTTTCCATAATTTTACTTGAAGGAAAAAGAAATCGACTTCTCTTACCACACAATGGTTAAATTTTTTTGATGGTTTTAATGTCAACCTCTTTACAGTCTAAGTATTCCTTCTCTGTCCACTTTTTTCTTCCAAAAGAGCTGAAGCTGTTGGTTTGCTTTCTCAGATTAATTCAAGAGGTTATTGACTTCAAGTTCAGTCATTTCAAGTAGTGCTAAAGATATTTTCATTTTGATAGGATCAGAATTTTATTTAAGATTGGTATCTATGTGTATTTTGAGGAACCTTTCTTTTGACATTGATTTTTTTTCCCCCAAACATTGATTCTAATTAGTGGATACAACTTAATTTACTTTAAAGATTTTATTTATTTACTTATTTATCTATCTATCTATTTATCAGAGACCACAAGCAGGGTAGAGATGGGGAATGGCAGGGAGAGAAAGAAGCAGATTCTCTGCTGAGCAGGGAGCCCAATGCAGTGCTCAGTCCCAGGACCCTGGGATCCTGACCCAAGCCAAAGGCAGACTCTTAACTGACCGAGCCACCCAGGTGCCCCTGGACATAACTTATTCTAAAAGAAAGGCACTTTTCCACAAATTAATGTCCCCAAACTTGCCTCTTTTCTTGTTGTTCTTTGTCTTATAGCTCCCATTGAATATGACTAGGGATTAAAAAAAAGACCGTAACAGATGACTTGACCATGTAGTAGATAAGAATGAGTCTGTGTGTGTGTGTGTAGTAATCTTTGCTGAAATGAATTAAGGTGTATTTTACTAGTTAGTGATACCTATTAGAAATGTTCCTGTTTGTATAATGGCAATGAGTGCCAAATTTTTCTCTCTGTATGTTTGTAACTACTGTTTGATCTGTATTTGAGTGTGTGTTTATAAATATCATCTTGGAAAAAATTCATATATGTGTTCTATCTAAATAATGAGATTGATTATATCATGGTTTTCCTGAAAATGCAAATTTATAAGTTTTAATGCAGATTCAGACCTGCCTGATTCTAATTTCCCAGTTGGAAATTGCTCGCGCTCAGATAGCTTAGTTCAAAAACCATGTGGTAACAAAAGCACTATTTGAATATCTTCTGTAAATATTTCTTTGTGTTGTGTACTTTCTTTTTAAATAGGGATCGGGCTCCTTTTGTGCTTACCTCTGATATGGCATATGTCATTAATGGGGGTGAAAAGCCTACCATTCGTTTCCAGTTGTTTGTGGACCTCTGCTGTCAAGCCTACAACTTAATAAGAAAGCAGACAAACCTCTTTCTTAACCTTCTTTCACTGGTAACTGTATTCTTTTACAAGCCTTTAATTAATTTACATTAATGCTCTGTTTCAATAGCTAAAGAAGGATATTTTGGAATAAAATTTACTGTAGTTTCAAATGTCAGAAATATTATTACCAAAATATTCAAAAATTGCTATGTAAAATATGCCAGACATCATTTATATAAACTACAAAGCATAAGTCACATCTACCCTGGAGATGAGGAGTGAAAGTAACTGAAAGGGACCCTGAGAGAGTCATCTGGGATGCTGGAACATATTGTTGTCTTAATTTGGGTGTGTTCAGATTTCTATACTTTTCTGGGTATTAAGTTAAAAGTTAACCTCTGCTATAACTATTGTGACTGAACCTGTTTTAAAAAAACAGAGGACTAGACAAAAGGTCTGGGTTTCAGAGGTTTTTTTCCATAAACTGGCTTTGTGACGTCCAACAGTTGACTTATTTGGCCTCGATTTTTCTCATTTATAACTGAATTACTTAGGTCTCTATAAGACTGATATAAATTCCTCAAAACTGTGATTGTTTTGTTTGCTTTAATTCTAATTACTTGGCCAGCTTTTAAAGGATGGGTGGGGAACAGACTTTTAAAAAGTGACTCACAAACTCTTTTCCATTTCTATAGATGATTCCTTCAGGGTTACCAGAACTTACAAGTATTCAAGACTTGAAATATGTTAGAGATGCACTTCAGCCACAAACTACAGATGCAGAAGCTACAATTTTCTTTACTAGGTAAGGCATATTTAAATACGTTAGAGAAAGCACAGAGCTTTGATTTGTTTTCTCTAGTTTAAACAAATGCTATGTATCAAAAATCTGATTTTTAAGAAATAATTGTGACTCAGTATTAGCAAGTAGTAGGTTTATCAAAAGTATATTAATGTCAGAAGTTTATTTATATAAAGGATTTGCAATAACAGTTTTAGAAATTTATTTCTCAAAATGACTGGTTTTATTTAGTATATGACTTGAATTATAAGCATCCTATTTATGAGCTATTTCTGCAAACCATATTTTCTATAGATGCCAAGTACAAGGTTGTTTTGTTTTTTCTAAAATAATATCTGTACTAATCTGTTTCAGGATTTTGCCATGACCATTTTCATGGATACCATAATTAAAACCGCAAACTCTTGGGACATTGCTGTAGTTAATTGATACTGTATGATGTAGTACTTAAAATACATAAACTATTTATTGGCATTTGAACTTGTCATTTTTGCTTTAAAAGCAGATCTTCCTGGCAAATATGTTCTAAAAGTCTGGTGACCAGGTTGGTCACTATCTAGTGGTACCACTCATTATTATGTCACAGCAGGGAGGGACCCATGAGCTCATGTTCTTTTTTCTTTTTTCTCTTGCTTTCTTCCTCTCAGTGGAAGTCAAGAGTCTGGGCTGAATTGAATTGAAGGAAGCTGACTTTTGTATAGCCTTCCAAACTAATCCTGATAATTTAGGTATTGATGGGGTTTGTTTTGTTTTTCAAGAGATTCATTGGCTCCTCTGGGCAAACTGTAAAGCTGGCATGTATTAGTCTGCTAGAGCTGCCATAACAAAACACTATAGATGACATGGCTAAAACAATAGACACTTATTTTTTTTTTTACTTCTAGAGGCTGGGAAGTCCAAGATCAAGGAGCTTGATCTTCCTGGTGAGGGCTCTAGCTTACAGACAATTGCCTTTTCATTGTTTCCTCACAGGAAAGGAGATAAAAGAGCAAGAAAGCATAAGCTTTCTTGTCTCTTCTCATTAAGAACACTAATCCTGTTGGAACAGTTTTATCGTTAAGACCTCATCTAATATTGATTACTGACTCCATAAAGGCCCTATGGGGTTGGAGCGCAACATAGGAATTTTGGAGGAAAACAAATATTCAGTCCATAGCAAAGCAAGAACCTTTGTGTAAGGTTCTAGACTTTTCTTTTTGAATCTCTTTCCTCTTTCTGGTTTTCTTTATCCTGCTTCTGAGACTTGTTTCTTTTGCATGCCTAAAATGTTTTATCCAAGCCTGCTTTCCAGATTTGTTGCCACCAAACTCCCTATTCTGTCAAACCTATTCTGTCAAAACTTCTTCTTCCAACTGAGGGAGATTATGATTATTTGAAGAAGTTTGATACCAGATTCTACTACTATTTGATAGAAAATATTTTAGTAAATTTGGATTACTTTTGATGCTTCCTTCTATACCTGTTTAGTTGTGAACTTCCATATTTATTAAAAGAGAAATAATAATCTTTTTTGGCATTATACCAACCATCTTCTATCCCTAATAGTTTTTTAGTTAGTATTAGATCCCACAGAGCTCAAGAAATACAGCATCATTTCTTAGGAGATAGTAGGATGGGATGGAATAGAGACTAGAGACTTTCTTGTGCTAAAATGTTTTGTTGGGATGAACTATCTTTTAATGGATTTTGGCTTGAAGAACAAAAGGAAAATCTTGGCAAAGTGAGAATATGCTTAATATTTTAAAAGGAATGAAAATGGGGGCGCCTGACTGGCTTAGTCAGTAGAGCATGTGACTCTTGATCTCAGGATCTTGAATTCAAGCTCCATGTTGGGCCCAGAGCTTACTTATGGGGTAGGAGAGGGAGAGGGGGAGAGACAGAATTTTAAGGAGGCTCCATGCCCAGCTTGGAGCCCTACATAGGACTCAATCTTACAACCCTGAGATCATGACCTGAAAGGAAATCAAGAGTAGATGCTTAACCGACTGAGCCACCCAAGCGCCCCAAGGGCCTAGAGCTTACTTTAAACGATTTATATATCTTGATTGGTAGACAGGTAGGTAGATTAAACAAAAAAGAATTTAACAGGCTCCTGGCTGGCTCAGTTGATAGTGTGTGCAAATCTTGATCTCAGGGTTGTAAATTGAGCCCCATATTGGGTGTAGAGTTTAAAAATAAAATCTTAAAAAAAAATTTTTTTTAAGGTATGAAAATGTTTTCATCCTCTATTATGTTCAAAGAACTGAACGTGTTTTCTCATGAATATTTACTATTAACATATTTTCTGATTATTTTGTAGGCTTATTGAATCAAGTTTGGGAAGCATTGCCACAAAGTTTAACTTCTTCATTCACAATCTTGCTCAATTGCGTTTTTCTGGTCTTCCTTCCAATGATGAGCCCATCCTTTCATTTTCACCCAAAACATACTCATTTAGACAAGATGGTCGAATCAAGGAAGTCTCTGTTTTCACTTATCATAAGAAATACAACCCAGATAAACATTATGTAAGTTTGGTTTTGGTATTTGTAGAGACTTATGCATGCATTATTGTTCTTCTTTTCACACTTCTTTCCTCCATAGATGGTCCAAAAATAAATAAATATTTGAGGAATCCCTAATTGTTTTTTGGAATTTATTTATTGGTAAATTTGCTCCCAAACCATTGGGGACAAACAGTATTCTTCCTTCCAGAGACAAGACTTAAAAAGTGGTATTATTTTGCTTTTTCTCCTTTCTTCAATTTGTTCTTAATTTTAAGGTAAAGCTTGCTCATTGTAACAAATTCAGCCTATGTAAAAGCACATAAAATCTTCAGGTTTCATTCCACTTTCTAGGGAGGAAGTATAATTAAACACATACATATATAAAATTCATCTTTGAACAAAAACAGGATCTTTAGTATGCTTCCCACCATCCCATAAGTAGCATTATCATTGTGCTAATAATTTTATTGGGAAATACTTTGCAGCAGTCTTTAAAGTCTTGACAAACTGATATTTTAGAAAGCAACTTCATTATTTTAATTTTCACCTATTTTATTGTTAGCAAATTTTTGTAAGTTGATTTAATACTTTTTCCTAACACGATTTCATTGAATATTCCATTCTTCCCCCCAATGATTTATAACAGTATATTACATTATGTTATAGATATTATAATGTTAGCATATTTTAAATGTACTAAATTTATATATATCCATGAATTTATTTCTGGTCTTTTGTAGAAATACAAATTTTTTCTATACTAGTATTTTACACTGTAAAGTACTCTGACTTTATACTACTTTAAATATCCAGTAAGACAAGTCTTCCCTCATCCTCCTGCCACCATAAATTTTGCCTTTCTCATTTACTCTCTTAAATGAATTTATTAATGTGTTCATTGGAAATGTACTAAATTTATAAATTTCAGGAAGTACATTTTATATAATCCTGGAAATAAATGACTTTTACTTTCCAGTTCTTGTTTATATATCTTACAGTGGTTAATATCACTCTTAGATTTAGTTAGATGTCTATAAGTACGACCTTTATGTATGCTCTTTCCTCTTGGTAACATATATATTACTAAGTTAAAAGCACTTGGACTACATAGAATGGTCAAGTTGTAAATTTTCTGTCATGAAAGGTTTTTTGTTTTATTTCAATCTAATATGTTTGGGGTGTGGTTTCTTTTCAGATTTATGTAGTCCGAATTTTGAGGGAAGGACAGTTAGAGCCATCATTTGTGTTCCGGACTTTTGATGAATTTCAGGAACTTCACAATAAGCTCAGTATTATTTTTCCACTTTGGAAGTTACCAGGGTATGTTCCCATTTTTGTACATTAATCCTTTTTTTTTATAGGAAACAGTTTCTTACCATGTATTCGTCAAAAGCTTTGTGTAAACATTTAGCAAGATACAACGGACCATGTGTAAATTATTTTCCTTTGTATCATAAGGACCTGATAATAGTACTATATAAATAGACAAGGAACTATAAGGTTTTGTTGAATGAATAAACAGTGAATAAATAAGATCTTAAAATTGGGGATTTTCTAGTTTTCTAATTTCAGTTGAAGCTTTGTGAGGTCAAGGAATTTAGTAGAATCTGTATCTATCTATCTATCTATCTATCTATCTATCTATCTATCTATCTATCTATCTATTTTAAAGGTTTTATTTATTTGAGAGAGAGAGAGAGCACCCAAGTGGGGGGTTGGGGGGCAGTAGGAGAAGCAAGCTCCCTGACAAGCAAGGAGTCCTATGTGGGACTCAATCCTAGGACCCTGGGATCATGACCTGAGCTGAAGGTAGACACTTAACCAACCGAGCCGAGCCACCCAGGCACTCCTAATAGTAGAATCTTAATTTTTTGTCTCTACCATAGTCTCCAACATAGCATAATAATTTGGAATCTTGGTTTGAAAAATCGGGTTTTAAATCACTGTAGAAATAATTATGGCCATACTGAGTACCTCTAAAAAAGAATAAGCTGAGGTAGTGAGACTGGTGATCAAATCTTAGTACTTACCTAGTTTTGTATCTGTTCCCCTTTCAAAACTCTCATTTTTAACATAGCTAATGACCAATAGATTTCTGGTGTCAGGCTGCTCATATTCTTCTCAGACTACATTTCAGAAGTCAAGAGTCAAAAAAGTGTGTGGGTAGGGACGCCTGGGTGGCTCAGTTGGTTAAGCAGCTGCCTTCGGCTCGGGTCATGATCCTAGGGTCCTGGGATCGAGTCCCACATCGGGCTCCTTGCTCAGTGGGGAGCCTGCTTCTCCCTCTGCTTCTGCCTCTGCCTGCCACTCTGCCTCCTCGTGCGCTCTCTCTCTCTCTCAAATAAGTAAATTAAAAAAAAAAAAAATTAAAAAAAAAAAAAAGTGTGTGGGTATCAGTTTATTTCCACATGCAGTATCATTTTTCATTGCGAGCAAAATAAGCAAAGTTAAGATTATTCTTGATTTGGGCCCTATGTCACTTGTGGACAAAGTATTGACAGGATATAAGACTGATAGCAACAGGAACTGTGGCTGATTTGAGTAATGATGATTTTGGAGGATAAGATACGCATAAAATATTTATAAACAGATTAATCTTTAGACAAAAACAGTAGATTGCTTCTTGGCCTTTTGATTAAGGTCAAGTGTAGAAAAAAACAGAAAATAAGTAATAAATAGCAAAATGTGTCTCTTTTGTACCAAGGTTTATAAAAGGCTGACAAGTACTTGAACTATTTCATCTCCAGTACTTTGAAAAGAAATTACAAAAATTTACTTTCTAGAAGATTCCACTTTGTATTTAAGTGTATATATTTTAAAAATATATTTCTAAATAAATATTGTGCTTAATTCTATAAATACTTCCAAGTGAAATAATTTAAATCCCACTTGCGTTTTCTTTTGTAGCTTTCCTAATAGGATGGTTCTAGGAAGAACACACATAAAAGATGTAGCAGCCAAAAGGAAAATTGAGTTAAACAGCTATTTACAGAGTTTGATGAGTGCTTCAACGGATGTAGCAGAGGTGACTGTCCTAATTGAAAAAGAACATACTATTTTTTTTTGTGCTACATGATATTTAAGTTAATATATTTTTTTTCTCTTCTTAGTGTGATCTTGTTTGTACTTTTTTTCACCCTTTACTTCGTGATGAAAAAGCTGAAGGAATAGCTAGGTCTGCAGGTAAGATTATTTTTTCTCTTTATTGATAATTGGTTTTTGTTGTTTTTTTTTAATTTTATTATCTTTATTGATAATTGATGGCTTCCCTATGACTTGCAAGTTATAATTTCTCAATGAATGTGGTAGAGTGACAGAGGGGTTACTGGCTGTACTCCAGTGAGAATGAGAGGAGGATAGTCCTTCTGAGCCTGTCAATTTCTGGATAAACATAATTTTCTAATAGAATGTGATTATTAAAGAACTATAAATCAGTGGTCTAGTAGGTTATTTACCTTTTCCCACATGATGATGATCCTGGAATTACAGCAAAAATTTTTTTGTTATAGTTTGTACCACTGTAAGGAAGATAAAATAAAGATGAATGTATTTTTATTTTCAGATGCAGGTCCATTCAGTCCTACTCCAGGCCAAATTGGAGGAGCAGTGAAATTATCTATCTCTTACCGAAATGGTACTCTTTTCATCATGGTGATGCACATCAAAGACCTTGTGAGTGATTATAAATAATGATTGTAGAGAAAACCTATACTTTGGTAGGAAGCATTACAATTAAGGGAAAACTTTTCTTTACAGGTTACTGAGGATGGAGCTGACCCAAATCCGTACGTCAAAACATACCTACTTCCAGATACCCACAAAACATCCAAACGTAAAACCAAAATTTCACGAAAAACCAGGAATCCAACATTCAATGAGATGGTAAGTTAAAATCATTTCTAAAAATATCTTAGATTTGTTCTTTTGAGATTTTAAATTTTAAGCACTTTAAAATTTTTAGGTGCCAGTTTCAGAACTATTAACTGTACTAGAAAAGACAATCAATAGCAATCTAATGATATTTATCAAAACATTGCAGAATTAAACCATCATTGACCTTTAGGTTTTAAGAAGATCTTAGGGGTTATCTTCAACCACCTTTTCAGTGTTTGAACTCCCTCTACAACATTTTCAAGAAGTGGTTATCCAGTCTATGCTGAAATACTTCTAGTTCATCCACTTTGTTTTGGGCAGTTTCAGCTCTTAGGTTTTTTTTTTTTTTCTTAAAGATTTATTTATTTGACAGAGATCACAGGTAGGCAGAGGGGCAGGCAGAGAGAGCGGGGGAAGCAGGCTTCCTGCTGAGCAGAGAGCCCAATGCGGGGCTTGATCCCAGGACCCTGAGATCATGATCTGAGCTTAAAGCAGAGGCTTTAACCCACTGAGCCATCAGGCGCTCCGATTTATTATTATTATTATTTTTAATACTGGGCTAAATTTTCACTGCCTATAGTTTGCACCTGTGAGTCTCAGTTGTATGGCTTGGAACTGCACAGAATTTAGTCTTCCTCTCCTATGTGGCCGCCCTTCAGATAACTGAGGTTCTCAAAAGCCCTTCCTATTTATCTTTTTAAAACATCTTCACTACCTTTACCTTTGTTTGATAGGATGTAATTTCAAAATTATTCTCCTAATTCATTTCAGTCTGTCAGCAGCCCACATCAGATGGGGTGCTCTAAACTAAAAGCAGTAAGCAAAGCATCAGCTGAACAGGATGGAGCAGAACTGTGACTTTGCTGAGCTACTCATGGTCAACTTATAAACTTACTCATGTATTAAAACCTGCTAACCTTTAGTTAACTACTTTTTTAGGATAAACACCACATTATTTGTGAACATTAACATCACATCCACACAAAAATGTCTGGATAGAGATTTGGAAGAAAATATGGATTTTCATCAGGGTCGTAAGTTTGTTAAAACCGCCCAATAGCCTTTTAACTCTTGAAAAGCATATAGTGTCTGGTGAAGACAAGTTGTTATTCTCAAAAAGTAGTGTTGGCTTTTTTCCTAGTTAGTGGTAGTGTATTTTCAAGAAAAGACATGTGGTCAGTTTTTTAGTTTTTATTAGTCAAACAATGAGAAGGACTAGATTAAAGATGTTTCTCAGAAGTTATGATGAGGCCTTGTTGAAAAAAATTCTAAGTGCTGAATGTGGCGTGTAAGAGCTAATTTTGAGCATTCCAGATTTGCTCTAAGCTGTATTGGTAGTTGGTGAATTTGCTTTGAAGTATGGGTAATTAGAAGTTATTTCATGGCATATAGAATCTAACAGGAAAAAAAGACAACTAAAAGAAATCCTAATCCCTCATTTTTTATAAAATAGCTGTTGTCCCCCTTCTGTTCTCTTTCCCAAGTATCAGACCATCTCAAGGCATACTGCCTTGTAATTGCATTTCCTTTCCCCATACCTCCATCTCAGAAAATCCATGTTTTCAGTTTTTAGCCAATAATTTACTACTCTGTGCATTTCTATGTTAAACATTCAGAGGAAAAATAAAATCTAAAAGTCCTGAAATACAAAATGTGTATCTAAAGTATGAGGCAAATTCTACCAGACATGTCATAATTAGTGTCATTAATTGTTGTCTCTTTAACTACTAATCTCACTTATGTTTTTACTTAAAATAATCCAAGTAACCAACCAAACAAAAATATGTAACTTACTGTTTTGTTTTGTCTTTTTTTGCCTTTGCTCTAGCTTGTGTACAGTGGATATAGCAAGGAAACCCTAAGACAGAGAGAACTTCAACTCAGTGTTCTCAGTGCAGAGTCTCTGCGGGAGAATTTTTTCCTGGGTGGAGTGACCCTGCCTTTAAAAGATTTCAACTTGAGCAGAGAGACAGTTAAGTGGTATCAGCTGACTGCAGCAACCTATTTGTAAGCTAGTGAATTTCTGAGCTTTGAAAGCAAGAACAGTTATAAACACTTAAACACACATATACACTTGGGAACTTTGTATAGTATTTTTATACTTGGACAGAAATTATAAAGTAAATGTACTTACTGCATTTCACTACATCTGTTGGACCAACAGTCACATAATTAACTTTTATGAATTAGTTGAAGCCATTGTTGTTTTAAAGTCATACAGAATGTTATAAACCCTAAACTTAATATATAAGAAGTCCTGAAAAAGACTCTGAGTTGGTGAAGGATTTAATCCTTTCTTGAGTAATTCAGAGTAATAGCTTTAGTTTGGTCAGATAGGATGATGTCAATTCAGCCATCTATTTTACACTGTTTTCTTACACAGACACAGCATGTTTTCCTGTTTTGCACCTTTTATAGCCTTTACCACCGTGTGTGTTCACAAACACCAAAGGAAAGGAAAGGTGCATGATGTTACCAGAAAATGCAGCTGCTATTTACAGGGCCGAAAGCAAAGCACAAATAATAGTTATGTTCAGAACTACTATGTAGTTTAGAGAAGTAGGGGAAAATAATACTGCTTTTTATCACCCATGTCTTTAAAACCTTTTTCAGAGTAAGTGCCAATCACTGAAGTTGTAAATAATGGTGCCTTAACTTCATATGCTTCCCTGGCACTTCATTCTGATTTTTTCCTGACTTGATAATTAGTAAGTAGTTTTCATTCACTTTAAACTTACTAAAGAATTATCTACATTTACTAGTGTTTTCCCCACAGAAAGATGATTTTATTTCTACTTCTCATGTGACTTAAACAGAAATGTGAATTATGTTTTTGTTGCCCCATAACTGAATGATATTCATCAATGTAACTGTATACTAAATGCCATCATTCCATTATAATACTACATTTACTCACAGGAGTGTGGATTGGACTTTGGTAATCCACCTCCGTGTATCTGTACTCCACTTACTCATTAAGCAAGTGAAAATCGTTCATTCACGTACCCATTCCTGTTTGGTAGAACTCCATGAATAGGGCAGACTCTTCCCAGGAGGCCCAGGACAAGAATTCTAGGGTCCAGACTGAATTTTAATGTAGACTTTTATAACAGAGTTTGTTTTGTAAGCTGTCTTATATTTGTAAACATTATACATTCACATGAATTACTTAATACAATGGGATTCAGAATCATAAGGGATGTGATTGAAATTATTCTACAGTAACCATTAAGGATAAAATTCATTTTTATTATTCAGATGCACACATAATTTTGTGTTTAGTTTGAATAAATATGTTGATACATTAATTCTCATGGCTAGAATGGAATTTCAGACACTTTTTAAATGGTAATAGAGATTGTAGTAATCTAGTTGCTGTGAGATAACTGACAAATATGAAATGAAGAATACCAACAGAGAAAGGACAATCTCCAATTCAGTTGCCCATAACGATTTTTATGAACTGTGCAGATGTTTAATGTAAATGGTGAAACCTATAGAGCAGAAATAGAACAGTTGAGGATGGATCGATGAGATAGGTGTTAAAAAAAAAAAAAAAAAACTTGAAATTTTTGGTGCCTAACACTAATGGTCCATTTGTAGGAAACCCTGTTAGTATGATATATGAATGTCTTTTTTTTTTTAATGTTAAAATGTGTTGTCTATTTAATAATTTAATTAAAATGCAAATCAAAACACCACCATTTATTTACTTTTTCCATAACCAGTTAACATTTCCTTAAAATGTGTAAGTACTTTTTCAGATATAAAGAAGTGTTAGATATTTTCACTTAAGCTTTTGAGACCTAATTCCATTCCATGAATTGTCACATAACCACTGTTTTAAAAAAAAAAAAAAAAAAAAAAAAACAAAAAAACCAAACCTGTCTTGGTAAAAGGTCATTGTTAATGGGACGCAGTATGTACTGCTTATTTGCAGTCTGTTACAGCTGTGTCTTTTAGCACAAATAGAGCTAGAAAATGTAGTGTCGCTTTTCAATTACAAGAAATCTGGATTTCTTACCTAAAAATGTATATTATGATTAATACTGTACAGTTAACCAGAGTTCAGGACAAGTGGTAATGTTTTTCTTAATTTAACTCATTTTGTGCCTTCTTTGGTCATTAAAAAAACACATATTTTACATATATTTTAATATAAGTTATTTCTTTGTAAAACGCTAATCTTCAGCCCTTACCAAAAAAAAAAAAAAAAAGGGACAGAGGCGCCTCTTTGCACTACTACTTTAAGTAGAATTTATATCAGTTTTTTTTAAACATTTTTTTTAAAGCTTGCATTAAAGTAAATCTGAAGCAAAAGTTTAAACTGGCCAAGACACTAATTTTTATGTATAATCACAATGTTTTATACTTATCCTTATCGAATAAAAAGAATGCTACATATAAGTCCTGCACCAGAATTCTTTCCTCTTGCAGTGTTTTGGGATTTGAAAATAATGGTCTGCTCCAAGAACCTATTATTTTCTCTACTGAGGAACCCAATGTAGAACTTGCACTGACATTTTTATTACTGCCTTTATAAAAATCTGTAGGTAGTTAACTGTTAAGGCATGTATGATCTTTAATAAAGTATTCATCTTTTCAAAGTAAAGTTGTATAAAAGTTTCAATATCCTGCCTTAAATTGGTTGACTGTTCTTCCTAGGATTCAAGTATTGTGGCATTTAAAAAAAATATATTCAGTTTTGATACTTGGATTTCAGATCAGAAAGGACTAAAAGCCCCACTACCATAATCCATGGATTTACTTACATGTTGCAGTGCAGATATGAACGAATATGGCAAGTAATCTCATCTATAAGAACCAAATACTTTAATTATATTAAGGTAGTGAGTAAAGATGTATAATATTTTTATTAATACCTTGAATATATTCAGTGGATTGAATGTGACTTCATAACTGTACTACAATTGTATTAAACTATTTCTGGAATAAAGGAACTCTGCTATCATTTCTTTCCTCATCAACATATTAACATTTTTGGTTCAAAACTTTGATATGAGCTTGGGGAGCCTGGCTGGCTCAGTTGGTAAAGCATGCAACTCTTGATCTTAGGGTTGTAAGTTCAAGCGCCTCATTGGTCATAGACTTTAACTTAATTTTAAAAATTTAATAAACTTTAATATGAACTCACTGTTGTGTTCTTTGTATCTCACCCAAGAGTTTATTAGGTTCAAAACTCCTGAATTTCAAACCTGGCCTGTTGATTGCCCCTAAAAAATGATAAATCTGACTTCTACCTATGGTTCTTTGAAACCAAACCATGGTTGTCAATTGTCACTTTGCCCCATCACCATTTCATATAATTGGAATGATGAAATATGCAATATTTACAGATTTCTGTAAGTATGGTCCCTGGCCTTTGATGATTTACTTAAATATTAAATAGCATAGTAGAACATGTCTTATACTTATCTACTGAACAGGGAAATGTAGATTTTTTTTTTTAAATTTTTGTCAGAGAGAGTGAGACAGAGCACAAGCAGGGGGAGCAGCAGACACCGAGTCAGTCTTAGCGTTTCAGTGGCAGTTCCCTTTCGCCAGAAGTTCAATACCTGTTTTTCTTGCTTATCCTCCACACTTTCATGTCCACACCCAGCGCCTGCTTTTGCAATCTTGTTTTCCAAACTCTTCCCTGTTGGCCAGTCTCACTGGGGCACCCAGCTCTATGAGGATCCGCCCAACACGCCTCCCAGCTCAACCAAGCGCCCTACAGCACCTTGTAGTAGAAGGTGGAGGTTTATCAGGTGCAGGGGTAGGTAGGTAGTGGGTCGGGGGTCCGCCCCAGCCTAGTTCAAATCCCTGGGTTCTTCTCTGTGGTCAGTAATCTCTCCCCCAGAGATTAAATTAGGATTATAAATAAGAAATGGGGGCGCCTGGGTGGCTCAGTCGGTTGAGCGTCTCCTCAGGTAAAGATCCCAGGGTCTTGGGATGGAGCCCCCATCATGCTTCCTGCTTAGCGGGAGTCTGCTCCTCCCTCCCCTTTGCCTATCCACCCCTGTTCCTGCGCGCGCTCTCCGGCAAATAAATAAATATTAAAAAAAAAAAAAAAAAAAAAATAGAAATGGTAGCGGTGGCCGGGCGGTAACTACCATGACTTAGAGTGTAGCACTTACCGACACTGGTATTTTACCGGTGAATTTATTACGGGCGGAGACAGACTTTGAGGTAGCTAGTCCCAATACAAGACCTAGCGCTGGTGAATGAATGAACGATCGTCTATGATTTAACTTCACCGAGCGGCGGTGTCGCACATTAACGGCTTTAGGGACCAAATCCACCAACCCTGCGGCTCTACGCTCACTCCCAGGCCGGGATTCGAACCTGCACGACATTAGCGCAGGCAGCCCCTCCATAAAGCCCGCCTCCCGAGGTCTTCATTTCCCGCTCGGGCCACGAGCTTCCTCAAACCCTGACGGATGCTGGGAAGTGTAGTCCTGTCGATTGAGGAATCTTGCAGTACCGCGCTGAAGTGCATTTCGGGATATGCAGCCTGAGGACGCCGGGTGGGGGTGGGGCGGGGCGGGCACGCAGCGTAGCTCTGCCTCCTGCACGCAAGGAGCGCGGACGTGTGTGAGGTCACTTCCTGTGTGCTGGGTGGCTTCCTGCGACGTTCATACGTTCGCTCTCTTTTTCGCTGCCTGACTGCCGCCATCATGGGTCGCATGCACGCTCCCGGGTGAGCTCGGATTTCTGAGCGGGTTGCAGGGCTGGGCTGCGGGGCCGGGGGCGGGCGGGGGGAATGCAGAACGTCTGGGCAGCGAGTCGAGAGGATGATTTTCTAGGCCGTTGTGGCACTGACCACCACCTCATCCGGAGATTGTTTCCCTCCCCAGG
>CM053613.1:32918496-32948050 GCA_028646535.1 Procyon lotor
GTAGCGCCTAACGCATGCCCTCGTGTAACTTGCCGGAAAAGTCTCTAGGGGTAAATGTGTCGCATATATGCTTTGAAAACCTTTTACTCGTTTTCCTGGGTTTACCACCGACGACTGGGGCCTGGTGTTCATTTGTTGGACTCTCAAGATCTTATTTAGAAGAAAAAATTGTTAAATTGCTCTCCAAAATTTAATGAGTATTTACTGTGGGCTTGGTGCTCTCCTGGCTAAAAGGTTCTAAACATTTTCATACACTGACCTCATTTCGTTTTGCCCGCTGTAACTTCACATGCAAAGTTTTCTCCATCTTACAGTTGAGGAAGCAGGCACTAGGCAGCTATACAACTCGCACCAGTTGTATAGATCACTCATCTATTAAATGGAGGAGTTGGGATTGGCAACTCAGAGTACTTGTCGCGCTCTTAACTTGTGGTGTGAACCTCGATTGTCTTCTTGGAGGTTATATAGTCTAGCACAGGTATTACATGTTATAGGAAATAGGTAATAAGACTGTCAAGTATTCAGATGGTGCTGTTTTGAGATTTAAAAAACGATGTGTGTAAAGTTTTTGCAAGGATGCCTGGGTGATTGAGTTGGTTAAGTGTCTGCCTTCCACTCAGGTCAGGATCCAGGGTACTGGGATGGAGTCTACTTCTCACTCTGTTTGCCACTCTCCCTGCTTGTGCTCTCTCCTCTCTCTGACAAATAAAATCTTAAAAAATAATAATAAAATTTCTTAATAAATGTTGGGTTTTAATTATTGAGGACATATACATAGGAATCTTATTGATTTCTTTGGTGGCCGTAAACTTTGTTCTGATGATGGTCTTCCAACATTTGCACCTTCCTCCAGAAAAGTTTTTCTTTCTTTTTTTTTTAAGATTTTATTTATTTATTTGACACAGAGAGAGATCACAAGTAGGCAGAGAGGCAGGCAGGCGTGGGGCAGGGGAAAGCAGGCTCCCTGCAGAGCAGAGAGCCTGATGTGGGGCTCGATCCCAGGACCCTGAGATCATGACCTGAGCTGAAGGCAGAGGCTTTAACCCACTGAGCCACCCAGGCGCCCCCAGAGGAGTTTTTCTTAGTGTTGGGTAAGACGTTGCATGCATTCTCATGTTGGTTTCTGTGATATAAGTAACCCCGTTTTACAGAGGAAAATTTAGAAAATGACTTGATCTCAGAGCTTTGACATCTCATGCTTCAGCTATGTATTTGTTGGGGGAGTTTATATTACTTTTTTTTCAGGTGTGATTCTGAGAGACTCCCATGGTGTGGCACAAGTACGTTTTGTGACAGGCAATAAAATCTTGAGAATTCTTAAGTCCAAAGGACTTGCTCCTGATCTTCCTGAGGATCTCTACCATTTGATTAAGAAAGCTGTTGCTGTTCGAAAGCATCTTGAGAGGAACAGAAAGGTGAGAGAATAGAATTCCTTATATGAACTTAGTTTCAGTAAAGTATTAGGCATCTGGTATAAATTACCTAAAGAGGCTTAAAGCACAAACTTGTCACACACCAGTTGCTTTGAAATAAATTGTAGCAGAAGAAATTGGAGGGAGTAGCTTTTGCTCCACTAGCTGCAGTATATTCAATTGGTTGGAAATGTTGAGGTGTTCATTTACAGAGTTTTGTTGCTTTATTATTTTACTTTATTTATTTACAGAGTTTTGCAAATCATGTTAAGATTTCTGGAAGCCTTAAATTCCCTTAAGGATTTAACTATAGCCACATGAACCCTAGTCTGTGAATCTATTATATGGCATTAGGTAACCTCATTAGAGTGCATGCTATCAATACATTCTTTTGTTAAAATAATGTTTGATAATGTTGTTTTGAGTGGTTTTCTTGAATTCTGTTTATTTTTAGGACAAGGATGCTAAATTCCGACTGATTCTGATAGAGAGTCGTATTCACCGGTTGGCTCGATATTACAAGACCAAACGAGTCCTCCCCCCCAATTGGAAATAGTAAGTATTAACCTTTTTTGTTAATAAGAACATATTTTCGCCATGTAGTGAATATTGTAGCAATTCTAGTAATAGGCCTGTTAGTAAATGTGTTAGGCTATGGCCATGTGGTCAGGTAACCTTTCACCTCTGCCATTATTAGGAGGAATACAGCCATAGAAAATACATAAACAAATGGGCATGGCTGTGGTCTGCTGAAACTTTATTTCTCACTAAAGACAAGCAAAGGGCTGTGGTTTGCAGATCCCTGATTTTTAAAACATGCAGCATAAGCCCTTTAAATTACTTCTAGATAGTGGGGGTAAAGTTTCAGTTCATACCTCTGTTCCTTGTGTTTATGTTGTCTTCAGTTTTGCATAGATTGCTTACTATAATAATTAATTTCCAGACATTGTCACAGTTTTCCTTATGTTGGCTAGCTCTCCCTTAGATGAGTGAGCATCTTCATCCCTTATGCTTGGGCACAATGAACTAATTCAGGAACTTGGCAGTTTAGTGCATTTTATATATATATTTGTGGTTTATTTTTAGCTGTTTGGAAGTAGCTCCGTTAGGTGTGAGAGTTTGTGAATGAATATGGAGGACCTGTTTTAATGAGCTCTTCCCCCTTTTTTCCTTTTCAGCGAATCATCCACAGCCTCTGCCCTGGTCGCATAAATTTGACTATGTACTCAAGCAATAAAATCTTGTCTAACTAGAAGCATATTTTGTATTTCTTTCCCTAAAAATAACATGTCATTGGTTCATACATGTTGATCTTTTTTGATGTGAAAGTGTGTTGGCACAGTGAGAAGTGTGATTCTGCAGGGAGCGACAAGATAGCACCCATCTTTATCATAATCCCTTCACTTGTTCCACTGGTTGAGCAGTTTATAATTTCATGAGTGGTTGTTAAATGGGGAGGGGAGGTGGCAGGACTGGAAGAAACTAGGAAGTCGTGACTTAATTTTTTTGATGTCATGATAAAAATGTAAGTTTAGTTTTTAAGATTTATTTGCTGAGAAAGAGAGCTCAGACAGAGAGAGAGGGACAAGCAGACTGAGCACAGCGCCTGACTCGGGGCTCCATCCCAGGACCCTGAGATCATGACTTGAGCCAACCTGACTGAGCTACCCAGATGCCCCGCTTCTTAAGTGTTCTTGATATATTTGATGTCAGTGCTGAGCTAGACCTGTGATACACGTCATCCAGGTAGTGTATGTAGTGGTATAATCTAGTCAGAAATGTATAAGAAAGTTCCTCTGCAATGTGGAGAGGATCTCCGGAAGAACAGGTATTTGATCCCAGTCTTGCTGGTAAGGCTTAAAGATGAGGAAGAAGGAATTCAGGTAATAGCAAGCACAGTTCCATCAGGAGCAGAGGGAACCAAAAGAACTGTTTGTTCTCACTCAGGTGACTGAGCCTTGCAGCTTTTGGATGGGTTAAAATAAAATGTACTCACCTGAGTGTTTTCAGAATATTCTTAATCTAATGAGGTAAGTGGGTATCCCTGTTTAAAAGAGGCAAGTTTTAGGGCACCTGAGTGGCTCAGTTAAGTATCTGCCTTCGCTCAGGTCCTGATTCCTGGGATCCAGCCCTGCTAGAAAGCCTGCTTCTCTCTCTGTCCCTGCCTTCCCCCCTACCTCTCTGAGATAAAATCTTTTTTTTTTTTTTTTTTTAAAGAAGCAAGTGTTGGTGAGATGTTGAAGATTGTAAGATAGTAAACTAGTAAGCTTTTTACTTAAGTTTTACACTAAGCAATAATCTTAACGTTGTGTTTGAAATCACACTATTAGGCGGTCTTTTTTTTTTTTTATTGGGCACGGAGACAGATAACAGGTAGGCAGAGAGAGAGGAGGAAGCAGGCTCCCTGCTGAGGGGAGAGAAGGGGCTTGATCCCAGGACCCTGAGATCATGACCTGAGCCGAAGGCAGAGGCTTTAACCCACTGAGCCACCCAGGCGCCCCACGGTCCTTTGTTTTCACGAGACAAGTATTAGCTGGCATTGATGGCCTTTTGAGAGCTGTGCTCTGGGGATACAGCCACCAAATGACTTACGTTGTTCCTTAGGGCACTTCCTGTATTCACCTACCCACCCAGTACTGTGTTCTATGATGGGTATGCAAGCTGACTCAGTCCCCCTTACTGATGGGCTCACAAATAATGGGAAACAGTCTGTTGCAGTATTTTACTCAATTCTTACCTGGTGTTAGATTTTTAAATCTCTTGTGTTTGTGTTCATTGCTTAAAATCTAACCATTATAAAGCAGGAATTAAACTGACTAATAAGGCAAACATCTCCAAGAGTGATGAACAAGTAAAACAATGTGACACCCAGCATAGTCCTTTGTAATCCGTAGGTAGCTTTGCAAATGTTGGGTATTGATGGTTCTGGACCAAAAAGTTGTCAATAGTTGGCGGGGCATTTGGTGTTTCAAAGCATATCTAGGTTTTTTTTTTTAAGATTTTATGTATTTGACAGAGATCACAAGTAGGCAGGCAGAGGGAGAGGGGGAAGCAGGCTCCTAGCCGAGCAGAGAGCCCAATACGGGGCTCGATCCCAGGACCCTGAGTTCATAACCTGAGCCAAAGGCAGAGGCTTAACCCATTGAGCCACCCAGGTGCCCCTCTAGGTTTCTTTTTAATTAAAAAGTATTTGTGGGGTGCCTGGGTGGTTCTGTCTGTTGAGAGTCCTGACTTGATCTCAGCTCAATCTTGATTCAGGGCCATGAGTTTAAGTCCTGCTTTGGGCTCCATGCTAGGCACGGAGCCTACTTCAAAAAGCATTTTTTATTTGTGATTCTTGCCATCGAGCCAACAGAATTACTGCAAATACTAAATATGACTACATGTGTGAGGGTTTTAGTGCCTTAAAAACTTAGTATACTTGATAGTAAAAAAGATGTCAAAACATGCAGTAAGTTGTTAAGTAGTTTAGTTGGCAGAGGGGGTCAAATGGGTTTTCAGCAACAGCCCTGCCACTTTAAAGGCCGTAGGGGTGAAATCTCAAGAATCTAAATTATCGTGAGGATTACGTGAGGTACTTAATATGTGGTGGCAGTTAAATCATTCAGAGAGAAACTTAGCTTATTTGGTGAACATTCCTCCAGATAACTACATGTTCAGAGATTACAAAGACACTTGTAGTACATGGCCATCATACTATATGTATCATTCCACTATCATTTTTTACTGGTTATGTACTGCTTTTGGAATTCCATAGGTGTCACCTACTGTAACTTGCATTGTAGTTGTCTCAAGATAAAACTAACAGGAATGGGAACTCTGGCATGTATTTTTTATATTGTATATTTTGCAAAACTGCATTTCAAAGTCTGATGAAGTTCTCAAAAAGTCCATGAGAATGTCATTTCTTCACATCCTTTCAAAATCAGTTTTGAAAGAATGAGAATGATACTGTGTTTTGTTTTATTCTGTTTTACTCATTAGATTAATGGAATATCTTAAGTTTCCTTTTTGGGAGCTGCCCATTCATACCTTATTCTAGTTTGTCTCTTTGGGAACATTGTAATTCTTAACATTTTATCATGTGCTACAAATATTTTTCCGAGTTTCCTCTGTCTTTTCATCTTGTTTAGAAGGTTAAGAATTTTATTGGTGCTGTCCCTAATGATTTTTCTTGTTTTTTAAAAATGGATTAGTCTAATTAAATTGGGTTTTTTCCTGCTTCTTCTGTTTAATAAGGTCTTCATCTGTCTTTCAGACTTAGACATTTATTCTTCCTTTTTAAACAAAAGTTTCCATATGTTTTTTTCTTTGTAATATCTTTTCTGACACAGTTGGAATCAGCATGTGCATACTTTGTCCAAATCTACCCATATGAGTAGCTAGAGTTTGAGGGCTTCCTCCAACAACTGTTCTCTTCATCTAAAAATCATCTTTTCTTCGGGATGCTTGGCTGGCTCAGTCGGCAGAGCATGCAGCCCTTGACCTTGGCATCTTCATGAGTTTGAGAGTTCCGTGTTGGGCACAGAGTTTGCTTTTTTTAAAAAAACAACTTAAAAATCATCTTTCCTTCAAGTGACAGCTTTTTTTTTTTTCTTAATTCTGTGCCCAGCATGGGGCTCAAACTCACAAGGACCCCTGAGATTAAGAGTTGCATGCTCTACTGACTGAGTCAGCCAGGGGCCCCCCCACCTTATTTTTTAATCAAAGTTATGCATATGTGTGATTTTAGAAGTATCAAGTAAAAACAGTCTCTTCCCTTTCGCAGTCTGAACTCCAGCCTTAGCGTGCATCTGCCTGTTCAACATCCCCGCTTAGATCTCTAATAAACACCTAGACTTTTTTTTTTTAAAGATTTTTTTTTATTTATTTCACAGCGAGAAACACAGCGAGAGAGGGAACACAAGCAGAGGGAATGGTAGCAGGAGAAGCAGGCTTCCTGCCGATCAGGGAGCCCGATGTGGGGCTCGATCCCAGGACCCTGGGATCATGACCTGAGCCGAAGGCAGACACTTAACGACTGAGCCACCCAGGCGCCCCTAGACTTTTTTTTTTTTATCCCAAACAGAGCTCTTGATTTTTGCAGCCCAAACCTGCTCTCTCCCCAGACATCTCCATCTCAGTAAATGGCAACTTACCCTCAGACCAAATACCTAAGTCCTTGACTTTTTTCTCTTTTAACGCACATATCACCAAGTCCTCTTAGGTCTACCTTTACAACATATGCCTGCATTTAAGCACTTGAGACCTTTACTACAACCACCCTAGCCCAAGCCACTTTCTACACTTATTACACTAAAAGCCGCCTAACTGTTCTCTTTCCACCTGTGACCCCACTGAGGCATTTTCTACATCCAGCATCTAGAGTGACCTTTTAAAATTTAAGCTGTTGGGGAGCCTGGGTAGCTCAGTCAGTTAAATGTCCAGCTTTTTTTATTTTATTTTTTTATTTTTAAGCGTCCTACTCTTGATTTTGGCTCAGGGTCGTGAGATCTGAGCCCACATCAGGCTCTATGCTGAGCATGGAATCCTGCTTATGATTCTTTCTCTCCCTGCCCCCCACCCCCCACCCACACACATTTTATTTTATTAAAAAAGAAATAAAATATAAGTCACATGATGTCTCATAGGTTCCAAAACCCCCAGTGGTTTCCCTCTCCTTCAGAATAAAATTGAAAATCCTTATCTTTCCCTCTAAGGGAGTGTTAGGATCCTGATGGAAAACAGATGGATGTCATACCAGCACTGGAGAGAATCTACTGAAGGAACCTTTTACAAAGATGTGAGTGGGGTTTAGGGAAGCCACAGGGCGTATGCATATGATTCCCTCAAGCCAGCAACCTTGGGGAGATATTAGGCATTTCCACCCTACTCTGAAGAGTGCAAGGGAACTCAGCTGCTGAGAGTCACCTGATGGGAGCTGTCATCCTCAGTAAGGACTCATGCCTTCTGATTTATTGCAGGGGCTTTCCATTGGCCAAATTTCACAGGAAGCCACAGGCCAAGGGAGCCTGTTGATATGGTCCACGAACATCAGGTTCCCAGGCAGCAGAGAAGGGTGGAGAGTGGGTCTGGATGGACAAGAGGAAAGTATCCAGTACAAAGAGCCCCTGTGACTTAGCCTCCTCCAGCCACCTCTGTTCATCTACCCCCTTTCCAGTCCTGGTGGCCTGATTTCACAGACACTCTCCCAGAGCCATTGCCCCAGTTAATTCCTCAGCCTGGAAGGCTCTTAACCGGCGCTATCCACGGGGCTTGCTCCTTTAGGTGTGTTCAACTATAACGTCATAGGCCTGTCTAAAAGAGGGCACCATCCCACCCGGCACTCCTTCCCCTCAATCCTGCCGTTCTTCAGAGTACCGATTACTACCTGACACATTTTGTTGATATTTTCAGATTACAAGACCATTAGAGCAAGGACATTGTTCACTGCTATATCCCTAGTATTTAGAATAAAGTCTAGTACATAGTAGGTCTCAATACTAATGCATATAAATGTTAAATGAATGCACATGAGAGTAGAAAAAAGTTTTGGAGATCTTGGAAAAAGTCTTTTTTCAACCCTTACCGATGACTGATAGAGAACTTGACTTGGAATAGAACCTAGGTGGGAAATAGTTTTTCCTACAAATTTTTAACACTGTTTCTAGATTAAAAAACTGCTGTTGAGAAGTCAGGTGTCATTCTCTCCTTTGTAACCTGTGTCTTTTCTTTTTTCTTTCTCTCTTTCTTTCTTTCCTTTTCTTTTCTTTTCTTTTCTTTTCTTTCTTTCGCGTGTCAACTTGCTTTTAGGATAATCTCTCTATAGCTTAGTTTTCTCAGTTCTGCAATAATACTTTGGGGTTTCTTTTTTCATTTTTTTTAAGATTTTATTTATTTATTTGACAGAGATCACAAGTAGGCAGAGGCAGGCAGAGGGAGAGGGAGAAGCAGGCTCCCTTTGAGCAAGGAGCCCAATGTAGGGCTCAATCCCAGGACCCTGCAATCATGACCTGAGCTGAAGGTAGATGCTTAAGTGACTGAGCCATCCAGGCACCCCTCCCCCCCCTTTTTTTACTTGTTTCACGAGGTACTCAGTAAGCTTTTTTTTTTTTCATTTTCTTTTTTAAGATTTATTTGAGAGAAAGAGCATGAGTGGGCTGAGGGGCAGAGGGACACGTGTTGTACACATGCACATGTATTTTATGTTGGCAAATGTTTAACTCTTGTGGAGGAGATGACAACACTGATTTGTAGTATTTACCCATTTCTGTGGGGTTAAAAACTCCCACTGTGGCCTATTTCAGGCTACCAGCAGGATGTCACGATGTGGAGTTGGGAAGAGATGCTAGGTAGTGGACCATTATATAGGATTTTCCTTATACAGAAACAATAAACGTAACTGATTGCAAGACCATGAATAATAGTAAAACTATAAAACAATCAGGAAACAATGGGTTTTGAGTGTTTATTACATTTTTTTGGAATATATTTTACCTTTGAGTTTATATATTTTATTTTTAAATAACGCCTGTGTTTAACCGGTTTGCAGAATTCCTGAAAACTTAACAGTTGGCTCTTGTGAGCCCTTATGAGTCAGATCCAGTTCACCTCTGTTCGAGCTCCTTTTTGTTCCTTTAATTTTTTTTTTTTTTAAGAGTCTATTTAGGGGCACATGGGTGACTCAGTCAGTTGAGCATCTGCCTTCAGCTCAGGTCATGATCCCAGGGTCCTGGAACTGAGCTCTGAGTTGGGCTCTCTGCTAAGCCCAAGAGTTTAAAAACTTCTCCTTCCTGCTCTTGCTCTCTGTCACTACCTCTGTCTCTTTCAGATAGATAAATGAAATCTTTAAAGAAAAATCTTTTTTTTTTTTAAGATTTTATTTATTTATTTGACAGAGAGAGAGTCACAAGTAGGCAGAGAGGCAGGCAGAGAGAGAGGGGGGAAGCAGGCTCCCTGCTGAGCAGAGAGCCCGATGCGGGGCTTGATCCCAGGACCCTGAGATCATGACCTGAGCCGAAGGCAGAGGCTTTAACCCACTGAGCCACCCAGGTGCCCCTAAAGAAAAATCGTAAATAAAATGCTTATAGTTGCACATTTTAAAAATATTGTATTTATTTGCGAGAAAGAGCTCGTGAGAGAGCACAAGCAGGCACACCCAGATGCAGTTACTCTCTTTTGCTACTAGGTGGCGTGTATAGTGTTGTTGCCGGTGCTAACACTACCAAATAACCAGCAGCTTTGTATAATTTACATGTTTTGCTATGGTAAGTGCTGTGAAATGTGTAAGCCTGACGATTCACAGACATGTACCCTGGGGCAAATAATACATTATATGTTAATAAAAATTAAAAAATAAAAAAATATATAATTTACATGTTTTTCCACATTTATTATTTCTTTGATTTTTACAACTTTCCAAAAGTTAATTCCAGATATTCTTGGAAGGTGGGTTGGTATAAATTAAAAAATATATATCTTCCGAGGGGAGGGGTGCCTAGGAGGCTCAGCCAGTTGGGCATCCAATTCTTGATCTCAGCTCAGGTCTTGATCTCAGGATTGTGAGGCCAAGCCCCACACTGGGCTCTGCGCTGGGTGTGGAGCCCACTTAAAAAAAAAAAAAAAGATGGGGAAATTGAGGTTTAGAAACAGTAATTCAAGCCAAGATCATTAGAAAGTCTAGTGTACCTATCACTATACCTCAATACCTCTTGCAATCCTTTTGTTTTATTTTTGTTTGTTTTGTGAGGCGTGCGAATAACAAAGACCCAAGTTCAGGGCAACATGCTGGCTCAGTAGAGCATGCAATTCCTGATATGGGGGTCACGAGTTCAAGCCCCACACTGGGCACAGAGATAACTTAAAAAAAACCAAACACATACATACAAAAGCTTTCTAAAAAAGATCCATGTTCTAAACAAATCGACTTAAAAATTATTAACAGTAAAAAAAAAAATTATTAACAGTAACATTTTAGTTATTCCTAATGTATGGAAATATATCCATTAGAGAAATCAGATTTTGTCTTTTTTTTATTTTGTTATTGTTTTTTTTTTAATGTGGGCTCCACGCCTAGTATGGAGCGCAGTGTGGGGCTTGAACTCAACGACCCTGAGATCAAGACCTGAGCTGAAATCAAGAGTCAGACCTTAACTGACCGAGCTACCCAGGTGCCCCGAGAAATCAGCTTTTAAAATCTCCAGACATCTAAGTGAATTTAGGCACTGCTCTCTTTTATACTGTTTCTCTCTAATTTTGTTACCTCTAAGTAAAAATTCACATTCTCCCAAGCTAAGGGTAAGAGCTGCCTTTCCGCTCCAGGCAAGTGCTGTCGCCAGCATCCCAGGCTCACCTGCCGTCATGTCGCTGCTTCCACTCCTGCATGTTGCTGAGGCTCCAAACACAGTGACAAATGTAGTCGTAGCTTGGGAAGACAGCCCCGGATGGGGGGAGTGGTGCCTCTTCAGAGGGGAGGAGCTGAGCAGGATTGGGCGGGGCTACGCAGGCTGGTCCGCCTGTGTCTGTAATGTTGGTTTTTTTTTTAATTTATTTTAAAAAATTTATAGGAGAGAGAGAAAGCATGCAAGCAGGGGGAGAGGAGGCAGAGGGAGAGGGAGAAGCAGACTCCACACTGAGCAGGGAGCCCAATGTAGGGCTGGATCCCAGGAACCTGACATCATGACCTGAGCTGAAGGCAGATGCTTAGCCGACTGAGCCACCCAGGCGCCCCCTGTAATGCTTTCTTTACTAACCTAGGTTTAGGTGCAAGGGGTTTTGTTATAGTATCTGTATCTTTTTATATGTCCAACATAAAAAGTCTCTGTGAGGTCTACAATTACAAAAGTGGTTTGTTCACTCTGCAGATATTTCTTGAGCGCTTCTGGGACAAATATTCTTCTATTCAGCAGTGAACAGCAGTCTAGCTAGGATCTGGATTCATCGCTAATTCATTCACGACGCACATTGAAGGCACAGTTCCTGCTGTGGGCCCCATGCTATGCCGGAGGCTGATAAGATGACCCATGCCTGGTCCTGCGCTTTAGAAGACTCGCAGATTAGGGGCACCTGGGTAGCTCAGTCGTTAAGCGTCTGCCTTCGGCTCAGGTCATGATCCCAGGGTCCTGGGATTGAGCCCCACATCGGGCTCCTTGCTTGGCAGGAAGCCTGCTTCTCCCGCTACCATTCCCTCTGCTTGTGTTCCCTCTCTCGCTGTGTTTCTCGCTGTCAAATAAATAAAATCTTTAAAAAAAAAAAAAAAGACGACTCGCAGATTAGTACAAGGTAGGGCACAGTATTCATAAAGTGTGCAAACCTCACAAGACGGAAGTGAGCTTCAGAAGAGAGATGCAGACAAAATGTTCAGGAAAAAAATTACAGAATTTGGAGGGCTTCAACAGAGGAGATGGTAGTTAAGCTGGATCAGGAAGGACATGTTGGGCAAGCAGGGATGGGGTGCACTGCAGGCAAAGAGCCTTCTAAGCAGAGGGAATGGCATGAGCACAATAAGGACCGAGAGAGTGTGCAGTGTGAGGGTCCAGTGGGTCTTTTAGTTTGATTAGTGAACTCAGTCGTAAAGTCTGGGCAAGGAGTTCAGTCACCTCCCAGAGGGCTCAGGTCCAGTCCAAGCTGCTAGACTGTTCTGTAGGAGACCTAGGGCTAGTTGCTGTTAGTAAGGGCCAGCGGGGCGAGGGAATGGCTCCTGGGTGGGCAGAGATGGGACCTGCCAGCACAGGTGCACGTGGGAGATGGGTCACAGGAGTAGAATCCACAGGACCGGGAGCTGTTCGAGTTTGGGTTGGGAGTGCTCCTCTCCGGTGGTTATTCAGTGCCAGCTTGAACTCCTCCAGGGATGGGAAGGTCACCACGCACGAGGATTTTGGTTTTTACTGCTGGATAGTACTTGCTCATTTGTGTACCAGGTCTTACATGGAACTCTACTGCACAGGAGTGCGGTGAGGAGGAAGGAAGTAGAAGAGGAAGAACTTAGAAAAATAGAAAGCATGCTATCTCTACAAGGGACTGTCCTCTCTGGTTCTGGTAGTCAGTGTGCCTGAGGGTGAGCCCAGCTGGGGCTTCTGAGGGGGGAGAGGCTGCTTTGGAGCTATGTTCCTTTAGGCCTTGACCAACAGGTTGGAGGTTGTGGCTCATGGATTGCCTTTGTGGTGCCCATATGGGGATGCCATGGTGCTGGGATTGTTGCGCCCTACCTATGGGGGAACTTGGGACAGAGAGAACACCGAGTGCAGGAGGTATGGAGGCAGTCTGGGTCATCCTGGGGGTCCTCCTCTGTTGGCATTTCTTCTAATCTCAACTGATCTGGGATGCTTTCAGCATAAGCCATCAGATTGGCCCTCACTCTCCACCAGTATGGCTTTAGGCTCAAAGATTGGGGCAAGACTGGTCTCCTAAAGAAGACTGATTACATACCCTTTGAGGGTCATTAGACAGAACCTTCCCCGTTGCCCTAGATCTCTCCAGCTAACTTGTTGTAGTGCCTGAAACCCATCACTGGAGAGGCACACACATTTCCTAGAGGGACTGGCACATTATTTGACAGCCTGCTTTAGTACAGTTCTTTATTAACGAGTTCACAAAGATTTTTAAGGATGTGGTTTCTGTAAATTGTAAAGCCCTACTCTAAGTAAAGTGTCATCATTGAGCATATCATCCCTGAGCACTAACCACTCCTAACTCAGGATCAGGGAGTTATGGATTATAAACCCTTTTGCCTCTATAATCTTATTGGAACTTTATAGCAACCTTATGCTGCCAATTATTATTATTATTTTTTTTAATTTATGAGAGAGACAGAGAACACAAGCAGGGGGGAGGGGCAGGAGGAGAAGGAGAAGCAGACTCCCCACTGAGCAGGGAGCTCGATGTAGGACTCGATCTCAGGACCCTTGGGATCATGACCTGAGCCGAAGGCAGATGCTCAACCGACTGAGCCACCCAGGCGCCCCATGCTGCAAATTATTAAACTTCTCTTTGCCTCAGTTTCCTCCTGTAAACTGGATATAAAGTCCCTGGCCCAAGGTCACATGACTAATATGAGGCCACAAAGACTGGACATTAGATTTTAGAAACAGAGGACTTATTTCTTCCTATTTTCTCAAAGCAGCCTGGAGTCTGACACTCTCAACCCTGCTGAAGGACAGACAGGTCTCTGATCTCTGAAAGCCAGGTGAAGACTGGGTGGGGGCTGGAAAGGGAAGCCATAGTCATCATGGCTGGGTGTGTGAACGCACCTGTAGGTAATTGCAGGAGGGCACCAAGGATTTTGGGGTGTGGTCAGTTAGCCGTGCAGGTGGCGAGACTGAGGTCCCACCATCCCAGGGGGAAGAGCCTGGGCTGGAGAGTCTGTGAATAGCACAGTCTGTCAGTGCGTAAGCCCAGTTTTCTCCATCCTTGCACTGCCTCCCAGTGGTGGCCAAGTCTCACTGCTGGGCTGATCCTTCTCTGGAAAAGGAGGTTGGACCAGGTAGGCATACTAAGTTCTGGAAGCAGGTAAAACTATTCAAGTCTCCAAAACCTCCAGAAGACAGGCCCTGGGTCGGGGAGGATGAGTGTTTCCAGTCCTCACGGAATCACTTTTTCCTCCAGCCTAACAGATCCTTTCTGGCCTCACATCTGCCTGAAGCTTAGAAAATCAGGTGTACTGCGAGTCATCTTCTGGGCTCTGACCAGCCTGCCTGTTTCTTTATTCAGCAACATTCTAAATGCTTTCAGTGGCCCTGACCCCTCTTCTCTCTCTCCATCCATCCATCCATCCATCCATCCATCCATCCAATCAACAAATATTCATTGAACTATGTGTCAGGTGCTGTTTTAGGGTTTGGGATACAAGAGTGAGCAAAACCAGACACAGTCCCTACCCTCACAGAGCCGGCAGGGTTTTGGAGGAGAAGGACATTCAAATAATCACCATACCAGTGTAGACTAACAAGTACTATAAAGGAGACTGCTGGTGCTACAAGAGCCCCCCAAGGTCGAGTGGGTGAATCTCACAGGTAGGCAGAGAAGGTGTCTCTGAGGAGGTGACCCTTGAGCTGCTAATCTGCAGGAAGGGGGAGCAGATCGGGAAGGGGTGTGGGCACGGCTGGTACAGGGACACGAAGGCCTCGTGGCAGAAGGGAGCACAGTGAGTGTGGGGGAGGGGCGGGGGCTGACGGGAGCGAGGGAGGCAGGACTCTGTGGGCCTTTTAAAAGATCTGCCTTTGCTTTAGAGCAAAAGGGATAGAGGGCATTAAGGACACGATCAGCTTTACGTTTTGAAAATATTCTGTCAGCTTGCTGTGTGAAGAATGGATGCGGGTGGATAGAGAAGGGCCTAGGGAATTTGCAAGACCAGGGAGGAGGCCAGAGTCCAAAGGAGAGAAGACTATAAGCTTGGACAAGGTGTCAGGGTAGAGATGGAGAACAGTGGAAAAAGTAGAGGATCACCTAGAAAGTAAGCTTGTCAAGATCTGGGATCTGGTTGGCTATGGGGAGAGAGGTATGAAAGACGACCGCCAGGCCTCTGACACGGACAAGAGGAGGGATGGTGGCCTGTTCTAGCAGGTAGGGGACGCGGAGGGAGGGGCAGCCATGGGCAGCACATTGTGAGTTCAGTGTTGGAGCCTGGGTTTGAATTGGCTTCACGATCTCCACACAGAGATGCCAAATAATCACTACCACTTACTGGGCACTTCCACGCGTCAGGCATGAGGTGGAGAGCATGGGCACCTCCATTGTTCACTAGAACACACTGAGCTGAAGCTCCAAAGCAAGCGCTGGGCCGGAGATGTGGGGTCGTCAGGGAGGAGCAGAAACTGAAGCCACGGTCAAATGGAATTGCCCCCGGAGAGGAGTCCAGCTTCTTTCCCCCCTTACCTCCATCACCTCCGGCTGGGCTCCACTCAGGCCTGCCCTCCCATGCTGGACATAAAGGGGGTGCCTGGATCCCCCCGGTGTGGTAAATGGTGTCAAAGACGGCCACTACGCAAACTCATTTCCTACTGTCTTCTTGGAACCCTATTCTTCTCCAGTCAAGACGTGGTGTCTAATCATCCTTCTTGTCAACTTGGCAGGCCTGTGGCTTGCTTGTAACCAATAGGATTCTGGGAAGTGACACTTCAGGACTTCCGTAGTGAGGGCAGGAAAGGCTTTTTGCCTGGGACACTCCTGCGTGGGGTCCTGAGCCGCTATATAGGGCAGCTGGGACCCTGATGCCTCCATGCTGTGTGAGCCGAGGCCATTTGCGCTCCGGAAAACTGCCACAGTTGTGGCCCAGGCAAGCGGCAGTCCTAACCTCGGGGCACACGGGTGAGCATACCTCTGTGTGACTCCTGTCCCCAGCCCTGAAGTCACCCCCAACCCCTGATCTCCCTAGCGGAGGCCCCAAACATTTCAAAGCAGAGACAAGCCATTCCTGCCGTGCCCTCTGATCTCTTGACCTACAGAATTCTGAGCAAAATAAGATGGTTGTTTTGAGACACTGAATGTCAGGATAATATGTTTCACAGCAAAAATAACTGGAACATCTTTCTGAGGATCTTCATGGGGGCTGGAGGGACAGGGCGCCTCTCTCCAATTTGCCGTGACTTCCAGTTCTCGCCTCGTCTCACCCTGCCTGGAATGACACGTGGACGTGTCTGTCTGCACCTTCAGGCCAGCTGGGAGCCCCCGTGGGAAGAGGATGGCAGGGCTGTCCCGGACACCCCATATCCTAGGCGCCCCGCACAGAACCCGACAAAAAGAGGATCAGTAAGTGCTTGCTGGGGACATGCATGCCTGAGGTTGGTCTCCTGTCTGTTTTGCCAAGAGTGGGGATCCTTGACCTCTTCCGAGTTCACAGGGGATCTGGACGGAAGCTCTTGCTTGCAGGCTGCCTCACACAGATATATGATGGGTCTGAAAGCAATTTTTCTGAAAGCATTCTCATGAATACAACATTTTGACTGAAACAATGATTTGAATGAAAATAAGTATTCCTCAGTTGCTGGGTTTTTTTTAATGTAGTGTCAGCTGTTTTCATGCTCCATAAGACAATTTTCAATCCTCTAAAGGTTTTTAAGCATTTTTGTCCATTTCCAGAACTTTTCAGAGTTCCACCCTCATTTGTAATTTGTTCTAGCCTGCTTTTACTGCTTTTCAATATTTGTAGTGATCGAAAGTTGGAGCAGCCTAAGGGTCTAATTGATGATAGGGACTACTTGGGAACACTCACTTAGATCTCAGAGGAGGGAAGCCACCAGGGCACTTTATTGAGGTGCTCGCTTTTTTGTGTATGATAAGTTGAGGCTCCAAGAAAGAAGGGGCTAGCTCAGGGTCACACAGTGAGAGGACAGTGAGGACTTGGACCCAATGTCCTGGCTCCTGGCCTGGTACTCTTTCCCCTCTGTTCCTGCTCCAGGTATGAGCAGAAATGGTCTCTAGATGAAATTAAATCTTTTTCATGTCTCTATTTTCTGATGTTTCTAAAGGAATATAAATTGTCTTTGGCAAAAGAAAAAAAATAAAGAGTAAAAGAAAGAATAAAAAAAATCCTATTAAAGGCATTTCACCTGAAGGACCCACACCCCCCTCCACCACACACACACACACACACACACACACAGAATAGTTCTACTGCCCGCCCATACAGCATTGCCTCTTTTAAGACAGTGGTCGTAGGGACATTCTGGCTCAGACTTATGATCACACAGATCGCAGCTATGAGCCACAGGGGCCAGGAAAAGCCAGTATATTCTGGGGACACATGTCCCTGAAGCCTACCCACCCAAGATGGAGTAGATGCCAAGTGGAGAGAGGTAGGCCCTGCAGAAGGACGTGAGCCCTAAGGAGCCCCAGCAGAGGGCAACAGGAAGCTGGTCCAAAGGCTCTTAGGAGTTCCCCCTGCTAAGGAATATCACCAGAGGTCTAGAGGCTCCATGGAGAATTTAGGTCAGGTGCTGAGGGAGGGGAGTGGAAAAGCTAGTTTAGGTTTGTGTATGAGGATGGCCTGAGTAAGCCTTGGGAGACAAGAATTAAGAGGTCAAGTTGCCAGAGGGGAGGGTGAGGACTGAAAGCTCTACGCAGGCTGGGAGGGCAGGTATACTGTATACCTGGGAGCAGGTATGCTGTTAGAATAGGGCCTGGAATACAATATACATTAAATTAGCATTTGTTAATCAAATGCACAAATGGAGATACTGTTGGGGGGGGAGGGAGGGAAGAAAAGGGATGGCAAATGTTTGAGTGGAAGACAAATAACAAAGGGATTTTTACTTGTTGAGCACCTGTTTGTGGGGCAACATGCCAATAATAAGCTCTTCACATTCACGATCTCTTTTTTCAAGTAAGTTTTTTTTTTTTTTTTTAAGATTTTATTCACTTATTTGACAGAGCACAAGTAGGCAAAGCGGCAGACAGAGGGAGAGGGAGAAGCAGGCTCCCCACTGAGCAGGGAGCCCAATGCAGGGCTGGATCCCATGACACCCGGGATCATGACTTGAGCCAAAGGCAGATGCTTAAGTGACTGAGCCACCCAGGGGCCCCTCAAGATAGTTTTTAAATTGAAAAATAATACATTTTTAAGGGTAAAAAATACGAAAGAGGAGGCCTGGGTGGCTCAGTTGGTTAAACGTCTGCCTTGGCTCAGGTCACGATGGGGGAGTGGATCCTGAGGTAGAGCCCACGTGGGACCCCCTGCTCAGTCTGCTTCTCTCTCTGCCTCTGCCTCCCCAGGCCCACTGTTCATGCTCTCTCGCTCACATAAATAAATAAAATATTTAAATAAATAAAATAAAAAATACAAAACAAAAATTTAAAAATAACCCTCCCTCTCATATGAAACCCTCAAGCTTCCTCAGAGGCTGACAATGTTTTTTGCGTATCTTTGTACAACTTTTTTATGTGCATTTTGTGGGTCACCTGCTTCTTGCCATATCTCTCTGAACCTGCAGGCTGAGAGCAGAGTGGCATTTCTCAAAGTGCGGTCTGGGACCACCTTCAACAGAATCACCTAGTGGGGATATCACTTATTAAAATGCAGAATCTAAGGCCTCACACAGCCCACCATAATCAGGGAAAGGGCATCCCTGATTCTAACAAACTACCCTGAGCATTCTGGTTTTTTTTTTTCTCTTTTTAAAAAAATTTTTATTTCTTTTTCTTTTCTTTTATTTATTTATTTGACAGAGAGATCACAAGTAGGCAGAGAGGCAGGCAGAGAGAGAGGGGGAAGCAGGCTCCCCGTTGAGCAGAGAGCCTGATGTGGGGCTCAATCCCAGGACCCTGAGATCATGACCTGAGCTGAAGGCAGAGGCTTTAACCCGCTGAGCTATCCAGGTGACCCTATTTATTTTTCTTAGTAATCTCTACTCCCAATGTGGGGTCCAACTCACAACCTTGAGACCATGAACTGCATGCTCTTCCAACTGAGGCAGCCAGGTGCCCCCCTGGGCATTTCTGATACTCACCCAAGTTTGAGAAGCACTGACTTGACTCACACAATCACTACATGGGGGGAGGGTCCAAATAGTTCTGGGTACAGGGGCGCCTGGGTAGCTCAGTGGGTTAAACATCTGCCTTTGGCTTTGGTCATAATCCCAGGGTCCTACTTCTCCTGCTTGTGCTTTCTCTTGCTCTCTTTCCTGCTCCCTGTCAAATAAATAAAATCTTTTTTTTTTTTTTAAAGATTTTATTTATTTATTTGACAGAGAGAGATCACAAGTAGGCAGAGAGGCAGGCAGAGAGAGAGGGGGAAGCAGGCTCCCTGCTGAGCAGAGAGCCTGATGTGGGGCTCGATCCCAGGACCCTGAGATCATGACCTGAGGTGAAGGCAGAGGCTTTAACCCACTGAGTAACCCAGGTGCCTCTGAATAAATAAAATCTTAAAGAAAAGAAATAGTTCTGGGTACAAAGTGAGGCTCCATTACGCCCTCATCTTGTGACCTCGACCTTGGGTACAGTACTTTACTTGTCTCAGGCTGCTCAGGCTGCCATAACAAAGTACCTCAGGGACTTTAAATAATAATAGAAATGTATTCCCTTACAGTCTGGAGGCTGGAAGTCGGAGATCCAGGTGCCAGCAGGGTGAAGCCTCTCCTCCTGGTTTGCTGATGGCTGTCTTCTCCATGGGTCCTCACACTGTCTTTCCTCTGTGCCTGTGAAAAGATGGAGAGAGGGAGATGGGGTCGGGGGAGCACAGGGAGGGAGTCATCACTCTGGTCTCTCTTCCTCTTCTTTTATTTTTTTTAAGATTCTATTTCTTTGAGGGAGTGGGGGAGGGGCAGAGGGAGAGGAAGAAGCAGACTCCCTGCTGAGCAAGAAGCCTGATGGGGGACTCAATCCCAGGACCCCAGGGATCATGACCTGAGCAGAAGGCAGACGCTTAACCGAGGAGGACCTTGGACAGGTGTCAAAAGGTGTGCTTCATGTTTGAGTGGAAGACAAATAACAAAGGAATTTTTATGTATGTCTTTATGTATGTTACATAACAAAGTATGTTATGTAATTAGTCACACAATCTTTGGCAACCCACCTGCCCTCTGTGGGCCCCAATGTCTTCATCTAAAAATGGGGATTAAAAACTCTTGCCTTGCCCACCTCCTAGAGATGCTGTGATCAGAAAGGGGAGAAAGCACACAAACCTTTGTGTTTTAAATCCATCCTAAACTCCATCCATTCAGAACCAGTTCAAATATTAGTAATTGTGCTCCAAGAATCATGTAAAACTTGAAAAAAAAAATCAATTACTTCATTTTTATTAACTGAAATTTTGCCATGATCAGACCATAGGCTGGGAAAAATTCACATCTTGTTTTGATCAATCGCAGGAGATATCTATCCAGAATGGAACCAACATCACATTGTTGCTCTCAGATTCAAATGTTACTTCTTAGCTGGGTGAGTACCTTTCCTCAATTGTATGAAATGACAAATGTGAAAAAGAATTCTGTAGGGCCTGATAGCTTGAGGTCCATAGTGGTGGTGATTAACCTCGGGAGTACATTAGAACCACCTAAGGAGACTGAAGATCATAACAATGCTACCAACACCAACTGTATTTCTAGGGGGAGGGCCAGGTTTTTTTCCTCTCCTCTCTTCTCCTCCCCTCCCCTCCTTTTCCTCCTCTCCTCCTCCCCTCTCCCCCCTCTCCTTTTCTAGATTTATTTATTTGAGAAAGAGAGAGAGGATGAGTGGGCGGGCAGAGGGAGAGGGAATCTCAAGCAGACTCTGGGCTGAGCATGGAGCCCGACACAGCTGGAGCCGAAACCAAGAGTCTGATGCTTAACCAACTGTGCCACCCAGGCACCCCTGGGCTTTTTTCCTTTTAAAGCAACTAAATAGGGGCGCCTGGGTGGCTCAGTTGGTTAAGCATCTGCCTTCAGCTCAGGTCATGATCCCAAGGTCCTGGGATTGAGCCCCACATCAGACTCCCTACTCAGCGGGGAGCCTGCTTCTCCTTCTCCCACTCCCCCTGCTTGTGCTCTCTCTCTCTCTCTCAAATAAATAAATAAAAATCTTTAAAAAAAAAACAAAGCAACTAGGTAATTTTGATTAAGGTAATTTTAATGGGCAGTAAGGTCTATAGGTACATGAAAGTATGAAATGAAAAAGCTATTAACAGTGCTGTCCAATTGAAATATAATGTGAGCCACAAAGCTGAGCGAGTATACATAACTTAAAATTTTGTAGTAATCACTATTTTAATAAATTTCACATCACCCAATAATCCAAAATATTATCTTAACATATTTTCAACACAATAATGAATGAGATATTTTACATGTTTTCTAGTAAATCTTCAAAATCTATTGTGTATTTTATACTTAGAACACATATCAATTCAGACAATGCAGACTAGCCATAGTTCCTAGGGCCAAAATGACTACTGTTTTGGGTAGTGCAGAGCTAGAATATATAACACAAATGTTTTTTGCTTATAATTCCTTGGATGATGTAGTTACAAGAGTCTCAAAATCTAAAAAAAAAAAAAAAGAATTTCAAAATCTTACCAAGACCCTTAGAATGCATGCACTGCTTTCTTTTTTCTTTGTTTTTTTTATATTTACATGTTTAAATTTGAAATAAAGTTGTTAAAATACTCACTCTCAGTAAAGCTTTTCAGTTTTCATCAAATAGATGTTATACATACATATATGCTTGCATATAATTTTTCATTAGGATTATTCATAAGTTTTTCGTATATTTGCTACTATTATAAGGGAGAAGAGTTCAGTAACTGGTTATTGGACTATTGATTTTGTGATATTATCTTGGTCCTGGACTCCCTTATAATTCTGAGTTTGGGATTGTTTTCCACATTTAAAGCATAATGCCATATTATATGCAAATAAATTTTATTTCCTTCTCAATACTTAAATCTCTTATTTCTGTTTCAGGTCTTATTTTATTGGCAAAAACTTCTCAAACAACATTAAATAATAGCATCACTATAGGTATGCTTGTTCTTTTTAATGTTTCCTTATTTTAATGAGAATGTCTTTAAATGTTTCATTGTTAAAGAATGCTTCTTTTCCTTTTCTTTTTTAAAAGATTTATTTATTTATTTATTTATTTATTTATTCATTTATTCATTTATTCATTTATTTATTTATTTATTTATTTAAGAGAGACTGAGAGAAAGAGAGAAAGAGAGCACCGAGAAGCAGGGCAGAGAAAGAGGGAGAAGCACACTCCGGCTGAGCAGGGAGCCGGACTCGCCTCTTGATCCCAGGACGCGACCTGAGCCAAAGGCAGCTGCTTAACTGACTGAGCCATCCAGGCACCCCTCTTCCTTGTTTTTTCTCTCAAAGATTTTATTTATTTATGAGAGAGAGAGTGCGTGGGAACACGAGTTGGGGGGGGAATTGGGGGAGGGAGAAGGAGAAGCAGACTCCTGACTGAGGGGGGAGCCTGAGCCTGATGCAGAGCTCCAGGCGGGGCTCGATGCCAGTATCCCGAGATCATGACCTGAGCCACAGGCAGATGCTTAACCCACGGAGCCACCCAGGTGCCTCCGTTAAAGAATGTTTCTATCTGTCTGAGAGAGATACTCTCAAAAGAAATATTTGGTTATTTGTAATTTTCAAAAACTTTTTATTTTGAGGTAATTATACATTCTCATAATTTTGCAAAGGCATAGAGAGGTCTGTTTACTCTCTACCCAGTTCCCCAGTGGTTCTGTCTTGTGTAACTGCAGGACAACAGTGAAAGCAGAACATTGGCATTGAAACAATGTATACGTCTCTAGTCATTTTATCTGCTTGTGTAGCCACCACTGCAATCAAGATACAGAACTGTTTCATCACCACGAAGACCTCCAGCATCCAATCCTTGATGGCCACATCTTTCCCCTCACCACCACGGTCCCTAAACCCTGGCAACCACTAATCAGTTCTGTCTCCATAATTTTTTTTTCATTTTGAGAATACATAGTATCAAATAATATGTAAACTTTTAAAATTGGCTTTTTCAGCGTAATGCCTGGAGGTCCATTCAAGTTGTTGTATCGATAGTTTGTTCCTTTTTATTACCAAGTAGTATTCCAGGCTATAGATGTACCACAGTTCTATTTTGTTTCCTAATAGGGAACACTTCAGGAATTTGCATGTCATCCTTGTATATGTGCTGCTGAAGCGAGCACTGTACCACAGTTTTTTTAACCTATTCACCTATTGTGGAACATTTTGTTTGTTTCCAGTTTTTGTCTATTATAAAAAGTTGCTGTGACAAATCAGGCACAAGTTTTTATGTGAACATATGCTTCATTTCCCTGAGATGAATGTCCAGGAGTAGGACTGCTGAGTCATATGGTAAATGAATATTTATTTTTTAAAGAAACTGCCGAAACTATTTTCCAGGATAGCTCTAAGATTTCGCATTCCCACTAGCGAACCGTAAGAGATACAGTTTCTCTGCATATTCACCAGCATTTGATATTGCTTAATTTTAGATTCTAACATAATTTTAAAAAGTAGTGATGATTTTATCAAATACATTTTTTGGCATTTATTGAGATAATTTCATGGTATCTCTTATAGGTTTTCTTGATGAATTAAAATTATTTTCTCCTTAAGTATATATATACTCTTTTTTAAGATTTAATTTATTTGAGAGAGAGCGAGAGAGCACACAGCAGGGGGAGCAGCAGGCAGAGGGAGAGGGAAAAGCAGACTCTCTACTGAGCAGGGAGCCGGATGTGGGGCTCCATCCCAGGATCCCAGGATCATGACCTGAGCTGAAGGCAGATGCTTAACCGACTGAGCCACCCAGGTGCCCCTATACTTTTTTTCCATTCCAATATTACATTTTACTTTTTTGGCAGGAGAGAATAGGAAGAAGAGGGAGAAACAGGGTCCTGCTGGAGATCTCCCAAGAGACTGGTAGTAAAAAGATGGGAGGAGATGGCAGATTGGATGGAAGGCCTCCAAGATTCTTTTTTCTGATTTCTATACTCTAATGAAAATGATATGACATCTATGTACGTGCCTAAAATATGGTATTCAGTAAATGTCACTTGCCTTTCCTAGCAGGGTTTTCCACAGGCTAGGTTGTACCTAGACATCCTCATCCTTCTCTTTCCAGGAATGAGGCTCACCTCGGAAACCAGGGCACTAAGAAATACAGTAATTTAGGGGCGCCTGGGTGGCTTAGTGGGTTAAAGCCTCTGCCTTTGGCTCAGGTCATGATCTCAGGGTCCTGGGATTGAGCCCCACATCGGGCTCTCTGCTCAGCAGGGAACCTGCTTCCTCCTCTCTTTCTGCCTGCCTTTCTGCCTACTTGTGATCTCTCTCTCTCCTTCTCTGTCAAATAAATAAATAAATAAATAAAATCTTAAAAAAAAAAAAAAAAGAAATACAGTAGTTTGGATGACACATTTGGTTGGCTGGCTCAGTGCAGCGGCCCCTGTCTCCCTGTCTTCCCCACTCCACTCCACCAGTGATGGGCTGAGAGTAGTTTCCCAAATGGCGGCCCTGGGGCCTCGCCAGCCTTCCCCAGCAGATTCTACGTGTAGGGCCGTGGGTCGCAACTCTCTAGGGCACAGTCCTCTCCTTCTGGTGATGATACCGGTACAGAGAGATGTGGACATGTGTGCTAATTTTGCTGGCTGTCTTTAGGCAACAGCCTTGCTGGGCTCAGTCTCTTAGAAATCCACATCATTCCCAGCTAGGGTCTGGTCTCTCTCCTGAAGTCCTGCTCAATGTGCGTCGGAGTTGGGAATCACTTTGGAAATGAAGACACCTCGCAGGGAGGGCTTTCTTCCTTGGATGTTAAATCCCAACTGAGCCCCAGGGGGGCCACTGGGTCAACTCCCTGTTGTAGTCTTTGTGGCATACCCTCTCCTGAGGAGGACTCTGTGCCTGGGGTGGGTGGGGGGATTTCTCACAGGCGGGTAGGAAAACTGGCAGGCAGTCATGGTAAAGAATCTGGCCGTCTGTCACCGAGGCCCTGCCAGCCAGCCTCAGCCACCTGAGGCTCCACTCGCTGCCAATTCCACATATGCATTTTAAAGGGAAAAAATATCATAAACAGTCCAAAAAGGAACACAAGGAAAAGTAGGTCTCTTCTCATCACTGCCACTGAAACTTTACCTGTTTCTTGTGTTTTCATCTACTATATATATTTGTATTTATATTTATTTATATATTAGTTTTATGGAGATAAAGTTGACATACAACAAGGTGTACATTTAACAAGTACAACGTGTTGACTGGATGCTTACATATTGTGACGTGATTACTGTCATAGCACTAATACCTCCGTCAGCTCACATAATTACCATTTCTTTTTTGTGGGGAGAATATTTAAGATCTAGTCTCTTAGCCCCTCTCAAGTATATAATACAGTATTGTTAACTGTAATCACCATGCTGTATATTAGATCCCCGGAACTTAAGACCGGATGTTTTGTACCCTTTGACATCATCTTCCTACATCCCTACCCTGTGGCATCCACCATTCTACTCTCTGTTTCTAGGGGTTCACCATGAATTTAGATTCTTCTCACAAGTAGGCAGAGAGGCAGGCAGGGGGGTGGGGGAAGCAGGCTCCCTGCTGAGCAGAGAGCCCGATGAGGGGCTCGATCCCAGGACCCTGAGATCATGACCTGAGCTGAAGGCAGAGGCTTTAACCCACTGAGCCACCCAGGTGCCCCTCACACAGTATTTTTCTCTGACTTATTTCACTTAGCGTAATGCTCTCCAAGTCTATCCATGTTGTTGCAAGTGGCATGTTATGACTGAATATATATCTATATTCTATATGAATATTCTATATATTCTCTATGTATCTAGATTCTCATATAGATACAGATACCTGTATGTATATATATCTCACAATTTCTATATCTAGTTGTCTGTTGATGGTTGCTACAGTAAATACAGTGCATGCAGTGAACATGGGAGTGCAGATAGCTCTTTTTTTGTTTTGTTTTCATTTCCTTTGGACATATGCCCAGAAGTGGGATTGCTGGATGATATGGCAGTTCTATTTTTAATCTTTTTAAGTTTTCTGAGAGAAAGCGAGAGCACCAGCAGTGGGGAAGGAGCAGCAGAGGGAGAGGGAGAGAGTCCCAAGCAGACACCCCACTGAACACAGAGGCTGACGTGGGGCTCAATCTCACGATCCCAAGATCAGGACCTGAGTTGAGATCAATTGTTGGTTGCTCAATCGACTGTGTCATCAAGGTGCCCCTATTTTTAATTTTTTGTGGAAACACTATATTACTTCCCATAGTGGATGTACAAATTTACATCCCCCCCCCCATAGTGCACAAGGTTTCCCTTTTCTCCACATCCTTGCCAACACTCATTATTTCTTGTCTTTTTGATGAGAGTCATTCTAACAGGGCTGAGGTGATATTTCGTGGTGGGTCTGATTTGCATTTTCCTCATGATTAGTGATGTTGATCATCTTTTCACACATCTGTTGGCCATTGTGAAAAAGTATCTATTCAGATTTTCTGCCCATTTTTAATTGGATTGTTTTTGGCTATTGACTTGTATGAGTTCCTATATTTATATAGTTTGGATATTAGCCCTTTATCAGCTTTATGATTTAAAATTTTTTTCTTCCCTTTGTAGGTTGCCTTTTCATTCTGTTGATTGCTTCTTTTGCTGTGCAGAAGCTGTTAGTTTGATGTAGTCCCATTTATTTATTTTTGCTTTTGATGCTTATGCATTTGGTAGCATATCTGAAATACTGTCAAGACCAATGCCGGTGCTTCTTCTCTATGTTCTTTTTTTTATTTTTAAGATTTTTTTATTTGACAGAGAGAGAGAGAGAAAGATAGAGAGTGTACAAGTAGGCAGAGAGGCAGACAAAGGGAGAGAGAGAGAAGCAGGCTCCCTGCTGAGCTGACAGCCCGATGTGGGGCTCCGTCCCAGGACCTTGAGATCATGACCTGAGCTGAAGGCAGAGGCTTTAACCCACTGAGCCACCCAGGCGCCCCTGAATTTTAGGATTCTTTTTACAATTTCTGTGAACAATGCCATTGGAAATTTGGTAGGGATTGTATTGAATCTCTAAATGGCTTAGGGTTGTATGGACATTTTAACAATATTAATTCTTCTGATCCACAAACACAGGGTATCTTTCCATTTATTTGTGTCTTCTTTAATTTCTTCCATTGAAGCCTTATAATTTTCAATGCAAAGATCTTTCAGGGGCACCTGGGTGGCTCAGTCGTTAAGTGTCTGCCTTTGGCTCAGGTTATGATCCCAGGGGCCTGGGATGGAGCCCCACATCGGGCTCTCTGCTCTGCGGGAAGCCTGCTTCTCCCGCTACCATTCCCTCTGCTTGTGTTCCCTCTCTCGCTGTGTTTCTCACTGTCAAATAAATAAAATCTTTAAAAAAAAAAAAAGATCATTCATCTCCTAGGTTAAATTTATTCCTAAGAATTTCATTGCTTTTGATGCTATTGGGAATGGAGTTGTTTTCTTTATTTCTTTTGCAGATATTCTGTTGTTATTCTATAGAAATGCAACTGAGTTTTGTATGTTGATTTTGTATCCTGCAACTGTACTGAATTTGTTGATTAGTTCTAACAGTTTTTGTGTGTGTGTGTGTGGAATTTTTAGGATTTTCTATGTACAAGATCATGTCATCTGCAAACAAGACAATTTTACTTGTCTTTTTCCCCAATTTGGATGCCTTTTATTTCTTTTTCTTGCCTAGTTACTCTGGCTAGAATTTCCAGTGTTATGTTGAATAGGAGTGTTGAAAGTGGGCACCATGGTTTTGTTTCTGATCTTAGAGGAAAAGCTTTCGACCTTTTAAAGTTAAGTATGATGTTAGTGCTAAGTTGGTTATGTATGGCCTTTATTACGTGGAGGTATGTTCCTGCTGTATCCAAGTTATTGAGAGTCTTTAATCATGAAAAGATGCTGTACTTTTTCAAATGACTTTTCTTTATCTTTTGAGGTATGTTTATCTCTTTTATGTCCATTTTATAATTGAGGGAAAGTAGAAGTATGTACACACACAAAAAAAGAAAAGAATATTCCTGCCACCCAAAGATGAATGCTTTGTCAAGATTTTGGTATAGGACTTTCAGTCTTTCCACCCCAATATTTCCAGACTTTACCTAGGATTCAACAACTAAGATATTCAGAGCCTTACTCTAGGACTATGGCTGACATTCCTTCTGTTTGTTTACTACCTGTCTTTTTATTTTATTTTTTATTTTAAAAAATATTTTATTTAAGTAATCTCTACACCCAACATGGGGCTTGAACTCATAATCTCAAGATCAAGAGTCACATGTTCCACCAACTTAGCCGGCTAGGTGACCCTTTTAATTTTTAATAATTTTTTTTAATTTGAGTGTAGTTGATACACAATCTTGCATTGGTTTCAGATGTATAACATAGTGATTCAATAAGTGTATATACATTATGCTATGCTCGCCGCAAGTGTAGCTACCATCTGTCACCACAATGCTATTAAAATATCTTTGGGGCATCTGGGTGGCACAGTTGATTAAGCATCCAACTCTTGGTTTTGACTCAGGTGGTGATCTCAGATTTGTGGGACTGAGTCTCATGTTGGGCTCTGTAGAGTCTCCTTGAGACTTTCCCTCTCCCCTTAACCCTCCCCACTGTGTGCACTTTCTCTCTCTCAAATAAATAAAAAAATTTTTTTTAAAGATTTTATTTATTTGACAGAGATAGATCACAAGTAGGCAGAGAGGCAGGCAGAGAGACAGGAGGAAGCAGGCTCCCTGCTGAGCAGAGAGCCCGATGGGGGGGCATGATCCCAAGACGCTGGGACCATGACCTGAGCTGAAGGCAGAGGCTTTAACCCACTGAGCCACCCAGGCACCCTTCTTGTAGTGCTCTTATCTGGCTTTGGTATCAGGGTAATGCTGGCATCTTAAAATGAATTTGGGAGTGGTCTCTTCTATTCAGCTTTTTTGAAGAGTTCGAAAAAGACTGGTGTTAACTCTTCTTTAAATGTTTAATAGAATTCGCCATGGAAACTATCTGGCCTTGGGCTCTTCATTGTTGGGAAATTTTTGATTACTGATTCAATCTTCTTGTTTGTTATTGGTCTGTTAAGATTTTCTATTTATTCATGATTAAGTCTTGGTAGGTTGTATGTTTCTAGGAATTTATAATTTCTTCTGAGTTATCCAATTTGTTGGCATATAATTGTTCATAGTAATCTCTTATGATTCCTTGCATTTGTACAGTTGTAGTGTCCTCTTTTTCATTTCTGATTTTATTTAAGTCTTTTCTCCTTTTTTTCTTAGTCTAGGTAAAGTTTCTCAATTTTGTTTATCTTTTCAAAAAAGTAGCTCTGAGTTTCATTTATCTTTTTTTTTTTTTTTATCTTTTTTATTGTTTTTCTGGTCTTTATTTCATTTATTTCTGGTTTTATCTTTGTTATTTCCTTCCTTCTGCTAAATTTGGGCTTAGTTTGCTTTTTTAAAAAAAGATTTTATTTATTTGAGACAGAGAGAGAGAGAGCATAGGTGGGGAAGGGCAGAGGGAGAAGCGGGCTCCCCACAGTGCCCAGAGCCCAACATGGGGCTTGATCCTGGGACTCCAGGATCATGACCTAAGCAGAAGGCAGACACTTAACCAACTGAGCCATCCAAGAGCCCCTGAGTTTGCTATTTTGATTTCTTTTTTGACCCATTTCTTTTTTGATTCATACTCATTCAAGAGTATATTATTTATTTATTTAAAAAAA
>CM053613.1:32948150-33014917 GCA_028646535.1 Procyon lotor
TTGTGACTTATCACATGATCTCTCCTGGAGAATGTTGTGTGTGCAGTTGACAAGAATGTGTGTTCTGCTGCTATTGGATGGAATGTTCTATGAGTGTCTATTAGGTCCATTTGGTCTGAAGTGTCATTCAAGTCCATTGTTTCATTATTGATTTCCTCTCTGGATGATCTATCCATTGTTGAAAGTGTGGTATTGAAGTCCCCTGCTATTATTATACTATTTCTCTCTTAGGATCTGTTAGTATTTGCTTAATATGCTTAAGTGCTCTAATGTTGGGTGCATATATATTTATGATTATCTTCTTGATGAATTACCCCTTTATCATTATGTAATGATCTGCTTTGTCTCTTGTTACTGTTTTGGATTTAAAGTCTATTTTGTTTGATATGAGAATAGCTACCCTACCCTCTCTTTCCATTTCCATCTACAAGGAATATCTTTCTGCAGTCCTTCACTTTAAGCCTATGTGTGTCCCTACAGCTGAAATGAGTTTCTTGCAGCACCATATAGTTGGGTCTTGTTTTTCCATTTTCATTAAAAATTTTTTTTTAAAGTTTATTTAATTCATTTTTTATTTTTAAGAAAGATTTATTTATTTTAGGGAGAGAGTGACAGCAAGTAGGGGGAAGAGGAAGAGGAAGAGAATCTTCAAGGAGACGCCCTGCTGAGCATGGAGCTGGACTTAGGGCTTGATCTCACAATTCATGAGATCATGACCTAAGCCAAAACCAAGAGTCAGATGCTCAACTGATTGAGCCACCCAGGCACCTCTATTTACTTTTAAGTGATCTCTACACCAAGGTGGGGCTTGAGCTCACGACCCTGAGATTAAGAATTGTATGCTCTTCCAACTGAGCCAGCCAGCCAGCCAGCCAGGCGTACCAGGTCTTTTGTGTGTGTGTGTGTGTGTGTGTGTGTGTGTGTGTGTGTATGTGTGTTTTAAATCCATCCAGCCACTCTATGGCTTTTGATTGCAGAATTTAACCATTTACCTTCAGAGTATTTAAAAAAATTTTTTTTAAAGATTTTATTTATTTATTTGACAGGAGAGAGATCACAAGTAGGCAGAGAGAGGGAGAGAAGCAGGTTCCCTGCTGAGCAGAGAGCCCGATGCGGGGCTCGATCCCAGGACCCTGAATCATGACCTGAGCTGAAGGCAGAGGCTTTAACCCACTGAGTCACCCAGGCACCCCCAGAGTAATTATCAATAGGTAAGAACTTATGTGCATCTTAGTAATGGTTTTCTGGCTATTTTATAGTTCATTTGTTCCCTTTTTCCTCTCTTGCTGCCTTCCTTTGTGAAATGATGATTTTCCTTAGTGGTATTCTTTGATTCCCTTCTCTTTATCTTTTGTGAATCTACTATAGGTTTTTGCTTTGTGGTTACCATGAGGCTGGCATAAAACATCATATAAACAGAACAGTCTATTTTATGCTGATAACAACTTAACTTTGGTCGCATAGAAAATCTTTACCCTTTTGCTCTCCTCCTTTTTTGTTTTCGATGTCAGGTTATGGTTTCGATGTCAGAGTTAAACGGTTGACATACCAACTGCATCACAGTATCAGAGTGTTCTGAATTTGTCTAGCATGTTGTATATTTTGATGTTTTCTTGTTACTAATCAGTGTCCCTTCATTTCAGGTTAAAGAACTCCTTTTAGCATTTCTTTTAAGTCAGGTCTAGCAGTAATGGATTCCCTTTTGTTTTTCCAGGAAATTATTTCTCCTTCATTTCTGAGAGATGACTTTGCCAAAGAGAGTATTCTTGGTTGGTAGTTTTTGTTGTTGTTGTTTGTTTTGCTTTTGTTTTAGCAGTTTGAATATATCATCTCATTGTCTCCTAGCCTCTGAGGCTTCTGTTAAGAAATCTGCTGAAAGCCTTATGCGGGTTTCTTGTAAGTTACAAGCTTCTTTCTCTTCCTGCTTTTAAGACTCCTTTGTCTTTGATTTTTGGCAGTTTTATTAGTTTTTGAACTTGGATATCCAAACCTCTTGCCAGATTTGGGCAGTTCTTAGCCATTATTTCTTTAAATAAGCTTTCTTCTCCCTGCTCCCTCTGGAACTCTATAATTCGTAAATTATTTGTTTTGATGATATGCCATAATTCATGTAGGCTGTCTTCACTCTTCTTCATTCTTTTTTCTTTGTTCTCCTCTGACTGGATAATTTCAAAGTTCCTATCTTCCTAACTCACAGATTCTTCTTCTTGATCCATCCTGATGGTAATTTTTTTTTTTTTTAGATTTGTTTATTTATTTGAGGGAGTGGGGAGGGGCAGAGAGAGAGGGAGAATCCTAGGTAGACTCTGAGCTAAGCACATAGAGACACAGGGCTCCTTCTCGTAACACTGAGATCACCACCTGAGCCAAAACCCAAGAGTCTGGGGCTTAAGCGACTGTGCACCCAGGCGCCCCCTGTTGACGGTTTCTATTGCAGTTTTCATTTCATTCATTGTATCTTCAGCTCCAGATTTTTTTTTAAGATTTTATTTATTTGACAAAGAGAGAGATCACAAGTAGGCAGAGAGGCAGGCAGAGAGAGAGGGAGAAGCAGGCTCCCTGCTGAGCAGAGAGCCTGATGCGAGGCTCGATCCCAGGACCCTGAGATCATGACCTGAGCTGAAGGCAGAGGCTTTAACCCACTGAGCCACCCAGGCGCCCGTTTGATTCTTTTTTATGATTTCTATCTCTTTGTTGAACTTCTCAATTTGTTCATGTATTGTTTTCCTGATTTCTTTGGATTGTCTTTCTGTGTTTTCCTTTAGATCATTGAGTTTCCTTAAAACAGGTATTTCAAATTATCTATTGGGTAAATTGCAGGTCTCCATATTGAGATTGGTTACTGAAAGATTATTGTGATCTAGGTTTCACATTCCTTGAAGTTTTGTATTGCTGTCTCCGTATTTGAACGAGCAGTCACCTCCTCTAGTTTTTAGTAACTGCCTTCTTCAATGCATCTAAACTTGTGTTTTTCCTCCAGCTATGTGCTGGAACTTCTTTGCTGGAAACCTGGACTTCTACAAAGACTCTCTCATCCATATGTGATTGTCTAAGACAGTGCTTTCCAGGGGCTCCTGGCTTAGAGGAGCTGGGGTTGATTCATGGGCCACTGCAGGGCCCACAGTGGGACCAAGGTATGTACGGCCAATGCCAAATGCAACATGTGGGTGAGACTCTTCCCAGGTCCCTTGCCATATGTACTGGATCCCACAGCTCCCATGAAGGCACTTTTGTCTATGGATGGATGCCAAATTATTGTTGTTGTGGGAAGGTGGGGACATTAACAAGGGATATCTTCTTCAGCCATGATGCTCCCTATACATTAATAGTAGTATACCATATACTCAGTTCTGCATCTTGTATTCCACTTAATATCTTGGAGACCATTCTACATCAGTACCTAGACATCTAGCTCATTTAAGAAAATTAATTATTTCTAGACTTTATTTAGCGCAGTTTTAGGTTCACAGTAAAATTGAGAGGAAAGTATGGAGACTTCCCATATGCTCCCTGCCCCCCCAACACACATAGCTTCCCCCATCATCAGCATCACTTACAGAATGGTACATTATTTAACAAGGATGAACCTACACTGACACATCATAAGCACCCAAAGTCCACAGTGAACCTTAGGGTTCACTCCTGGTGCTATACATTCTACAGGTTTGGATAAATGTGTCATGACACGTGCCCATTATTATAATAGTATACAACGTATTCTCATGGCCTTAAAAATCCTCTGTGCTCTGCCTTTTCACTTCTCCTCACCACCCCCGCCCATAGCACTCTTTTTCACCCAAGATATTAGCATAGAAAATGTCCAGAATTTACCAAAGTGCTAATGATCCATAGATGCCAATGGCATAAGAAATTCTAGAACAAAAAAAAAAAAAAAGAAATTCTAGAACAGAGAACTTATATTGTAAAGAAATATATTTCACTTATTTCTGTTTTTTTTTTTTTTTCACGGCTAGCTCATTCTTTTTCACAACTGAATAGCATCTCATTGTAGTATGATGTAATTTAGTTAACTTGTTCTTTTCTATTTAATTTGAGGCATGATTGACAGATGACATTGTATTAGTTTCAGGTATACCACACAGTGATTCAATTATTTGTATACATTGCAAAATATCATCGCAATAAGTCTAGTTAACATCCATCACCATAAAAACCTGTTATTTCTTGACATTTAGGTTGTATCCAGTCTTTTCTAACTATTGACAATGCTGCAGTGAATACTGTGGTACACAGGTCTTTGTGTCTCTGTGTGAGCACTATCGTAAGATAAATTTCTAGTAGTGGAATTGCTAGGTCAAAAGGTATATGCATTTAAATTGTAATAGCTGTTGCCAAATTGCCTTCGAAGAGACAACCATTTTATAGTCCCACCAACAACATGAGTAAGAATGTCTTTTTCTACAATGCACATTTTTGCCAATCTGATATCTAAATGATAGTATCTCACCTTAATTTTAATATGTTATTGAGGTGGTTGAGTATCTTTTCATTTGTTTAGAAGCCAGTTGTATTACTTTTCTATGAACTGTGTTCATATCCTTTGCCCATTTCATTATTTTAAATTAATATTTAAGAATAAAAACACAGCTTCCGGGGCACCTGGGTAGCTCAGTTGTTAAGCATCTGCCTTTGGCTCAGGTCATGATCCCAGGGTCCTGGGATCGAGCCCCGCATCGAGCTCCCTGCTCGGCAGGAAGCCTGCTTCTCCTGCTACCATTCCCTCTGCTTGTGTTCCCTCTCCCGCTGTGTTTCTCTGGCAAATAAATAAAATCTTTAAAAAACAAAAACAAAAAACCCCACAGCTTTCTCATTATCATTTGCTCAAGAACCTCCTCAAAGGCCAGAGGCTCTCTCAAACTGGTATTCAGTGGTCTCCACAATCACACCAACTCCCTCTAACTCATCAGCCTCCTTCCCCAACACCAGTGTCTGTCTCAAGGAAGGGCATCTTTATTATCTCCTCAACATCCCATCCCCTTCCCATGACCTTGTGTTTGCTCTCCCATCCTTCCCCTCTGGGATGCTCTCTTCTCAGTCAAACCTGACCACTCCTTCTGGGCCCAGCTGATTTCCACCTGGGATGCCTTTCTGAATAACAGTGCCCACGCTAGCTAGAGTCTCCTGGAAGCCCTTCCACAGTCACAGCCTGTACAACTGGAAGGCTGGGCTCCACCTCTCCCAGAGCCCAGTATCCTCTCTGTCCATGCTCAGCATACAGGGGTGTCAGTGTGGAGTGTGTATTGTGCACTTTTTCAGCATTTATTGAATGTGTACACAAGTCAGGCACTGCTCTAAGCACTGGGAATATGACAGTATATGAGACTGAACAAGGTCTCGCCTCTCATTCACTGAAATTTTAGTGTGTGTGCAGGTGGCTAATATACAACATACACACACGCTTAAGAATGACAATTAAGTGTACACAAATAATGGGATAGTGAAGGGAGGAGGGAAAGGGTCTCCTTTGGACAAAGGGGCCAGGGGACAGATCCCCCAGTAACTGAGATTCTAGCATAGACCTGACTATGAGAAGGCTTCAGCTATGTAAAGAACTTTCCAGAGGCCCCACTAGAGGCCCAGTCTGCTCTTCTAAAGATAGACTGAGATGCAGCGGGTCCACAGCGTCTCTTTCTGTCACTTGATAAGACCTGAAGGAAGAAGCCTAGGATCCGGGTAACTTCAGGGCTGTGTGTGGTGTATGTGGGGTTTCAGAACCTGCACCCCCTGCTTCATATTCGAGCTGCAAACCTGGGAAAAGGAAATCATGCTTGACCTGGCATTAATAATAGAGCACCTGCTCCAGGCCAGGGTCCAGTTAAGCACTTTACACCACTGTAACTTCATATAATTTGCACAAGAATCCCTTGTGGTACTTGTAACTATTTTACAGAGGAAGGAATGAACCGAGGCTCGCAATATGGATGCAACCAGTTTAGGTTTGCTTGGTTCAGAGAGAAGTACAGTTCCCCGAGGCAGAAGGTCTGTCATGGGGGTCTGGTGGGGTTCCCTGGAGCATTCGGGGCGCACCTTGTTTCCGGAGTTTGCCCGCGGCTCCCCGACAGCGGCCCTCGGCCCCGCCCGGGTCTCCCGGTCTCAGGGGCCAAGGGGTGAGCTGCGGGCGCGCCCGGGCCGGCGGGCTGGGGGCGGGGAAGGCGCGGGGACAAAGGCCGCGGCCACTGCGCTCGGGTCAGCCCGTGCGGCAGCGAACTCCGGCGGCCGTGCCGGGACTCGAGACTCCCGAGACGTCGCAGCGCGCCGCGATGAAGCTCCCCGGGCCGGGGCCCGAGCAGGCCGAGCCCGCCGGCCCGCCGCCCGCACCGCCCCCCCCGCCCCCTCCCCCTCCCCCTCCCCCGCCTCCGCCCCCTCTCCCCCGCCCCGCGGCGGCTCGGCGCTCGGCGAACATGGCGGCGGCGGCGGTCGGGCGGGACACTTTACCTGAGCACTGGTCCTATGGCGTGTGCCGGGACGGCCGCGTCTTCTTCATCAAGTGCGGCGCGGGCAAGCGGGCACGCGGGCGTGGGCGAGGGGCCGGGCGTGGGCGAGGGGCCGGGCGGGGCGCGGGGCCGGGCGGGCGCCCCCGGAGCGGCGGCGGCGCTAACAGGTGCACCTCTCTCCCGCAGTGACGAGCTCCGCCGCACGACCTGGCTGCACCCGCGCACCGGGGAGCCAGTCAACTCGGGCCACATGATCCGCTCAGGTGGGAGCCGGGCCGACGGGGTTGGGGAGCAGCGCTCGGGAGGCGCGCGCTCGGGCCGCTCAAGTTTGACCCGACTTTTTTTTGGCATTTCCGCAGACCTGCCCCGCGGCTGGGAGGAGGGCTTCACGGAGGAGGGAGCCAGCTACTTCATCGAGTGAGTGACCCGGGCGCCGCGCTCGCACCTGTGCGGCGGGATCCGACCGGTTCCCGCCGCGCGCTCCCGCCCCCCGCCTTCCGCGCGGGTCCCGGGCGAGTTGGCGCGCACAGCGCCGCAGCCGCACTCCTGTGGGGTTTTGTGTGCCGGAGTTGTGTGGCGGGCTCAAGGGAAAGGGGGCGGTGGGGTCCGCATCTCCGCGGGGCTCCGCAGTCCGGGCCGCAGAGGGGGCGGGGGCCGCAAACTGCCCCCCCTGGTCCCGCAGTTGGGCGGGATTCGGGCGCGGGTGTGAGAGGCCGGACACGCTTCCCCGCGGGGGTCCGGGGCCCGCACCGAGCCCGGCCGTGACCCACCAGGGTGGGCGCAGGTGGGGAGAGTGGAACTAGGAGTTGCGTCCGGGGTCCGGGAGCTGGGGGCTGGGGATGGGGAGTAGAGACGGAGGCCATCTCGTGTGGGGAGGACTTTGGCTTCGACTTCGTTCTCTGGGGTGGTGGTAGAGAGTCGGAACCGCACCCCCTCGCCATCCGGAGCGCGGGCCTGCGGGTGGGAGGGGAGTGGTGGGGGTGGGGAGGGAACCCATCAGCCAATAATATTCCTCGAACACTGCGCGTCTCGGAAAGCCGGTGCTCCAAGGGGACCGTCTCTCCTGCCTCCGCTAGCAAGCGGTAGTTGTTCAGAAAAAGCCCGCGAGCGTTGCGCCACTAGCCAGGTTACCCCAGACCTGGGTCTGTAGAGATGAAATCGTGGGGCAGTACTCGAGGGCGCCGCCCAGCCGCGAGCACTAGTATGACCGTTACTTCTCGCCCGGGGCGGGTACCTGTGTTGCCGAGTTTCTCTGCAAAGCTCTGCGCGCTCGCCAATCAGCTCCCTGCGGTCAGAAGCTGCTTTTGGTCCTTTGCCCGGTGCCTGGCACAGAATAAACAGTCGGTAAATTTTTGTTTACGGAATGAATGGACTCGCCAACGTCTGGACGGTGGTCTGACAAGTACTATTACTTTTGGGGGCTGCGAGTCAGAATTCCTTTCTCCACTAAGCTAGTCAGTAGTGGAGCAGCTAGTCGAAGCTTGATGGTCACAGAAAATCCTGGATCCTCCCTCCCTAGTTTGGGCTCTTGCAGGATATTTGAAATTCTGGTGGATAAGCTTTATACAGGTGGACACTAGGACCGTGGCTGGGGTCCTGCCTCACATCTGTGTTTGAGAGAGAAGTTGGGGAGCTGGCTAAGACCTCAGAACCTCTCAGTCAGTGTGCCTGTCTGGTCATAACTCCATCCATTGATATTTATTAGATTTCTCCTTGTGTGCCAAACATTGTTCTAGGCATTGGAACCACAGAAGTGAATGAGGCAGACAACATCTGGATGGTCACGGAGCTTGCAGTCTAGTGGGGAGAGGGAGCAGAAAATAAATTTAAAAACCAAGAATAGTGTCAGCAATAACTACTGTGCAGAAAATTAAAATAAGATAATGTGATACCAAGTGGTGGTGTTGGATTGAGAGGTCTGTAGTGGTGTTTCTGAATAGGTGGCATTTAAGGTAAAATTTGAATGTCAGGAGAGAGCCATCCTTGTGTTGATGAGATGGCCAAGCATATCCCCAGAAGGGACCAGCCAGTGCAAGGGCTTAAAGGCAGAAAAAGCTTCAAGTTCAGCGTGGAGAGGCTGGAATGTGATGAGCAAGGGAGAAGGTTGCAAGAGAAGAGGTTACGGATAAAGAGAGAGCAAATGGTGTAGGACTTTATGAGCCAGGGCAAAGGGTTTTTAAACTTTATCCTAAGCCCAGGGAGACATCACTGGAGGGGTTTAAATGGGGAACAATGATTTGGCGTGCATTTTTAGAAAGATCATTCTCCCTGCTGTCGAGTGGGTTGTGTGTAGGTGGGCAGCCGTAGTGGGCAGGATAGTCGATAGCAGGATGGCAGGAGAGTTGTTGCCAATGACTTGACTGAGGGTGTAGTATTGGAGATGCTTTCATCTGAAGTGGTCAGATTCAGGCTTGAGGATCTGGATGCAGTCTGTGAGAGAAAGAGAAAAGTCAAAGATGACTCCAAGAGGCTCGAGCACCTACCTGAGTGGAGGGTACTCATCATTCAGATGGGAGGGCTGGGAGGAGCAGGTTTGGAGTTGGGGATAGCATGGGTCTGAGAGGTTTGAGGTATGAGTATGTCCACTAGGCAGATGGATGAATCCTGCAGCTCAGAGGACTCAGAGAGAGGACTGGAAAGGTAGATTTGGGTATTGGAGGTGGCGTTCAAGCAACAGGATTAGTAGAACTCACCTTGGAAGAGAGTGTAGACAGAAAAATGACCTAAGCCTTGAGACATAGGAGCATTTAGAGGTTAGGAAAAGAGGTGGATCCAGCAAAGGAGACTGAGAAGGTAGGAGGAAACCCAGTAGAATGGGGGGGTTCACAGAAGCTTGAAGGATAGAACCTGATTAGAGTAGGAGTAGGTGGAGGGGAAAATATGGGGTGTGGAATTGGGGTCAATAAGCATAGGCGAATCTTTTAGGCAGTTATGAAGGAGGTTTGAGACATTGGCTGAGAATTGGGGAGGTTGTAGGTTTCATGTGGGGGTGAGGGTGTCTGTTTTTTTAGTGGGAGAGGGTAGAACATGTTTTGTTATGTTGAGAATAAAATGGATGATGCAGGAAAGAGATGGGACAGTTCCTGGAGCAGTGTTTCTGACAAGGTGAGGGGGTAGGGACCCCGGGGATCCTGGGCTTAGATCTCAGGAGTCCCTGCTGGGAACAGAGCCTTTCATCCATTTGACAGGAGGGAGGGCTGCCCATGTCAGAGCCCATGCTAGGAGGCTGATAGGTTCAGTGAGGGGAGACATGGGTATTCCTGTCGGATGTCTGCCCTTTCCGTGAAGTACTAGATTAAGTCTTGAGTTGGGGGACTTGAGGGCTGGGTAGGACTCTCAGCCATTGCCATAGCCTCCTGCACAGCCTCCTGCCCTTCTCTCTTTTGCTGACTCTTCGGTGGTGACTCTGAAGTTCCTAGTGATTATCCTTTTTTTTGTTTTTTAAGATTTTATCTATTTATTTGTCAAAGAGAGAGTATAAGCAGGGGGAGCTGCAGGCAGAGGGAGAAGCAGGCTCCCTGCTGAGCAAGGAGCCTGATGCTGGACTCCATCCTAGGACCCTGGGATCATGACCTGAGCCGAAGGCAGACATTTAAACAACTGAGCCACCCAGGCATCCCCTAGTGATTATCCTATAGCAAGCTCTGGCTCCCCACCCCCAGGGTCCTCCCAGGCCTAGGGGAAAGCAGTGTGTGACTGATCACCTACTTTCAAAGGCCAGCCATATGGGGAGGCTGGGACACTGTGGCAGCCAACTGTATTTCCTGTCTCCTGAGACAGCTTTTTTTTTTTTTTTAAGATTTTATTTATTCATTTGACAGAGAGAGAGATCACAAGTAGGCAGAGAGGTAGGCAGTGAAAGAGGGGAGAGCAGGCCCCCTGCTGAGCAGAGAGCCCGATGCCGGGCTTGATCCCAGGACCCTGAGATCATGACCTGAGGTGAAGGCAGAGGCTTAAACCCACTGAGCCACTCAGGTGCCCCCAGAAGTACATTTCTCTCTCTCTCTCTCTCTCTCTCTTTTTTTAAGATTTTATTTATTTATTTGACAGAGAGAGAGAGATCACAAGTAGGCAGAGAGGTAGGCAGTGAGAGAGGAGGAAGCAGGCTCCTTGCTGTACAGAGAGCTGGATGCGGGGCTGGATCCCAGGACTCTGAGATCATGACCTGAGCCGAAGGCAGAGGCTTTAACCCACTGAGCCACCCAGGCGCCCCTGAGAAGTACATTTCTTAAAGCAAAAAAACTCAAGCTAAGACTGGTGAATTTTGGTTTTGATTTCTGCACTTGGGTTCAATTTGGATTAGGGAAAAACATAAAAGGAATCTACTGCTGTTTCCTCTAATTCTAGACTTGGTGATGCTGATATCCTCTTTAAGAAGATTTATACTCTAGGGGCGCCTGGGTGGCCCAGTCGGTTAAGCAACTGCCTTTGGCTCAGGTCATGATCCCACAGTCCTGGGATTGAGCCCAGGTCAAGCTCTCTGCTCAGCAGAGAGCCTGCTTCTCCCTCTGCCTGCCACTCCTGCTGCTTGTGCACTCTCTCTCTCTCTCTCTCTCTGTCAAATAAATAAATAAAGCCTTAAAAAAAAGAAAAAGACTATCCTTAAAGTGGGGTGCCTGGGTGGTGCAGTCAGTTGAGTGTCTGACTCTTGGTTTCAGCTCAGGTCGTGATCTTAGGGTTGTGAAACTGAGCCCCATGTCAGCCTCTGCACTCAATGTGGTCTGCTTGGGATTCTCTGTCCCTCTCCTGCCCCACCCCCCACTGCTTAGCAGGGAGTCTTCTTCCTCTGCCCCTCCTCCTGCTCATGCTCTCTCTCTTTTGCTTTCTATCTCTTTTGAATAAATAAATAAAATCTTTTTTTTTTTTCAAAGATTTTATTTATTTATTTGACAGAGAGAGAGATCACAAGTAGGCAGAGAGGCAGGCAGAGAGAGAGGGGGAAGCAGGCTCCCCGCGTCGGGGCTCAATCCCAGGGGCTCGATCCCAGGACCCTGAGATCATGACCTGAGCCGAAGGCAGAGGCTTTAACCCACTGAGCCACCCAGGCACCCCAATAAAATCTTTTTTTAACTTTTTTTTTTAAGATTTTATTCATTCATTTAACAGAGAGAAAGAGATCACAAGCAGGCAGAGAGGCAGCCAGAGGGAGAGGGGGAAGCAGGGTCCCCACTGAGCAGAGAGCCTGATGCGGGGCTCGATCCCAGGACCCTGAAATCATGACCTGAGCCAAAGGCAGAGGCCTCAACCCACTGAGCCACCCAGGCGCCCCTTGAATAAATAAATAAAATCTTAAAAAAAAAAAAGAAGGGGCGCCTGGGTGGCTCAGTCGTTAGGCGTCTGCCTTCGGCCCAGGTCAGATCCCAGCGTCCTGGGATCGAGCCCCGCATCAGGCTCCCTGCTCCGCGGGAAGCCTGCTTCTCCCGCTACCATTCCCTCTGCTTGTGTCCCCTCTCTCGCTGTGTTTCTCGCTGTCAAATAAATAAAATCTTAAAAAAAAAAAAAAAGAAGACTTATACTTTAAAACTTTTCCTTTTTCCCCTGAGTCTCTTAGCCAGGGATCAAGATATAATACTAATGGAGATGATAGTGTCATTAACAGCAGCAGCAATAAGAGTAGTAGCAATTATGTGATGCCTCATCTTTTCCAGTCTTTGAAAAATGCCAGGAACTGCTTTATAACTATTATGCGATTTAATTCTTACAATAGTTTGATGAGGTAGTAACTGTTATTAGTTCCATTTTACTGATGTGGAAACTCATAGTAATCCTGGGCATTCCAACAGCAAAGGGCAGTTGGCTTTTTCCGGTACATTCTCTTACTTGGTTTTTGTAAAGCAGAAGAGCAGAGGTTATCGTATTCTTTAGATGATCAAACTCTGGCCCATGAAGGTTCAGTGATTTGTCTGTGTGCTTAGAGCTGGACCAGATAGCAAGTCTTCAGTCTCTAATATGGTACCCATGGGAGTGGGGTGGCTGCTACCCCGGGTCACAGGTGTGAGGCAGCATTGATACTTGAAGGAGCCTTGTGCCAGCTGCCATTGCTTTGAGTCAGGTTGCCCAAGGCTCACAGAGCAGAGTCCTTCTTTGCTTTTGCTGGGGATTGAGGCCCCTGAGAAAGGCAGCAGCCCTTGGTCTCCTGAGCTGATGGGTAGTGGTGCAAGTCTCTGATTAGTGAGAAATGGAAGACATTAATTATTAATTAGTAAAAGCAGTTTGGCAGACACAGCCTTTTCACATGTGAGACCCATGAGGGTAAAGTTCTAGAACAGACCTTGGGAGAAAGAATGTTATACTAGGCTGGTTTTTGGGGGTTTCATGGCACCCTGTGGGTGTTGCCTGTGGGAACCCACAAGGAAGAACCCTGTGGGTTCTTCCTACAGCAGGCTTTGAATAGGTCCTGATTCAATAAAGAGATGAGTGGAGAGAGGGAGGGTCTTGGCTGCCCTGCCTGTGCCAAGGTGGTTCCTTGAAGGCTGGCACCCTGTTCTGCATTTCTGAGGCATTGGTACCCAGCCCAGCCTTGGGTTCTGAGTAGGCACTTGGTATTTATTGAAGTAATAGTGTCTTAAGGAGCTCAGTGAATTTAGTAGATATTCCAGGTTTGGGAAAGCTTATTGGGGAGGAAATCAGGGGTTAGGGGAGGCTGGGCAAGGTGAAAGAAGCAAAGCAGCCAGGAGCCGTGCCTGTCAAAGCTAGTGCTTGGATTCCAGCCTTCTTGGATGCCATTGCTTGCTGTCAGAACAGCACTTGAAGTAGGAACCTGGCCTCCTCTGGCTCCTTCACCTCATAACCTCATGCTCTGCATCTGGGGAATGGGACATCTGTTGACATCCCCTCCCTGGTTCTTTCCCTCCCTGGTTGCCTCGTGTACCCTGTGCCTTGGCTCCAGGGTCCTGGCAGGAAGCAGCTAATTACACAGGGTCTCTTCTAGCTTTAGGTTCCTCAGGTTTAGCTGTGGAGACTTGCAGGGCCATCCTCTGTAGGTGCCATTCTTCCTGTGGGTGCCTAGCCCCAAGTGAGGCCAGTGAGGTTCTTGGCAAAGACATTTCTGAGGCTTGGAGCAAGACCGACTTCCCCTCCTTAGCCCTTCGGACCGCAGTAGGTCCTGCCTGGCTCCATAATTTGCAGGACTCAGTGCAAAATCAAAGTGCAGGGGCAACTTGTTCTCAAAGCTGGAAAAAGGTGCCACTCGAAGTATTAAAGTGTAAAACTTTTTCCTTTTTTCTGTAGTTTTCCCTCAACTTGTCATGGTGTTTTTAAATTTGCTATTATTTGCTATTCAAAGTCATTCCAAGTTAAAAAAAAATTTATTAGCATGACTCTCAGGATCATGTCTGTATTGTAGAATATTTCGAATGCAAACATCAGGGTGATGACCTTGTGCACTGAGCCACCTCCATCATGCCCACTCCAAGACGCCACGAGGCAAGGGTACTGGTGCTCAGGCTCTCCTGGACAGGGAGGAGGAGCAGGGAGGCTGGGTGGAGCTTGGGGCTCTAGATGGCTGGGAATAGGCAGTTAAGAACATGCCTCATGGAGGCATGAAGTGGGGATCAGGCATGAGCCAAGGCTTTAAGCCTCCTTCAGAAGGGTTACTTTTCTAGAGATAATGCTAAATATCTGGAGTGTATTTTTGTATTCAGCAAACCCATTTTCTCTGAAATTAAAGGGAAAGAAAAATTGGGGAATGAAGGCTGAACCAGGGTTGACTGAATGTCCAGGTGGGTACCCCAGTGGGCTGTAGGCACCAAGTATAGAAGGCCCTTTGGAAAAGTCTGTGAATACTGGAAGGCCCAGGAAGGTGCCCTCTTGAGATTTAATTATGCCATCACTGAAGGGACAGTCTTCCAGGCCCCCCTACATTTCCTGTCTGCCACATTTTTCTCCCCAAACGCTGAACTTCACGTTAGTGAAATTTGTCTTGTAGAGTGCCAAACTGTTGGTTCATTTATTTGCCCTCTTTCTCATTTGTCATCTTTCTCGTTGCTGGGAACAGCATTCCCAGAAACTTTATTTCAAACCAGAAAGCAACGGTTCTGCAAAGGATTTCTGGGAAACAGCAGCTCACATCTATTTAAAATGGAAATTCTGAAACCTCTTGTTGAAGGTTAAGAAAAGCTTCTCCCAGCGTGGCCAGTTTTGGCATAATCCCACACTTTACGTTTCATTTCCTGGTTGTTTTATCAAGAGTGAAAACTGGCTCAGGGATTGAAGCGTTAGTTCCTTTACAAAAGGAACAACAGTGGTGTTGTGCAGAGAGCAGAAGGAAGGATTAGGAGCCGTGATTTGTACCACCCTCTCAAAACCATCCCAGAAAAGTTCTGGGAAAACCTCTGTAAGAAAGTGCAAGTGGCGCCCAAGGCTCTTCACCCCTGTAAGGGGTGTGCTTCAGAGGATGGGGTGGGTGGGGAGGAGCAGAGCCCTCCCTGATTTTCAGGGCTGCGTGTGTGAAGAGGGTGGGTGGAGGTTTCATGCGCATTTATGGAGCTCTGTCCATTCTCTTGAAATTCACGGGAGTAAACCTTGTGCTTCTTAAATTAGGGCTTCGGAAAAAGGAGTCTTTTTGGGAAAGCACATCAGAATGTGGGCTGTTTGGTGATTTAATGAGACGCTTGCTCCAGTTTTTCCCATCTCTTCAGAAGAGAGCATAGGTTTGAATCTCTGCTCAGTAAACTGGCACGGTGTCTTACGTCAATAATGACACAGGGAGAAACACGGAGGAATATGGTTTTATTTGCCTGATGCCTTTAAATGGCTGTCAAAACATTTGTTTCCGATTTTCTGAAACGACAAGTGTTTTGGGTTAACGTTTTATTATTTACAGAGTACTTCATGAACATTATCTGATTGGAAGCTCACAGTTACTGCATTTTTCAGTGCAGAAAAGTGGGCTCAGAGGGATAAAGGGACTTCCTAAAGCCTCATGCTGTGTTGGTTCAGCCTTTTCAGAGTTCAGAGAAGACATGGACTTCTTGTTGTCTCAGACAGGGCTTCTTAGACTCTTTCAACCACAGCCGAATGACAGAAGAGGATGAAGGCAAACTCACCTGGGAGATTGGATGGTAGGAAACGTCATCAAAATGTGGGTACTATCTAAAAATTCATGTAGACTTGACTCTCAGTCTAGTCTTTTAACTTTTTAACTTATTATAAAATCCCTTCCCCTATCTTCCATTAAGATCAATGGTCTGGCAGGATGTATCATGTTTATTGTATGGCTTTGTGTTTTCCTAAACAGAAATGTGTGCTCCCGGGACACCAATTCCCCTGTTCAGTCTTAAGGGACCAGGGGAGTGTGGGGAGATGGCTCATTGGCCTTTGGAGATGGCATCTCCAAAGGGGGATGTCCAGGCTCGGAGGAAGACAGAAGCAGTTGTTGAGACCTTGGGCCGTCTTTTGGGTTGTGCCAGACCACCCCTCTGTCTCCCATCCAGCCTACTCTGGGACACCTGGATGCTGGTTGGATTTTTTTGGAAGCCAAAGCCCAGCTGGGCAATTTCATCATGCAGAAAAATGTACAGGTGTTGTGTCTGGTGGTAGTGTGTGTGAGGAGCTGGTGGGCAGGTGCATTGGCTCTGGATTCCTAGATTCTAATCCCAGTTCCACCAGTTACAGCTCCCTGTCCTTGGTAGGTTACCTACTCCCTACTCCCTTTAAGCCTCATGTCCCTACCAAAGAAGTGATAAATATGGGGATCACATGAATGAATTGATGGAAAGGGTGCCTAGCAGGTGCTTGACACCTAGTAAATGCCCAATAAATGTGAACTCCTCTTTGTACATCTATGTAGCTATGGAATTGGGTGGAAATGTGAATTCTGAGTCCTTATTACATTCAGCTGCTGCTGGAAAATTCTGGAGTCCTCTAACTGGGGTTGCCTGGGTCAGGAGCATACAAACTATAGGACTCAACTCGGAATTTGAATCAATAAAAACTGCATAACCATTATGGTTATTAAAAGGATGTCCTCATTCTTGGGAAATACTGACGTATTTGCTCTCAAATGGTTGAGAAAAACCGTGTGTGTGTGTGTGTGTGTGTGTGTGTGTGCACGCACGTGTATAGGGGAGTGGGTGAGCAACATGTTAATGGTGGGTGAGGGTGGGTGAGGGGTGCTCTTCTTACACTTCTTCTCCAAGTTTAAAATGATTTCCAAATTAAAAGTTAGTTAAAAAAACAACACTAACCTCGACCATCAGGGCTGTGCTGTCCCAAGGCCAACGGGTACCTTGTCCAGGCTCAGGGACCTGGGAACCAAGGGCCCAGCATAATGAGGTGTGAAAATGCTCCTGGGCTGGCTGTTTCCCGGGCATTTAGAAGGGTGCACAGATGTCCACTCCTTAAGCTGGGTGGCCACCTGGTTATCGGCTCTGACTGCTAAAGGACAGACTTATAGTCTGGAGCTGCCTGGGCCCCAGATGTCAACAGTAATAATCTTCACAGCATTCTGTAGTTGAAAGACACATGCATTCCTTTTAAAGGCAGGGATTTTTATTAGCCTCATTTTATAGATCAAGCAGTGGAGGCTGGGGGAGGGACAGGGGTTAAAAGATCTTCCTGATGCCAGAGCAACAAACAGTAGGGGAGCTGGGACTTAGAACCCGAGTCGTCTTGGCTGCACATTTGTGCACTGTTTCTGCCATGGTGACTTCTGACTTGCATAGCCACTCCCTCTGTACTGAATCCTCCTGTAGTGTTAACCCCCCACATTGGTCCTCTGTTCCTTCCCTGATGACCCGTTGGGCCTCCTTCAGAAAGTCCCCTGCAGGGTGGATGAGTGAGGGGTGGGTTGGATGGTCCCTAGGCAGGGCAGTGGGTCGCTGGTGCTCTGGGAGTGTGGACCACATCCTCCCCTCCCTCCAGCCATCAGCTGACCACAGCTTAGGGGCCGATGAGCCTCTTAAGCCTGCTTACAGCCAGGCTGTCTCTTTCAGGTTCTGCCAGAAGAGTGTTTCCAGCGTCACAGCCAGTGTTCTCAGGGTTTCTCAGGGGCTTTTTCTGCCAAGGCGGAGCCCTCGCCCTCTCGAGGTCTGACGGCTTGGCGTTAGCATGCAGTCTCTTCCAGGGGCTGCTGGCTACCTCTTGGGCTTCCCTGGAACAGTCTGCAGTGCAGGTGGGGGGCAGTGTGCTTGGGGAGGGAGGGGGCAGAGGGCCCATTCAAGCCCTCTCCCCAGGCCCCTGGCTGCACAGCCTCCAGCATTCTCTCCCCCTGGGTGAAGTGGGAGCAGAGACAGTCTCCTTCCCTGGAGGAGTGGAGCCCGAGCACTGTGATAGCTTAGTGCAGTCACCTTCGCAATGATCACATCCTCTTCGCTTGCAAACTGAGTTGTCTGTGCAGGTCCGCAGATGGAACCAATGGGCCACCTTGAAGAGTGGTTAACGCCTTATTGGGGGGCAGTTTAATGAGAGGCTGCATGGCTTTTGGTCCAGGATTTACCTGTTGAGTCACCAGACTCTGGTGCACCATCTGTATGCCAGTCTATGCACTGGGTGCTGTGGAGAGAAATAGACATCGTCATCTCTGCCCTCCAGCAGGGCCCAGTCCGGGAATGGAGAGGGACACTGGACAATTTCAGTACAGGTGACTGGGGCCGGGGGGGCCCTGAGGACAGGGCCCTAGGGAGCTTCAGGGGGTGAGTGTGAGGAAGGCCAGGCATCTGTGGAGCAGAGCAATGGGAAGCCGGAGGCAAGAGAGGTGAGGGGAGGAAATTGGCAGGAGTGGGTGGGGGTGGGGTGGGGTGTAAAGTATGTGCTTGCTTGTCTGCGTCTTGAAGAGGCTGAGTTGGGGCGTAGGGACCGGTCCTGGATAACACCCTTCACTAGTAGTAGCTGGGCTTCAGGAGAATGGTGTAATTGGGGATATTGCCCTGGGGATTCCCCGACTCCTCTGTCTGAGGGGTGGTGCTGCGTGGGGGTTATAAAGCATGCATTCTGGAGTCTGAGTACCAGGGTTGAAATCTTGACTCTGCTGCCAGCTTAAACAGGCCCCGAAACCTCTCTGTGGTTTCAGGTGTTTCTTCATCTGTGGAATGGGGACAGAAACTGTACTGTCCACTTAGAATAGTGCCTGGCAAATCTCACATGCTATTTAAGAATTAACTGTTATCAGTACTACTCTTAGAAGGGAAGCCCCCGACTGTGGGGCGCAGTCATCAGAAAGCTATAGTTGGTTCTCTTTGGGGAAATCTCCTAAGATCAGTCTAGCAGGAAGGAGAAGTGTGTTTTCTTGAGACTTGTCCTTAAAAGGAAGCTGGGCACTATGTCGTTGGTGCCTAAATACCAAAGAAACGATTCTTCATCTTTGAAGCCTTGTGTGGCCATGTCCAACCAGAGAGAAAATGAATAGGCTTCTCATACTTATGATCAACACATTTTCCAAATGGGCGGTTTTGATATACTTCCCTTTCATCCTTCACCCTCACCCCCGGTGAGAGGGTTCCCGGTATTAATGTTAGTGTTTGCATTGCCTGGCAGGGCACCTAGCTCTCTTTTTGGAGGTAGTGACCCTGGTATCTGTGCCAGAGCACTTGATGGAGGAGTAGCAAGGGCGGACACGAGGTAGAAGCTGTTCTAGAATGCTGAGTCCCAGTCCAAAGGGGTGGGACTGGGAATCCGCGTTATCCCAAGTTCCACGAGTGATTCTCTGGATGCTGAAAGGGAAGATGTCTCAGAACTTCAGCCTCCCCACGATAATGATATTGTACAGTGATGATAATGCTACTTTCCTTCCTGGTGTTACTGAGAATTTATTGAGGATCTAACGTGATGGCCTGTCTGGAGCTCCATTGGGCACATGGTAGGCACTCAGGTGTTGGGAGCCTTTTCATTTGCAGGAGGCCATCTGCTGGAACTGATTGGATGAAGCTGTGGGAAGGGCCCCGAGAAACCGAGAAAAGTGTCAGTAGGCACAGCTGTCTGTTAATGTCCACCCTGTTCCCTAGAGTCAATCCCTGGCCCCTGGTGGGTCTCTGGTTTCCCCCATGGGGGTTGGGAATGTGCTGCCATTCCCTCTGCCCTGATGATGCTGGAGGGTCCTAGAGGTAGCAGTGGGGGTGGTCAGGTGGGCGAGCACTGTGTGGGGGCTGCAGCTGCCTGGCAGGGCGGGTGGATTGGCACATCTACATTTCAGAACGGCAGGACCACTTAGAGATCTTACTGAAGGCAGAGGAAGGCCTGGAGTAAGGGGTATGTTATTCTGAGTGATTGATGTTGAAAGCCAAAGTGGGCAAAGCAGGCTGCAATTAAGTTGTGAAATGGGAAAGCTACTCTGCATGGGAGGAAAGATGTGTCCCAGCGGACAGTGGTGATGGGGGAGTTGTCAGGGTGTCTGGTGTTGCAGTCTTCCCTGAGCTGGTCCTGGGGGAGATGGAGCAGGGGCAGGATTGTGACTCAGTGCCACGGATAGCTCATCAGCGCCTTGGGAGCGGTTCAGGCACAGGGCCAGTCCTCAACCAAATCAGTGTGGGTTGGTTGATCTGACATTTGGCATGACCTTCTTGACATTGGCAGACATACAAGGAGAGAGTTGATTGGAACTAGCAGTAAATTGGGCTTGTATGCTGACCGCAAAGTCTGTGGTCAGGATCCCTGGGAGGTGAAAAGTTTCCTTCCTTACCTAGGAAATTGTTGGGAGAAAATTTTTTTTTCTTTTTTCTTTTTTCTTTTTTTTTTAGAATTTTTTTTTTTTTTCTGAACACATTCTGACCTGGGGATTTAAAGAAATAGATGAATGCTGTGAAGCTAAATATCTGTAATCACCGTACCCATTAGTGCATTTCTAAACGAAATTGGTGGTACCTGAAATTACATCCATTTACCGAGGCTTTGAATAATTACATTTTTTGAGCCCTGGTATGTGGGTGGGAGCTGGAGAGGGCTCAGTCGGCTTCTCTCAGCCCTCCTCACCTGAAAATGCATAGGCATGTTTGTGTGTTTGGCACCAGATGGTTTATAAAACTCAGTGGGGATATTAATTCTTTGGGGGAGAGGAAAGTAATTGGCTTCCTATTCTGTGTATAGATAGATATTTAAATTAGAATCCAAAGCACACTCTTTTTTACTGCAAAAGCTCCATGTGTCTGAGGAGCCCAGTGATTGAAGATGCAGTAACTGTGTCGTGTGATGATCTCGCTGGGCCTTTTGAGGCTGCTCCTTGGGTCCGGCAGGACTGGTCGGTGCTGATTGTCTCCTGGAGTCTTTGGAAAGGTTTGAGAATTTGTTTTTTTCTTTATGGTCTCTATTGGATTTGGCTTGGTTTTGGGGCTCAGTAAGCTGAGCGCTAGGGCAGAGGGACTGTCACACCAAGAAGCCCGTTGCTTATGTTGAGTCCTTATTTGCTTGTTTTATGTTTATCCAGTGCTCATCTCAAGCATTGTTTTAAGGGCTTAACAGACATGGGCTCATCTGATCCCACTACCAACCCAGTGAGGTAGGTACTTATCCTCATTTTATACATGAGGAATGTGAGGCACAGGCAGATTAGGGAACTTGTAGCACAGGGGTTAGGTGGCAGGGCAGAGATCATTCCCAGCTGCCCTTAACCGGTGGTCCTCATGGTCCCTTCGAGCCCTGCTTGGCCTGTTTCCATCATGCTGCATGGTCGACTGTGCTGCAGGAGATAGGGGAACTGTAGGGTTGCGACTGAGCATGCAGGCTTGGCAGCCCAACTTTGTGGCTGTGCAACTTAGGTGAGTCATTTAACCTCTGAACAGAATGGGGCAAAGGCTGGTATCTGTCCCATGGGTCTTCTGTCGTAGTTAAAAGAGATAAAGAGATAGTCCCTGACTTATAATGGTTCAACTTATGATTTTTTGACATGACTGTGGTGGGAAAGTGATATGCATTCCACAGACACCATACTTTGAATTTTGAGTTTTTTGGGTTTTTTTTTAAGATTTTATTTATTTATTTGACAGAGAGAGAGAGATCACAAGTAGGCAGAGAGGCAGGCAGAGAGAGAGGGGGAAGCAGGCTCCCTGCTGAGCAGAGAGCCCGATGCGGGGCTCGATCCCAGGACCCTGAGATCATGACCTGAGCTGAAGGCAGAGGCTTGAACCCACTGAGCCACCCAGGCGCCCCATGAATTTTGAGTTTTGATCTTTCCCCGGGTAAGCGATAGGGGATGTCTCAACACTCTGGTGATGCTGTGCAGTGGCAGTGAGTGCAGCTCCCAGTCAGCCACGAGATCGTGAGGGTAAGCAACCGACGGGCTTACAACCATTGTTTTTTTAACTTTCAGTACAGGATTCAATACATTACAGGAGATTTTCAACACTTTATTATAGGCTTTGTGTCAGATGATTCTGCCCAACCGTCGGCTAACGTAAGTGTTCTGAGTACATTTAAGGTAGGCTAGCCCAAGTTACAACGTTGGATAAGTTAGGCGTACTGGATGCATTTTTAACTTTGATATTTTCAATATACAATGAGTTCATCAGGATATAACCCCTCTGTAGGTTGAGGAAGTATGGACATGTGAAATACTCAGTTCCCAGAGCATAGTATATAGTTCAGTAAATTTTATTAAGTGTTTCCATGAATGCTTTTCTCTGTGATGGCTGATTGGTTTAAGCATATTTGGGTAATTCCTTGACTTATATCCCACAGCGACTCTTATCTTTGGATATACACCAAGGGTACTTATGTATACTGTCCGGCTCAGATTCTAAGGTACAGGCATTTTCTAATAGAGGGCATTGAACATCCTGATGCATTTTGCTGAGGGTTCAAAATGTCCAACTGTACTTGCTATTTTTGACCACAGCTGTACCCTAATTATGATGTTGACTGTTACAGCTGAGGGGGTTAGGCAGTTTGGATATAGTTGCAGCAAAGGTTGTATCTGACCCGTGTTCTGGCTTGCTTCCCCTGGGCAAGGGGAGAAGTAGCTCTGGTGATAATGGAAAAATGGAGAGGGGAGGCCGGATTCAGTTTAGCCTTTGTGTATCCATTTTTGGCTTGTCCTGGCACCATATTTGTTGTACTCCGGGGGATATCAGGGAGCCCAGGTTGCTGGTGAAGCAAGATATCTGCACAGCTTCAGGTGATAGGATGGTTAGCGGTGTGTGACAAGTGTCCAGTAAGTAGTGTGGGTGCAGCCTGGAGAGGGATGTCCAGGAGGAAACGGTTCAGGGGTTGGAGGCATCAGGGAAGACTTGGGGGACTTTATGAGTTGGGATTGGGTGGGAACAGGACAGGGAGTGGGTGCTTCAGGAGGACTAGCATTCATTATTCAGGGGTCCCTTCATTTAGCAGACTTATGCTGAGCACTGTGTGTGTGCCAAGCATTGGTCTGGGCACTAGATACCAAAATAGTGAGAGGAAGAACGGCCCTTGGGAGCGTGGTGTGGTGCAGGATTGCCTGGGTTTGAATCCTCGCTCTGCCACTTACTAGCTTGTTGATCCTGAGCAAGTTAGGTAATCTGGAGCGTCAGTTTCTTCATCTGTAAGATGGGGATAATAATAATTGTGCCGGCGATTAAAGGAGTTCATCTAAAGTACTCAGAATAGTCTTGAACATAGAAAGTACTCCCGTGTGTTGGCTATTTATTATCCATAGAATGTGACCTCCATGAAGGCAGGAATTTTCTCTCTCAGTTGCGTTCGCTGCTATATTGCTGGCTCTCAGAAAGTATCTGGTTCCTAGTAAACATTCAGCTAATGAATCAAAGTGCCATTGGAGTCCTCCAGGAATCTGGGAGGCTGATCTCTGGTGGGGACACAGACATGTCAACAGCTAGACGATACTGTGCAAATGATTTGATAAGGAGAGCGTGGGGACTGGAGGGGCACCAAGGAGGGCTGGCTGGGGAAGGTATTCTGATGGGCGAGGGGAACCTGAGCTGGACCTTGGAAAGCAGGGATTTGTTGGATGACAAGAGGGAGTTTGGCTGTTTATGGGAGAGAAAGCAGCATGGGCAGAGCAGTAAGAGAACACCACTCATTCAAAACGTTGTGAGAGGAAGAGGAAGGAGGTGCAGAGAAGGGCTGCTCCTGGGAGCTGCGGCTCCGTCCTGAGGGCAGTGTGGATCCAGGGCATGAGCAGGGGTGTGACCAGGGCCTCACTATGGTTGTGCGGGAGGAGGAGAGGATGTACTGGGGTGCTGGGTGTTCGCACAGGTGGTGCTGGGGGAAGTAGCCTCCAGCAGGTGAGGGATTGGCCTCCAAAGGAGGAGAAGCTGGGTAACCTATACCACTGCCTGGCAGCCCTCCTGCCTTAAAATAGAAAGAGATGGAGATAAGGTGGGTGGTGTGAGTGTCCTAGGGGTGACCTAGTTAAAACCTGACCCCCTGGAAGGGCGAGAGCCACCCTCACCCTTGCCCTGCTTACCTGGTCCCTCCTCAGCTCTGGATGATGTGCATACATCCTGTGGCAGGTGACCTTGGCCCCACCCTGCTTACAGGAAGTCTGGTTCCCAGGCTGTGTACTCAGTGCTTCTAGGGGAATGGGGTGGGGGGTGGGGTGCTGTGAGTAAGGGAAAGGAAGGGGAAGAAGCTGGAGTCAATTGAAGAAGACCTTGAGGAAAAACTCATTCTATTTAGGCTTTGGTTCCCCCCAGAGTATCATAATTCCTCATAGACTTTATTATCTGACAGATAGTAACCCCACTTCCCTCCTGGTCTCCCTTCTCGCTCCTGACTTCCTTAAATGACACCCAGAGAGAGTGGGGGAGAGTAAACGTGGAGGCTTTCACTTTCTTAGCCCACTGCCTCGTTTCCCTTTGGTCTGTCCGATTTCTCTGAGGCCTTCAGGACTGACTGACTTCTATAGTGGGTAATTCCCATGCAGGATCTGCCGAAGGTCCTTGTGCAGGACGTTTTAAATTTGACCTGGGGGGCGCTTGGGTGGCTCAGTGGGTTAAAGCCTCTGCCTTCGGCTCGGGTCATGGTTTCAGGGTCCTGGGATCCAGCCCCGTGTCAGGCTCTCTGCTCAGTGGGGAGCCTGCTTCTCCCTCTCTCTCTGCCTGTCTCTCTGCCTACTTGTGATCTCTCTCTGTCAAATAAATAAATGAAATCTTTAAAAAAAATAAGATAAAATAAACCTGACCTGGGGTTGTGAGTCTGACACACTGTGAAGATGGTCTGTTGCGGGCTTGTGGAGTGGAGTCCGCTAACCATTGTGCCCAGTGGGGTTTTTCTGGTCTGCAGTCTGGGGTTGGGGAGGGGGTCCCCTGCTTTTGTTTGTGTAATCACATAACCTTATTCAGCACCTACTGTGTGCCCTCTGGCCCTTCACAAGGGCCCTGTGAGGCCAGTGCCAGCAGCAGGAAGAGCCCCCAAGAGCGGAAGTTGCCACTGAGAACCCATAGGAGCTCCTTGTTTCTAACAAGCTGGAGCCCGAGGCCATGTTTAAGATTGCCAGGACATTTTGCTGAGCACGTGGGAGTGGGCTCTTGGTCCTAAGCCTGAAAGGAGGGAAGAGTGAGCTGAGGGTCTTCCTAATGCCTCAGCGTCCTCTCATGGTGGGCAGGTGGGAAGGGTGGGCAGAGTTGGCAGGGGTGAGATGATGGCGTAGAAGAGGTTCAGCAGGATCAGATCAAATCTCACAAATATCACCGACATTTTCCACACATCATTTGCTTTAACTCTCACAATAGCCCGAGAAGGTGTTACTCCCCCCACTTTATAGATGAGGACTCAGAGGCCCAGGGAGATGCCACGTCCAGGGTCACACAATTAGGAGTGGTTGGTGTATTCTGATTCACCTCTTTTGCACTGCATGCATTTGAACCTTGTAGGGACCTTAGGTCATATGTTATGATTCTCATCTGCACCTGTGGCTCTGAGACCCAGACTCAGATGACTTACCTAGAGTCACACAGTGGGAGGTGGTAGTGGAGCTGGGACTGGAACTCAGGTCACCGAGCTGCCTCACTGGCATCCTTGTGAAGGAGTTCTTCCACCTTTGGAAGCCAGGAGCATTTTTCCAAGAGCCACTCAGCCCTTCAGAGGCAAGGGGGAAGGGTGGTGAGTCCTGCAGGGAGAGGCCCCTCCTGGCCAAGTGGGAGCTTCTGCGCTTCTCTTCCTGCCGCTCTGCTATGATGCACTTTCCACACTCGTGTGTCTAGGCTGGGACTCTGGAGAGCAAATTCAGTTTGTCTTTCAGTATAAGCAGCTGGTAATGCCCAGAACTGCTTAGCGTCAGGCACATTTCTAGGGAACTTTCAAAAAAAATCCTGCCATCTCTACTTTGAAATATATCTAGAATCAGATTGTACCCATGACCTGTTACCACCTTAGTCCACACTATTGTCGTCTGTTGCCTGGACTGTTGCAATACCCTCCTAACTAATCCCTGTGCTTCTCTCTCCCTACCCCAGTACAGCAGCTAGAGATTGTTCTCCAGTGGAATTTGGATTATGTCACCCTTCTCAAACCACCTGAGGGCTCCCATCTCCCACACAGCAGAATCCTAGGTGCTCGAGGCTCTGCGTCATCTGCTCCCACCTCTGTCACCCCTCTGACCTCATTTTCCCCCCGCTCTCCCTGCTGCTCTGCTCTAGCCATGTTGGCCTCCTTGCTGTTCCTCCAGCATCTGAGCACAACCAGCCTTCGGGCCTTTTCACTCACTGTGCTCTTTATCTGGAATGTTTTCCTAAAGATATTTCAGTGGCCCACTGCTCCCTCACTTCCTTCAGGTCTCTGCTCAGATACCACCTTTTCAGGGTGGCCTTTGTGGACTCTTCTCCCCCAGCACATTCAATTCCCTTAACTCTCTTCTCTTTTTCTTTAGAGTTCTCAGGCAGCCCAGACACATTATATTTTAATTTGTTTGTCTTTGCTACTAGAGTTTAACAGAGAGTGTCTGTTTTGTTCAAGACTGGACCTCTAGTGCCTAAAATAGTGGTTGGAACAAGTAGGTATTTAGGAAATAACTTTTTTAGCTTTATTGAGGTATGATTGACAAAAAAAAAGTATGTATTTAAGATGTAGCACCTGATGTTTTGAGGTACACACACACACACATATTGTGAAATGATCACAATTGAGGTAGTTAACACATGCAGAATTTCTTGTGGTTACTTTCTTGGTGTGCGGTAAGAGAAGATAATTGTTGAATGAATTTATTAAATGATACAGTGAACCCTGTGCTGTTCTCTATTGGGACTCAGCCTGAGAAGCTAGTCAGCCACTGAGTGGTGCCTCCCTGTACCCAAGGGATGGGCCTTGGGTACACTGGCTTGGGTGTCCCCAAAGACCTTTCTCTGGTCTGGGGATCACTTGGCATTCTTTTTTATCTCCATGCTGGATTCCAGTTACTTCTTCTGGGGAATTTTCTGAAAATCAATATATTCTATCTTGCTTATCCACAGTGACAACAGCAAATTAAAATGTATTGGCTTACCAGCTAACCACTGGGAATATTTGAATGTACGTCAAGTTCCCAAACCCATACAGATCCTTGTGGTGGCCAGAGGAGATAGCATCCCATACCTCGAGGTTCTCCCTGCGGAGTTTGATTTGAGCTGTGCCCAGGACAACAATGTGATTCAGAGCTGAGGATGGACTAGACCAAAAGGAAAGAAATTGTTGAGTCAACACCTATTGTGTGCCATACACAGGCACGATATTTGCGTAGTTATCCCACACTGAACCTTGAGGTTTATGATTATATGCCCATTTGGTGGGATGAGGAAATTAAGGCTCAGAAGCGATGGGACCAAGACTCTCACTGACTTCAGAACCTTAAGAGTAACTGGGAAAGGCTCTAAAGGGGAAATCACAACCTGGCTGTGAAGGACCATTAGTATTTGGGTCATGGGGACAGGGTGGCATCGAGCAGTGGCGCAGATATTGAGACAGGAGTGCTCTATCAGGTGTGGCTTGGATGGTTTTGAGACAGCCTGCTGAATATGAACAGATGTGTATTTCTTTTTCCTATTATTAATTACATGGGAACTGGGAGAGGAGGTTTCCAATGAAGCCCCAGAGAGGGCTGGAGAAACCCTGGCATCAGCCTTCCCCCAAATGACCTATGCATCTTGGGGTCGCCCGATACCAGACAATGCTCATCTGACCAAATGCAGCTCATCTCCAGGAGCAGATTGGAATAAACCTCACCAGTGTTGGAGGTCTTGTGGTTGGGGAAGGCAGAACGTCGCCATGTCCTAGGTGGAGGAGGAGCCCAAAGAAAGAACTGGGGACTGTGATCTGGGCTTCCCTGACTGGGCGTGGGGGGTAGTGCTGCCTGATTCAGTATAGTTAGCCCTTATAGAGTAAGTACTTCTTGCCGCTCAGCTAGTGACGGTGGGGTTGGAGCTGCTAAGAGGGCCAGAGGGGTGCCTATCTTGATAATAGTTTAATTAACTTGTTCATACAGTCATTTGCTTATCAGCATTTATTAGCTCCTACTGTCTACCAGATGGCACCATGCCAGAGTCTGGGTCTACAAAGACAAGGTTGTCTTCAAGGAATTTATTGTCCAGCATTGGGAGAAACAAACCAAAGATGATCTTCAGTGTGTAAGGGCTGTGGGACAAGAAAACAGCCTGGGGCTGTAGCATGGTGCCTAAGGCCCCAAAACTTCGTGTTGGCAGACTTGGGTTTGACTCTTAACCACTTACCATCTTTGATCTTGGCATGTTCTTGGTTTGGGCTAGGTGCTTACATACTTTGTCTCATTTATTCCTCAACGCAGCCTAGTGAGGAAAAATTTTTCCTCATTTTGTACTTGAGGATTTTAAAACTTGGAAAGAACAAATAATTTGTCCGAGTCGTTCAGTAAATAAGTAGCAGGACTAGGATTCCAATCCAGGTCTGACTCCAAAGTTCCTGTACTTTCTGCTCTATCCAGCTGAGGAGAATGAGTTTTGTTCATGCTCCTGCATGGCTGATGCCCTCCGGGAGATGCAGCTTGGGGAAAAAGGAGTTTACTGACCATGAACTCTGTAGGAGTTGACAGGCTGATGTGCCCATCCAGAATGCTGATTTGGTTTTAGGCTGCATTAATGAAAGTATGGGGCTCACAACATGGGAGATGATGCTGTTGCTCTGCTCTTGGAGATCACAGATAGAGTGCTGGGGTCCATTGTGGGATTAATGTAACTACTCGAAGCCTTTCTGAGGAGATGACTGTAGTGGGCACTGGAAACCTTGTCTCCTGAGGAACAGCTGAAGGAACTATGGGGATTTCCTTTGGGGAAGAGGAGACCAGGAAATGGGGGCTGGTTGCAGATATCTGAAGGGCTGTCACATAGAAGAGCCTTATTATCTGGGAAAGCTGTAGGGACAAAGGTTTTGGCTCTGGGTTTACAATAGAACCTTCTAAAATATCTCAGTATATAGTGAGTGAGCTGGCACCAGAGGTAATCACGCACAAATGGAGGCCCAGAGGAGAGTATGGAGTAAATGTTCTCTACCATTCTTTGGCCATTATGGCTCCGTCTCTGCTGCTGTTGGTGTGGCTCCCAGGAGTGGGTACAGAGGAGAAGGATTTAGATGATGTCTGTCCCAAGCCCAGATCTCAGCAGGCTCCAGGACTGCATGCACCTCCAGGTGTGGTTGGGAGAACACAGGGTTAGAATCAGATGAGAAGACCTGGGTTTGAATCCCAGCTCAGCCCCTTACAGCTGTATAACCTTGGGCAGCACATTTGCTCTCTCTGTAGAATGGGATCACATCAGCTCCTCCCCTGCTGGACTTTAGTCAGGTAGTGAGTGAGAAAGCTCTCCGTCAAAGAGAAAGGGTTCAAACATGGGTGATTATCAAGTGCTGCTCTGGTCACCAGGAACATAATTAACTTCAAGGAGCTTGGCCTTCCAAACAATGTCTAGGGAACTTCACTCAGTGATATTGAGGACTTAGGTGCAAATGCTTTAGAGAACTGGTTCTAGGTTTGTGCAGAGCCATCGGAAATATTTTGTGATAAAGTAAGTTCCCCATTGCTAGTGATGAGTAAGAGTCCCCTGCCCTTGAGACCTATTGAATGAAGGAGACAGGAGAGAATGGAACAGGTATTAAGGGAGAGATCGAGGAGGCCTTCATGGAAGAGGTGACATTTGCTTAGGGCCTAGAAATATATTTCATTATGTGGGGAGAGGGACAAAGGCCTAGAGGAGGCACAGGCAAATGGGTACAAACGATATGGAGGGAGAGAACCAGATGCTGGTGTGGGTATCTCCTGCCAGCTGGAAAACTCTTCCCTTCCTGCAAGTAGAGCTTGAAGCTCTCTGGTAGTTGAAAGAGATCCAGATTTATTGCAGTTTGCTGGTAACACTTGGGTCATGCAGAGGCAGGAAGAGAAGTTCCTGGGTGTCTTTTTATATTCTCTTTGTTTCTCAGAGGAAGGTGAGGCCGGAGATGGGAGAGGGTTTCCTAGCCAGCATAGGGTGAGCTGAGGCTAGAACCCAGTGCCCGATACCTCATCTGGGGCTGTTTTCACTGTGCCCCGAGGATGAGTCTGCCCAGATTCCAATTTTCCTGGTTCTGCCTCCTGGCAGGCTATTCTCCTTAAGAGAGAAAAGGAGGAGAGAACAAAGTTGTATTTACCAAAGGGGCTGGTTGGGCAGGTCTTCTTGCTGAGGCCAGAGTCTAGGCCAAGGTTGGCTGGGCTGGCTTCTGGTGGGTGGAGGTGGGTGGGGTCAGGCCCTGGAGGACCATAAACTAGGGGCTTTTGGTTGGGGGTGACTACTGGTAGGAACTGAGTTTTGTCCGGGGCATTGCCCCTGAGCACAGTGGGCTGGAAAGATTACAGCTCACACATTCTTTCTCAGATTAGGGCCATGGGAGATTATGGGATATGCAGGAGGCTGTAGGAGGCCTGTAAATTTCCCATTTGGGGCAATTAATTTGATGGATTGTAAAACAGCTCACCACTTCCTCTCTCCCTCCCTGGCCTGGGCAGTTAGACTGGCCAGAGAATGTCCCAGAATGTTCTCCCCAGAGTTCTGCATTGCCTTCCAGGACCCCTTGGGGGCAGGAGCTGGACATGTCCTCCCCTCTGGTACAAGGAGGAGCACACAGTAGGTGCTTTATAGAGCCATGCAGAGCTGGTACATATCTGGTTGGAGCTTTTCCAGGTTCTTGTTAGGGGTAGGATGCAATGGAGCTCGTGGGGGCAGCTCTGGTTTGTAGATGGGGAAGCTGAGCGCCAGGGGGTGAAGTAACCTGCCCAAGGTCACTCAGATCATTGGTGATAGCTGGGACTTTAGCCAGATTTCTCCTCTCCTGGGACAGGGTGTGTTCTTCCCAGTTCTGTTGTGCTCAAAGTGAAAGTGAAATAAATAGCACTTGCTCTGTTTCTGTCCCCTGACTTCCTCCTTGCTCCCAGCCAGTCACTGCTTTGGTGATCGTGTACAAGGTGAGACATGGTTCGACTCCCATCTCCTCCAAGCACGTTTGCAGCATGTACTTCTCCGGCGTGCTCACACATGTGCTGTGGCTCCTCTCGGTGTGTCCCTTCTCAGTGGGGTCTGACACCTGTGACTGGTAAGAGGTTCCCATGCATTGCGTTTCTCTGGTGCCTCCTGAAGGCCCTGCCCTCACCAGCTCACACTTGGGCTGGTGCAGTTGGTCCTGACATTTATCAAGCATCAACCCTGTCTTCCCTCCAGGGACCCAAAGACCATATCCTAATGTGCCTCCTGATTAGGGCCCTCCCAGGTGTTCCTAGCTTGGGGCTTCTCTTTGTGTGGCCTGCATCCCGTCAGATCACACTGTTCACCTTGGGCTGAACACAGTCCAGCAACATCATACTGTGTGTAGCTCTCTCCTGCTTCTGTGCCTTTGCTCTTGCAGTTTCTGTCCGCAGGAATGCCCCTGTATGTACCATCCAGATATCTGCTGTGCATCTTTAAGGCTCAGGCATTCCCTCCGGAAGTGTTTCCTGACCACCCTCCACCAAGGCTTTGTGATATCCCTTCACTGGTACTTTCTCCTTTTGTTCAGCAACTGTGTCATGAGCAGCTGTTAGGCGCCCACAGTGTTACAAGTGCTCCTGTGCTCATGGAGCTTACAGCCTAGCATCCTCCCTTGCCGCCTGTCTCCTTAGTTTATACAATGTTTCTCTCTCCCCCACATGAGCCTGTGAGTTCTTCTCATGCCTTACTCATTCATCTCTCTATCTCCAGCACTCAGCATAGGGTCTGGTGAAGAAAACCCTAAAAGTTAGTGTTAGATGAATAAGTGAGTTCCCTCTAACCCCCCTTCATGGTGCTCATGTCCCTCGGCTTGTGTGCAGCAGCGCCCCCCACCCTCCATCGCTCCCTGGCACCATGCGTGCTGCTCACATGACCGTCCTGCGTCATTGCACCATTTGTGTCTCCATCTTTTCTTTTTCCCTCACCTGGTTGTAAATTTCGTCAAGGTAGGGTCCATTTCTAGTTTCATTCTGTGTACTTGGAGTTTCTATCCTTCCTTATAGGCAGTCAAATAACGAGCAATATGTGAAGTGCTGCAGAAAGAAATAAAAATGTAAGGAGAGACTGAGGGCCTAGAGGTGCGTCAGTGTATTCAGAAACCTCTGGTGGGCACCTGCTGTGTACCAGCCCTGAGCCTGGTGCTGGGTGTTTTTGATGAAGGAAGCAGAGGTATCTGCCTTGAGGAGCCCAGATGGAGGAACATGAGGACAGGTGGGGTGTAGGATGCCCAGACCCTTCCCTTTGGTGGCACCACAGAGTTAAAGGGGGTATCAGACAGTCCTGGAGTTCAATCCTATCTCGTCCCTTGGTATTTGGCTGACCTTGGAGTGAGTCAGCTTTTCTTGAACTTCAGTCTTCTCATTTATAATACAGGACTGGTAAGAACATCTCCTTTGTAGAGCCATTCATTCATTCATCCATCCATTGAGTTCCTAATCTGTGTCAGGCATTGGTCTAGATGCTGGTGAGGGGATGGTGAACGAAGTCAGAAGTCTCTGCCCTCATGCAGTTTGCATCTCAGTGGGAGAAAGACTGGAAACAAAATGGTTAAAATACATACTATCAGAGGATGGTAAGCTCAGTGGAGGAAAAGAAGCCAGGAAAGAGGTGAGGAGCACTGGGAGAGCAGGCTTGGTGGGGAAGTACAATGGTCAGAGGAGGCCTCTCTGCAGAGATAACATTTGAGTAGAGATGTGATCAGACAGGTAGACCTCAGGGGGCAAGACATTCCATGAAGAGGTAACAGCAGATGCAGAAGCCCTGAGGCCACAGTGTGCTTGGCTTGCTGAAAGAATAACAAGGAGCCAGTGTGGCCAGGACAAAGGGAGCAGGAGCTCAGGTTAGAGAGAGGGTGTGTGTGTGTGTGTGTGTGTGTGTGTGTGTGTGTGTGTGTGTGTGTATGTGTGTCCTTTCTGCTGTGGCCTGGGGTTGCCAATTAAACCTATCCTTCAGACTTCTGCAGAGTGAAGTTGGGGACAAGTCCACACCCAGAATTTGCCTTGGACACACTGTTTCTGTGTTCAGTGTACTGGGCATGCTTGGGTGTGGGCTCCGTCTTGATAACCTCTTTCATGGGTTGAGGTGGAGGCCAGGATGCTCTAGCCATGGCTGGGCAGTCTCAGTTTGCCTCTGCCCCACAGTTGACTGGATACACAGGCCTGTCTCTGCCTGTAGGGTGTCTCATTTGTGCAGGGATTTAGCACGAACAGTGTCTGGACTCCCAAGCTCTTGGCCAAACATTCCAGATTCTTTGGCCATAAGCATTTTCTAAAGGGGCCTGGGACCCTTCCAGGGCTTGGCAGTTTCTGCTTATGCCCCACACAGATAGCTATTTGTGTCTGATTTTTGTATATTCCCCAAAGTACGTTTCCAGCCTCCTGGGGGAGGCCTGTCTCTCCCAGCCTGGCCAGCTTATCGGGAAGCTTCTGGCAGACCCGCCTCACACTACTGGCATATGGAGTGTCCTCCCACCACTGTCTGTCCTTCCCTGGTGTCCTGGATGCTGAAGGGCTAGTGGTGGAGTGGGGCTTTTTGTGTTGTTTTTAAATAGGGGCAACGTGGGTAAACAGAGCGGCGTTTCTGGTGCCGTCGGGAGGGCCAGGACCCCACATTCCGGTTCCATGACGACAGCCTGTTTCGTTGCTGCTTGCCGGGCTGTGGGCAGCAGCAGTTTAGGCGGAGACAATGGCGGCTCTGTTGAAACGCTGCTGAGCTCCCACAGAATGCATTTTAATTGAACACTTTCCACCCTGAAGTCTGCAGGAATCTGGTGGCCCACTCCTCTTCGTTCGCTCCTTTTCTCTGTAGCTCAAGAGCCAGGTTGTTACTGCTGCGCCTTTTCCCCCTCTAATATTAGCAGCCTCTCATAGGGGGCGGAGAATGGTTTCCAGCCTGGGGGTGGCTTGCCCTGGGCTGACTGGCCGCTGGGAAGAGAGAGGAGGGCTGGGGGTGGGGGCTGGAGGTGCCCGGGAGACATCCCTGTAACTGGGTCTGGGCGTCGGTGTGGGGCAGGGAACAGTAGGTACTCTGGGAAGCTCTCCTCCCCAGGGACGGGACTGGCTGCGGCTTGGGAACACTGGACCTGGAGTCAAGCTGACTGGGTTGCAATCCCTGGGTTGCAATTCCTGGCTTAACCTCTCTGGACCTCAGTTCCCTCATCTGCAAAATGGGCATAGGAATAGTGTCTGACTCCTAGGACAGCTGTGAGAATTAAATGAATTTAACAATATCGAGCGTTAAGGATACCACCTGGCACCTAATAAATACTCAATAAGTACATTTATTATTACATTACACCAGTTTATTTATTTATTTAAGACTTTATTTATTAAGGAGACAGATTGAGAAGAGAGCATGAGCGGAGGGTGGAGAGAAGGAGAAGCAGACTCCTCCATGAGCAGGGAGCCCAGTGTGGGGCTTGATCCCAGGACCTGGAGATCATAACCTGAGCTGAAGGCAGATGCTTAACCAACTGAGCCATCCAAAACCCCCATATTAGGTTATTTTATTTTATTTTTAAAGATCTTATTTATTTGACAGAGAGACAGTGAGAGAGGGAACACAAGCAGGAGGCGTGAGAGAGGGAGAAGCAGGCTCTCCGCTGAGCAGAGAGCCCGATGCGGGGCTTGATCCCAGGACCCCGGGATCATGACCTGAGCTGAAGGCAGACGCTTAGCGAGTGAGCCACCCAGGCGCCCCCATATTATGTCATTTTAATATTATGTCTTGATCATTGTTAATATCACATTTTATCCTGCAAGAGATTCGTCTGTGACTGCATTGGGACAGAGCAATATTCTTTCTAAAGTGCATATTGCTCTCACCACTCCTTGGCTTAGAAAGCCTCAGTGAGTCCTCATTGATGCCTCTGCATAAGGAGGAAGAAATTTCTGCTTATTCAAGGTCGACTCTGTGCTAAGTCCTGGGCACTTGGTGTGTATCTGCGTGTTTAGAGTAAGTCCAAAGTGTAGCTTTCATCAATTGGCCTTATTTTTATTTTAGCAATTTATTTTTTTTATTGACGAAAAATTGACATACAATATTGTGTTAGTTTCAGGTGTGTAATATGATTTGATATTTATGTACTTTATGAAATAGTTACCACAATAAATCTAGTTACCATCTGCTGCCATACAAAATATTACAATATTATTAATTATATTCCCTATGCTGTACATTACATTCCTGTTTATTTCTTACTGGAAGATTGTTCCTTTTAATTGGCCCTTATCTTGCTTATCTTTTCTCCCCTCCTCTGCCAAACCAAAAGAAAAACAAAACAAAACAAAACAAACCCAAACCCAAACAAAACATACCTCTACCTCAAAGGATGGCTTGTTCTTCTCTGATGTTTCGTTGGCCTTCATCCTCTCTGTCTTTGTGCATGTCCTGCCTTCTGCCAAGAATGCCCTGCAGGTGGTGGCCGTGGTTCTGGAGAAGTAGACTGGACTGGGGAGAGTTTGGGGATTCCCACAGAGGGTGGTGGATGCAGCCTGCGTGTGAGCCCACTGGCCAGTCTGACCGTAGGGGCCAGTTCTGGTTGACTCCTGCTCCACTGCTCGCTGTGTGGCCCTAGATGTGCCCTACTAATAGCACCTGCCTCATAGGTTTGCTGTGAGGAGTTAATCCACATCAAGTTTTCATACTAACGCCTGACCTACTGTGGGTGTCAACAGATGTTAGCTCTTCTTGCTTTTGCAATCTTTCCAAAGATTTGATGTAATGTTTTTTTCTGTTGGAGTATTTCTCTCTCCAGGCTCAACACTGGACTGGTGTTCTTTGGGGGAAAGAGGAAGTGGACAGGATCAGTGGACCACGGAGATCTGAGCAGGGGTTCCGTGTCCTGCCTGGCACTTCCTTTGGCCTCTGGCCATTGCTGTGGGCCAGGGATGGTTCGCCTCACTCCAGTCTGTCCATGACAGGACCCCTTCCTTCTCAGCCAGTCACTGTGCTCCTTGACGTGGCCACTCCTTGTGGTGACCGCTAGGTAACAGACACAGGGTAGACTCACAAGGTGTGGGGACTCTGTGTATACAGACCTACTTGCTTATGGATGGATTTACCTGTCAGGGGATGGGCCACTTGGTAACCAGATGAGAAGTCTTTATGGAACACGGCGAATTGCTCCGACTTGACATTAGCCAGATAACCCATTTCTGCTCAAGAAGGGTGCAGCATGGGTTTTTTCATCTTGCAAACTTCACAGGGCCAAGTTCTCAGAGGCTGAGTATCTTACAGGTACCTCTCATTGAAACAATGAAACTGGTGCAGTTCCTTAGACGGAGCAAGGGAAACCAAGAGTAGGGGATTTAACTTCAGGAAGCCGTGCCGATGTGCAGTCCATGTCCCCTTGGTTCCCTGATTACTGGGCTCAGCAGTCAGGAGGGCTGCAGCTTTATCCTGGTTCTGTCACTGACTGTGTGACCTTAAGCAAGTTGGGCCTTAGATTCTCTGTCGAGTAGGAAGATCCATCTAGCATTGCCTGCCTCCCAGGGTACTTTGCAAGGTCTGTGTTCTTGTGTGTTCATACTTGTTTATGCATTCAGTTAACTTTTGCTAGGCCTACCGAGTCCCAGAGCCAGGTATCTAAGTATGGACAGAGTATGATCTCCTCCATCCTAGAGCCCAGGGTGAAGCTGGGAAAGCATGTGAGTGGATAGCCGTCATGAACACCACTGTCTGGCAAGTGCTTTGCTAGAAGCACATAGAAGGTATATTGGTTCTTTTTTTTTTTTATTAACATATAATGTATTATTTGCCCCAGGGTACACGTCTGTGAATCGTCAGGCTTACACATTTAACAGCACTTAACAGCACATACCCTCCCCAATGTCCATAACCCAGCCACCCTATCCTTACCCCCCCTACCTCCCAGCTACCCTCAGTTTGTTTTGTGAGTTTAGGAGTCTCTTGTGGTTTGTCTCCTTCCCCATCCAATCTTGTTTCATTTCTCTCCCCCACCCCCCCACAACCCCCTGCCCTGCCTCTCAAATTCTTCATATCAGAGAGATCATGTGATAATTATCTTTCTCTGACCGACTTATTTCACTTAGCATAATAACCTCTAGTTCCATCCATGTTGTTGCAAATGGCAAGATTTTGTTTCTCTTGATGGCTGCATAGTATTCCATTGTATATATATGCCATATCTTCTTTTTTTTAAAGATTTTATTTATTTATTTGACAGAGAAAGATATCACAAGTAGGCAGAGAGAGGGAGGAAGCAGGCTCCCTGCTGAGCAGAGAGCCTGATGTGGGGCTCCATCCCAGGACCCTGAGATCATGACCTGAGCTGAAGGCAGAGGCTTTAACCCACTGAGCCACCCAGGTGCCCCTATACCACATCTTCTTTATCCATTCATCTGTTGATGGACATCTAGGTTCTTTCCATGGGTTGGCTATTGTGGACATTGCTGCTATAAACATTTGGGTGCATGTGCCCCTTCAATTCACTACATTTGTATCTTTAGGGTAAATACCCAGTAGTGTGTTGCGTGGTTGTAGGGTAGCTCTATTTTCAACTTTTTGAGGAACCTCCATACTGTTTTCCAGAGTGGCTGTACCAGCTTGCATTCCCACCAACAGTATAGGAGGGTTCCCCTTTCTCTGCATCCTCGCCAACATCTGTCATTTCCTGACTTGCTAATTTTAGCCATTCTGACTGGTGTGAGGTGGTATCTCACTGTGGTTTTGATTTGTATTTCTCTGATGCTGAGTGATGTTGAGCACTTTTTCATGTGTCTGTTGGACATTTGGATGTCCTCTTTGCAGAAATGTCTGTTCATATCTTCTGCCCATTTCTTGATTGGATTATTTGTTCAGTATATTGGTTCTTAACTCTGAGAGCTCAGGGGAGACTTTCCAGAAGAGGTGACGCTTGAGTGGGGCTGAGATAAGAAGGAAAGGGGGCACAAGGTGGAGGCAGACATGGCTCAGCACTATGGATATATGCTCAGAGGTGAAAGTGGGGCTGTGGGCATGTGTGGAAGAGGCTACTTGTGGATCGGTCTGAAGATGGGCTAAGGGTTGCAACTCTGTCAGGGGAAGGGGCAGAATGGCTTGAGACTCTGGTGTGTAGGATCAGGATGGTATTTTGCAAATCTCATTCTGGTGGCCCTGTGCAGGGGAACCTGCTGGCTGCCTTGCCCTGACCATGATCTCCCATGATGGTCTATGTGAGGGATGATCCAGGCCTGAACTGAGGCAGGTCTGTGGGCACAGAGGAGGACGCAAGGCACATTTGTGTGTGTATGTGTGTGTGCCTATTTATATGTAGGCGTTTTGGGAAAGGGCAAAACCCTCTGTGTGCACATTGGGTCGTTTCATTGCTGATTGAGATCATCACAAGTACAGACACCAGCGTTTCCGTTGCTAAGGCTCCATCCGTCCGGGGTGGTAAGTGGACGAATTGTAGAGGTTTATGTACAGGGATGGTCATTTGCAGCCTTGTTGATAATACTGAGAAATTGAAGACAACCCAATTGTCCATCAGTTAGACATCAGTTAACTAAATTATGGAGACATCGTACCTACCGTAAAATGTTGCTGCCAGCCTATTTTTCTGAACACGCAAGATAATATACATGTATCACATGAAAGAATAGAATAAACATATGTACCCCTTTGCCATTGTTTTCCATAATTCAAAAACCCATTGAGGTCAGCTTTGCTCTTTTTCCCGGTATACGACTTTCTGTTTTATGTTACTCGATGACTGTTTTGTGTCTGGGGCTCTGTGAATAAGGACAATTCCCTGTTCTTGCTGCCTTGCTTCCCTCAAGCAATAGGAGTAGGTGGCCACTAATTACTGTGGAATTTAATTGAGGGAAGTGAACAAAAGGCCTTGTTATCACCATTAAGTGATATTAAGCTATAGGCTGATTCTTCCTCTTATAAAGAGAAACTGTCTGGCTCATAAAGAAGCTTTTAAACTAAAGTTGTGTTAACAAAGGCCTCTTCCAGAGACCTCTCTGCTTGGGGGGAGCTGGAGGACATTCAGCCTTTGTTTCCTCTGTCTTAGGGAACCAGCTGGAGGTGAGGGGAGATGAGGTGTGCTTGCTGTCCAACCGGTTTTCATGCACAACATCTGAACTGGTGTGTTTTTTTGGGGGTGGCAAAGGGGTGGGGGAAGCTTTGCCTTGCATCTATTGGGTGCTAGCACCTTATGTCACCTTTTTTCATCCTTACTGCAGCCTGAAGATGAAGGAACAACCCTGTATCATCTTGTAGACAAGGATACCAAGGCTCAGAAGTTGAGTAACTTGCTTAGGTTGCCCAGCTAAGAATTGGTAGAGCCAGGATTTGGTCCCAGCTCTGTGTGCCCTTGAACTTTGCTTTGTGCTCACTGCTAATGATTCTAGAGCAGGGGCTGGCACCAGGCAGGTAGGCACTGTTGCTGTGTGGTTTAGCATTGGTGGTGGGCAAGGGTTGGGAGTGCCTGAGTTGGGGCAGGATGAGGGTTAACTAATCAGGTATTTATTTCATATCTGCTGTGTATGCAACATGATGCCAAATACTAGAGGACACAGAGAAGAGGCCCGGATAACACGATGACACTCTCCTTGTCTAGTTAGTCAAGTTGTTAGCCAACTCTGGTTGAAGTCACTCATTCTTTTTTTTTTTTTAAGATTTTATTTATTTATTTTTCAGAGAGAGAGCATGCATAAGCAGGCAGAGAGTGGCAGGCAGAGGCAGAGGGAGAAGCAGGCTCCTTGCTGAGCAAGGAGCCCGATGTGGGACTCGATCCCAGGACCCTGGGATCATGACCTGAGCCGAAGGCAGCTGCTCAACCAATTGAGCCACCCAGGTGTCCCAAAGTCACTCATTCTTATCTGGGGAGATATAGTGGGGTTGGTGAGGGATAAATAGGGATGGCAGAAAACAAGTGGTGGAGGGAGCCTGAAGAGGTGCAGCCAGTGAAACAGAGGTGGGCTGCAAGGGGACAGTGGGGTGTGAGCAACAGTGTAGGGATGGCGGGTCTGGGATGTAGTGGGGGTTTCTCGGAGGTGAGGGGTGTGAGGTTGGTCGGGAGGCTTTAGACCCTGGGCTGAGGAGTTTTGCTCGATTCTCTAAGTGATGAGGATCTATTAAAGGCTTTTTTTTTTAAATTGAGATATAATTGACATACAACATAATATTAATTTCAGGTGTACAACATAATGACTCAGTATTTGTATATATTGTGAAGTGATCACCACAGTAAGTCTAGTTAGCATCCATCACCACACATACTTACAGATTTCTTTTTCTTTGATGAGAACTTTTAAGTTCCATTCTCTTAGCAACTTTCAAATATGTAGTACAGTATTATTAAATATAGTTGTCATGCTGTACATTATATCCCCAGAACTTAATGATTTATAACTGGAAGTTTGTGGCTTTTGAGTCCCTTATGTATATTATCTACCTTACCTCCCAACCCCCAGCAACCACTAGTCTATTCTTTGTACTTGTGAGCTTGGTGATGGTGGTTGTTTTTAGGTTCCACATATAGGTGAGCTCATAGGTGTTTATCTTTCTCTGTTTGACTTATTTCAGTTAGCATAATGTCCTCAAGGTCCATCCCTGGTGTTGCAGATGGAAAAATTTCATTCCTTTTTATGGCTGAATGATATTCTAGTATGTCTGTGTGTGTACACATTCCACAGTCTATTCATTCATCCATCAGTGAACACTTAGGTTGTTTCTAGACTTTGGCTAGTGCAAATGATGCTGCAGTGAACATAGAGGTGCAGATATCTTTCTGTGTTAGTGTTTTTGCTTTCTTTGGATAAATACCCAGAAGTGAAATTGCTGGATCATCTGGTAGTTCAATTTTTAATTTTTTGAGGAATCTCCATACTGTTTTTTTCCCTTAATAGTTGTACCAATATACAATTTCTACCAAGTGTACAAGGGCTCCCTTTTCTCCACATCCTCACCAACACTTGTTATTTCCTGTCTTTTTGATATTAGCCATTCTGGCATTCTGGCAGGTTTTGATTTGCATTTCCCTGATTATGAGTGATCTTGAGCATCTTTTCCTGTGTTTGTTGGCCTTCTGTATGTCATTGAAGGCTTTTAAACAGAGAGCTGATATGGGGGGGGGGAGCAGTCCCAGGGCAGTTCATCCAGCCATGGTATAAAGTGCAGAATGATGGAGGGAGAGAGAGAGAGCTGCCTCATCTCTCTAGAATGTTCACCCATCTGGGAGAGTAATGGTAGGAGGGGGAGGGATGACCTGGCTGAGGTGGACTGGGTGTGTCAGATCTGCTTTGACTCAGATATGTGATAGTCCTGACAATAAACAAAAGAGATAGCTGCTTGTGCTAGTCCAGGGGGTGTGTGGGTCCACACTTAGAGAAAGGTTAGATTAAAGAATGGTTGGCATGTATGGGTGCCTGCATGTGTTCATTCAACAATTATTCATGGAGTGTCTACCATTGCACTTAGGCTAGAGTATATGGTAGTGGGCAAAAGAGATATAATCCCTTCCTTTTTTTTTTTTTGATTTAATTTAATTTTTTCAGTGTTCCAAGATTCATTGTTTACGCACCACACCCAGTGTTCCATGCAATACGCGCCCTCCTTAATACCCACCACCAGCCCACCCATCCCCCAACTCCTCTCTCCTCCAAAACCCTCGATTTATTTCTCAGAGTCCACCGTCTCTCATGGTTTGTCTCCCCTCTCCAATCTCCCGCAACTCACTTTTCCTTTCTTTTTCTAATGTCCTCCATGTGATTCCTTATGCTCCACAAATAAGTGAAACCATATGATAATTGACTTTCTCTGCTTGACTTATTTCACTCAGTATAACTCCTCCAGTCCCGTCCCTGTTGATAAAAGAGGTGGGTATTCATCCTTTCTGATGGCTGAGTAATATTCCATTGTGTATATGGACCACATCTTCTTTATCCATTCGTCTGTTGTGCGGCATCTTGGCTCTTTCCAGTTTGGTGATTGTGGACATTGCTGCTGTGAACATTAGGGTTCATATGGCCTTTCTTTTCACTACATCTGTATCTTTGAGGTAAATACCCAGGAGTGCAATTGCAGGTCATAGGGTAGCTCTATTTTTAATTTTTTGAGGAATCTCCACACTGTTTTCCAAAGTGGTTGCACCAACTTGCATTGCCACCAACAGTGTAAGAAAGAGGGTTCCCCTTTTTCCACATCCTTTCTAACACTCACAATTCCCTCCTTGGGTCTGGCTTTGAAAGTAAATGTCATGTGAGGAAAAAGAAAGGAGAGGGATAGAAAAAACATTTGACCTGCTTTAAGGAAACAATTTATTCCATAGCCTGGTGATTCCACTGGAGTGAAAACATTGCTTCTCATTACAGATAAGATCTTATAGAGGAAACACTGGGACAGAGCTTTACTGGAGGTGTGGTGTCTTAGACAACATCTAGTCCAACCCCCTTAACTTAGAGTTGAGTTAAACAATGGGGCCTTCCAGAGGTGGGGGGAATTCCTATGAGCTGTATAGCACATTCCTGTGAACCTCTGTGCTTCTCAGCACTCCTGCACCACACTATACTCGCTCTTCTCCCTGGATGAGCCAGTGTTTCCCACCTGGTTTCTGCCCTTGGGTGGGAGAAGGAGCTGGAGGAGAAATGGGGGACAGGGTGGACATTAACACTGGGATGGTGAGGGGGGCCTGGGTGGCTCAGTTGAGTAAGCATCTACCTTTGGCTCAGGTCATGATACCAGGGTCCTGCAGCTTCAGGCTGCCTGCTGCAGGGAGCCTGCTTCTCCCTCTGCCTGCCACTCCCCTTGTTTGTGCAGTTTCTTTCTCACACACACAATAAATAAATAAAATCTTAAAAAAAAAAAAATGGAACTTTGAGGGGTAGCTGGATGACTCAGTTGGTTAAGCATCTGACTCTTGATTTTGACTCAAGCCATGATCTCAGGGTGGTGAGATTGGGTTCTGCACTGGGTGTGGAGCCTGCTTGGGATTCTTTCTCTCTCCCTTTGCCCCTCCCCCTTTTGTTCTCTCTTCCTCTCAAAATAAGATAAAATAAAATAAAAAAAAGAAATGGAACAGGGAACATGTTTCAAACGCGGCAACCCACAGAGGAGAAGTCTCCCTTCCTCTGTGGGTCATTGAGGTCCCAGATCAAAAGCTCAAAGAGCCTTTTGGTTGGGCTCACATCCTCATCAGTTGCCCAAGGTTTGATAGATATTCTTTCCCAGGGCTTGTTTCTGAAGGCCCAGGTGGTAGGGACCGAGATGTCACTGACTTCAGAAGACCACATACACTGAGAAACTCCAGTGGCTTTCCTTTGAGTCTTGGGGCTCTGGCCAAATAGCCCCTGGTATGGCTGCAGCTCAGGTCTTTGTAAGTACCTGAGGGCAAGGCCCTGTCTCAGAGGTGCAGGATCTCTGGCTCCGTGAGGGTAAGTAACTTCTTGGAGTCTCACGGTCACTAAAGGATGCGGCCTGTGCTGGAGCTCACCCTGTATGCTTGTGGGCCACCCCACCCGACCTCAGGCATAGCTGCACTGCCTGCCTCCTTGGGGCCAAGTGGCCCAGCCCTTGTGGGGCTCACCCAGATGAACAAGGCCTTGCTTGTCTGACACGGTGGTTGAGGAGGAAGAACCGGGTTGAGTAACTAGAGGGAAGAGCACCAACATGGGAGGTCTTGGACTTCGGAGGCATACAGAGTGGACTGCAGCCCCAGCTACACTCTCTACTGGCTATGAGACTCCCAAGAAGTCACTTACCTTCGCTGAACCGCAAGTCCTGTACCTGTAAGATGGGGCTAAGGAATATGAACACCAGAGGATCGCTGGGAGGAGGATGTGTGTGTGTGCTCAAAGCAGAAGGCACAGGGCCTGGCATAAGAGGCAGGTGCTCAGTCTAAGTTGCAGGATGGATGTGCCCATTATGCTGTACTTGAGAACCTTCTGGTATACTTCCAGTCAGAGTGGAACCTCTCTCTTTCCACTGCTAGTCTACTTTTGCCCCGTGAACCCATCTGGGTCCATGGATTTGCTAGAGGCCATGGGGTCTATGCCTCTTTGGGAAACCCTTTGTTTTATTATAGCAGGCTGTATGGTTACTGGCCAGAAGGTTTCTAATTTTTTAGGCATTTATGAAAATTAGCTGTTTGGTGACACCACATGTATCTTAGTATGTTGATGTCCATTCATCATAATATTTGGAGGTGTTTAGAAAACAAGGAGGTCGGGGCGCCTCAGTGGTTCAGTCAGTTGAGCGTCTGACTCTTGGTTTCAGCTCAGGTCATGATCTCAGGGTTGTGAGATTGAGCCCTGCCACAGGCATGGGAGCCTGCTTGGGAGTCTCTCTCTCCTGCTCCTTCTTCCCCTCTCTGTTTGTGGCTCTCTCTGAATGAATGAATGAATGAATGAATGACATCTTAAAAAAAAATAAAACAAAAAACAAGGAGGCCAGATTCTAAAATACCTGTATGTATGCATTTTTCCTGGCTTCCAGAGAAACATTTTCAAAAGCCTAAAATATTAGATTGAACTTGGCTATCTCACTGGAACCTGGAGAGTAATAGTACTAGTGGCTAATATGGCAGTAAAAATAGCTTACATTTACTGAGTGCTTTCTACAGTTCTGCAGTTGGAGCACCTAAGCTCAAAGGGTTGCTGAGGAGGTTAACTATTTCCATATCAGAAAGCAAACCAAGCAAAAAACTCCTACTGCTCACTGATGATAATAGTCATACAGTGAATTACTACGCATCCATTTAAAATGGTGCTGTAAAATATTAACTAATGATATGGAAAATGTTCCCTGTACCTTGGTAGATAAAAGAAAATTATGAAACAGGCTAGCATTTGGAGGTTCTCAGTGAATGTTTAAACCCACGTTCATACAAAGCCATGCTATCACCTTCCTCATTTTATTGGTAAGGAAATCGACTTGCCTAAAGGTCACATAAGATTTTGGGTTTGGGTCTTTTGTAAGAATTCAGTGTTATCCTTAATGTTTCCATTAAAAAATAGACATTCCATAATCAAGAGTTAATTGCTATGTTCAGAGCAAAAGAGACAAATGAGGCAGGGATACCTGTTTAAGAACCACAGTGCTTTGTTTCCATAGCTCTCACAATTGGCAAAACACTTTATAGGATTTATAGTATACATAATGTATTCATAATTTTAAAAAGAATACATATTCATTATATAATTAGGAAAAGAGAGAAAAGCCCAAAGAAGGAAAAATATTTCTAATCTCTCAAGGATAATCATTGTTAACATTTTTCCTTCCTGTCTTTTTCTTTGCAAATGTATCATAAATTTTACAAACTTAGGATTGTGTTGTACATACGGTTTTGATTCTTGTTTCTTTCACTAATCTGTTGTAGACATTTCTCTCCATCATTAATTGTTCTTCTACACTGTCTGGTTTTTATGAGTGATCCTCAAATCTTGGACATTAGGTTGTTCCCAATTTTTTTTCACTATTATGAATAATGCTGTTATTTTTTTTTTTTTTAAGATTTTATTTATTTGGCAGAGAGAGACAGAGCCAGAGAGCACAAGCTGGGAAAAATTGTAGAGAGAGAAGTAGAAGCAGGCTCCCCGTGGAGCAGGGAGTCTGATGTGGGGCTCGATCCCAGCCGAAGGCAGATGCTTAACTGACTGAGCCACCCAAAATTCCCCCAGAATGATGCTTTTATAAACTCCCTTGCCTTTATGAACATCACTGGTCATTTCCTTAGGATAAAATCTTGGAAGAGTTGTTGGGTTGTTGTTGGGTCAACAACATCAGAGGACATCAGCCTCTGATAATTCACTCTCTGTTTACATTTTCTCTTTTGATCCCTAAAATAACCTTTGAAGCTGGTTTGGGAAGAATTATTATCTCCATTGTACAGATTGGAAGCTGAAGTTTATAGAAGTTGCCATTTCTCAAGATAAGAAACTACTTTGGAATGGTAAAAGGAATTGCTTTAATCCAGTGAGTTAGAGAGAATAGAGTAGGAGGTGGGTTCTGGTTTATCAGTTTTGTTGTACTATATAGACTTTCCAGAAATTCCACTTCCTTTTTTTTTTTTTTATAAAGATTTTATTTATTTGACAGAGAGAGAGAGATCACAAGTAGGCAGAGAGGCAGGCAGAGAGAGGGGGAAGCAGGCTCCCTGCTGAGCAGAGAGCCCGTTGCGGGGCTTGACCCCCGGACCCTGAGATCATGACCTGAGCTGAAGGCAGAGGCTTTAACCCACTGAGCCACCCAGGTGCCCCTGAAATTCCACTTTCTATAACTTCCCCCCATGTCATGGATCTGCCCTCTGGCCCCACATAGAACAGGTTTCTTTGTTAAGTATTCACAGAGGCTCCCATGTGGCTGTAAGCATGCCCTTTTCTGAGTTAAGTCATCTTTGTTTGTTCTTGAAGCATGTTTTTCATTTATTTACTGTCTTTGGTACTACTGTGGACATAGAGTAATTTCTCAGTAATCCTCTTAATATGTTTATTAATCAGCCCTTCAGGTTGGAAGTGACAGAAACCCCACTCAAACTAACTTACACAGAAAAGCAAGTGTATCAGTTCCAGTACCTGGGAACTCCAGGGGTAGATTTGGCCCAGCCTTGGCACTGTTGGCCACCAAGTGCTCATTCTCCTAGGATCTGTGTATCACTTCTTAGAGAAGATTTTGATTGGCCTTGCTTGGATCCTGGGTTCACCCCTTGGATGAGTACCCCTTGGGTAGCTGACAGTTGCAACCTGAAAGTGTGGAGAGGTGGTCTTCATTGAAGAAATGTGTGTAAGCAACACATGCCTAATATATTGTGATATGTAGGATTGAGCATTGTGCCGGGTGGGGTCTGGCCAGCTCAGAAGAGAATGGAATCACCATCTTTCTTTTTCTCAACATTATATTTCTGTTAATGCAACCTAAAATCAAAATAGGTTCCCTACTAATGTATAGTCATAGCACATCATATGCTGCTGCTCAGCCTCTCTCTGTCCCCTCTTACACTATTTTTGCTGGGATATTTTGGACTCAAATTTAGGTTTTTAAGCTTATCCCTGTTTGATTTCAGATGGCTGTATTAGGTCCAGAGAATCAGCCTGTTGAGACCCTTTAGCCCTCATTCTGTCATGTGGAATACTGGGCTCCCTCCAGCTCAGTGCACTCTGGAGTCAGGTGAGAGGTGTGATTGGCATTTAGTTCGGGGAGCGGGGAGAGAGGGGGGAGAGGAGGGAAGGAAGGCCTCATCCAGGCCATCAGCTGCATTAAAAGAGCCAGAGTCGTCTCCTACCTCCCCCTACTCTTCAAACCTCTACAGTTTTGTTGTTGTTGTTATATTTTTTGTGGCCCATGAGGTCAGCCTCCTGGTACATGGCATGTCAGGAAGGGCGTCAGGCAGTCCGCTTTCCTACGGAGGCCCCAAATGGACTTAAGTTGAAGTAGGAAGGGTCCAGGTTAGATATTAAGAACTTGTTGGCGTAGGTGGGTGTGGGAGGTATGCTGAAGAAAGCACAGGTCCTTTTCCAGAGGCTGCCAGGCACTAGCAGGTTCCCGAGAAGTCTTCAGAGGTATCGGGTGGCCAGCAGTGGACTGGAAGTGCCTGTGAGCCTCGTTGGGTTATAGATTGATTGTGCTGGCCTCCTGCATGCAGGCATTCTTGGTGGTGAGCGGGTGGCCTTGGCGTTGCTCTACTGAAGGGCTCCAAACTGTGTTGTTTGGCTGCAAAAACAGTTTTCTTCCTTCCAAGCAAGAAACACAGAGCGGCCCTTCAGAGAGGACAGCTGGATGGGCAGCCGTTCTGGCAGCATGTGGTGCTAATCTGATGCAGCGTCAGATGGCCTGGCATCAGCAGAGCTGGACAGCCTCATCCAGAGGGGCCCCTGGAGAACGGAGGGCAGTGGGGGGAGCCTTGCCCTAGAAGGTCCTGAGTCCACAGTCAGCGATAGGCAGGAGGCCCGATCTAGGCACTGGTTTGCCCGTGAGTCAGGCAGGAATGACAATAGAGAACGGCCTTTTCTCTGTGTCCCTGGGGGTCTGGTGTGCTGTGCGTGTGTCTTTGTGTCTAGATGTGAGTCTTCGAGCTCTTCCCTCCCGGTTTCCTGGGAGGAGAGGGGGGCAGTTCCCTCTGAGCGTGAGCATTAGGGGTGCCTGGGCTGTCCTCACCTCATGGTGGGTCTGCCAGACCACGCAGTACTTTGGCAGTCTGTTCCTGTGGACACCCAGGTGACTTCCTGTGAGTTCCTAATAGCTCTGGTGCCCCCCATCTGCACCAGATCCCAGTTGGACTCTGGTTTTGGTTTGGGCCAAGTGGGGTTCTGTCTGCTCATCCTCAGTCTTTCACTCTGTGTCCGTCTCCCTGTCTCCCTTTCTCCTTCTCCTTCATTGTGCACTCCTTTCCCCTTCACTATATGCCCTGAGCCCCCATTCCACCCTAAGAGAGGTGGGGGTTGGTTAGACCACGACCTACTTCCTCATATTTAGATGAGCACCTCTTTCAGGGCAGCAGGGTTAATGAAGGGTCTAGAGTCCAAGTGTCTAGAGGAGGAGGTTGGCTGCTGAGGAGGGGGCTGAGGTGGCAAGCTGGCAGTCTGTCTCCTGGGGGTGCCTACATCACTCTGGTGCCTGCAGGATGCGAGACCAGTACTTGTCTGGGGTCCTTTTGGGGCTCTTGGGCTGTCACCCCAGAAGAAACTGGTTTGCAGAGCACTTTTGCATTGGAGAAGGGGAGCGAGTGGTGGGAGGTGGGACAGCCGGTGGGCTGTACTTTTCTGGATCCAGGGTCCAGTGGGACCCTGGGCTCCCAGGCAAGAGGTGACTTGTGCGTGGGCCTCAAGAATGGAGGAGTGTCTTGTGGCATCAAGCAGAGCTGTTTCCTCCCTTCCCCTTCCCCAGCCTGGTGAGGAGCCATATGTTGAATGCCTATTAGCATTTGTCCTTGATCTGCCCTGCCCAGGCCTTGGATGCCGGGTGAGGGTCTATTTGAATTTTCCTTATCTCTGCTCCAGGAGAAAAGAAACCAGTTTGGGAAAATCTGAGTGGGGGAGAGGAGGAAGTTGCTAGTTGAGGTCTGCCCTGATGAAATGCTGTCTGGGCTGTTCTCGGAGTTGCTGGAGAAATTATATGTTAATGGGAATGTGCTTTTCTAAACTTTAACTAGCAAACCAAAGAGATGTTTGCCTGTTAATAATGTACCTGGTAAGCTGTTGAGCTGAACTTTCACAGCCAATTTAAAAAAACAAGGTAGGGAATTTTGAAAATAGGACATCCAGAGCACGCGTGTCCTGGAATGATTTCCATATTTCTGTTGGAATAAGCAGTTTTGTGCTAATTGGGAGGGTTTCGGTGGCCCTGTTCTAGCTGGTGGCCTTTCCAGGAGGTGCTGATGCTGTGCTCCCTGTCCCTGAAAAGTAATTTACTATGCAGCCCAGTTGCAGATGAACTAGGAAGCCATCTCCCCACTTTGGGAAGCCGTAAAGTTGGGGCAGCTTTTCCCATGGTGGGAAAGCCCGGTCGGACTGGCCGAGGCAGAGCCGCGAGCTCTCCACATCCCTTGCGGGCACATGCTTTAGGCGTCTGAGAGCAATAAAACCCTCCTGACCCAACAAGGGTGGGGCTGGCTGAAGGAAGAAAGCAGGGAGTGGAGTTTCTGCTCTGGTATCTGAGATGACAAAGTCCTTCTGCAGAGTTTGCTTTGGAAAAGAGAAGAGGTTAAAAAAAAAACACCAAAACCCCCAAATCTCCAAATGGAAAGTTTAGGGAAATTGAAACAAGGACTCCTCTTGGAGTCTGAGCGGTGTGTGTTACTACAGGAGATTGGTACCTTTTGTTAGAGTCCCTGGATCTCAGGCCCTCGATAAGCTTAAGCTCTCAACTTCACTTTCACACCCTGGCTACTGAGTCCAGATGTCCTTGTTCCTTGCTGGGTCTCATTGGTGCCCTAGTGGGCTTGTGGGTCCCAGAGTGGGTCCCAGAAATGAGCTCAGAGAGTGGACTTTGCCTAGCTCAGGGGATGTTTGTGGAACACGTGGGGTGGTTACTTATAGCTGTGTGCAGCATGTACACACACACACACACACCATGTCTCCAGTCCGGCTTCTGAGTCGGTCCTATCTCTCCAGCCTCATCCAGAGTTCTCCTCTTCCCTCTTGTGTGTCCTCACCCCACCTGTGCTATGAGAAAACCTTGTCTACACTAAGCAGGCATCGCACTAGTGTTTTGTGTCTATTGCAGTGTTTACTCCCCTCAGCCACCCTGGGAAGTAGGTGATGGTGTTATAATGTTGCCATTTTACAGATGAGAAAATCGAGGTCGAGAGGGATTAATTAATTGGCCACAGAAGTTAATGGTGATACCATGGCTTACCCACAGATAACCTCTGATTCAAAAGCTGAGTTCTTGGGGCACCTGGGTGGCTCAGTCATTAAGGGTCTGCCTTCGGCTCAGGTCATGATCACAGGGTCTTGGGATCAAGCCCCACATTGGGCTCCGTGCTCAGCAGGAAGCCTGCTTCTCCCGCTACCATTCCCTCTGCTTGTGTCCCCTCTCTCGCTGTGTTTCTCTCTGTCAAATAAATAAAATCTTTAAAAAAAAAAAAAGTTGAGTTCTTAACTTCTAGGCTATAAACCTCCCTTTTTCTGGGCTTTAAGCTAGAATAGAGTAGGTTCCCCGGGGGGAGGAAAAAAATGCTTCCATTCTCCCCTCCCCACCATTGCACTGTTTACAGACAGCTGTCTCTCACCTTCCCTGGCATGGGAGCCCCCAAAGATGAGTTGGCAGTGGAGAAGTGTCAGGCTCTGAGGGGCTTGCGGTGGTGGTTTGGTGAGTTTATTTCCACCTGTTATCATTATCATGGCCGCTGGTATAATATATAAAAATGAGAAAGGAAAAATGGCACCAAAGGAAGGGTCAGTCTAAGGTAGGAGTCTTCAAACTTTTTTGATCATGTATATCCCATTAACAAATTAGCATGTACCCTAATATATGTAGACTCATTTATAAATTTTATACACAAACTGTGCTAATGAACCTATAAGACATGCACACACACACACACACACACACACACTTAAAAGGATGATATAAAAATAAAAGTGAATAGGTGTTTTGATATTTTCTTCCTGAGCCACAGTAGATGATCTTGAGCACCCCAAGGTTGAGTATACCCTCCTTTGGAGACCCCTGCTGTCCCCCCAGTTATCTGATCAATTCCCTGTGACTGTGGTGTCTCGTGAGAGAGTGCACATGTGACTAAACCCTCCATTTTTGGGTGCTCTGATTTTCAGAAGCAGGCAGGTCCTGGCCTCGCAGCCTCATGGTTTTTGGTTAGTGTTACCAAACTGCCTGGAACCAAGGGGGAGGCTCTCCTAGCTCCTGCTCCGGCTGCAGGCCTTTGCTGTTATTCCTGAGCCTCTCAGTCAGCACCAACAGCTTGCACGTCCTCCTAGGGATCATGAGGGAATGGCCATCTCCTGGGGCTTGGGTACAGCCCAAAGATTGGTGAGGATGTAGAGAAATTGGGACTCTGGTGCATTGCTGGTGGGGAGGTAAATGGTGCAGCCACTATGGAAAACACTGGCGATTTCTCAAAAATTCAAATAGAGGTACCAATAGGATCTAGCAATTCAACTTTCAGGTATACACTAGGAGGGACTGAAAGCAGAGACTTTACAGTAGCCAAAAGGTGGGAGTATCCGCCAACAGATCAACAGATAAACAAGATATATAGTACGCCGGGAATGGACTATCGTTTGGCCATAAAAAGGAAAGAAATTCTTATCCATGCTTCAACATGGATGAACCTCAAAGACATCATGCTAAATGAAATAAGCCAGACAGAAAAGGACAAATATTGTATTACTCCGTGTGTACGAGTTACCTGGAGTCGTCAAAAACATAAATACCAGAATGAATAGAAGTCACTTGGGCTGGAGGTAAGGGCAGGAGGAATGGGTGTTATTGCCGCTAATAGAGTGTTCTGTTTGAGGCTGTGAAGAAGTTTTAGAAATAGATAGCGGTGATGGCCGCACAATATTGTGACTATAATAAAGCAAGAAATAACTTTTTTTTTTTTTTTTAAAGATTTTATTTATTTATTTGAGAGAGAGAAAGTGAAAGGATGAGAGCAGCGAAGATCAGAGGGAGAAGCAGACTCCCCGTGGAGCTGGGAGCCCGATGCGGGACTCGATCCCGAAACTCCAGGATCATGACCTGGGCCGAAAGCAGTTGCTTAACCAACTGAGCCACCCAGGCGCCCGCAAGAAATAACTTTTAAAAAAGGAGGAGGAAGCAGGGAGAAGAGGCTGGGGGTTGGGTTGGAAGGACAGGCAGGTTGGTTATTTCCTTTGTCTGAATGTGGTGTGGCTGTGGATGAGATGTCAGGCTGTCCCCATCCCTGTGGGCACCGGTGCCAGGCATTAGGGCGGCTAGAATGGGACCCCTGTGGCCACACCCTGGCCATTCTGACTGGCTGTACAAAGAGCTCTCCAGGCCCCCCAGGGAGATGGTCATCAAGATGGAGGCCGTGAAGTAGGTCCGTTTGTCCTGTCTTGTCCGCTCTCCCCAGTCAGCTGATGACAGCTCTGGTGCCGCAGCCCAGCACCCTGTGATCGCAGACACACCTCTCTGGCTGCTCCATTGTCAGAGCTCTCTGATTTTCAGAAGCAGGTAGTGGTTTTCCTGGGAAGGTTGGAATCATGAAGTAGGGCAGACAGGTTTCTTTGGAGTTAAATTTAGGGCTCAGAATCCAGGGGTGGCTGTGAGAAGCTCTATTTAACTGCTACCCCACCACCAAAAAAGAAGAAAAAAATGTCCTAAATTAAGCACGGTACATGGAACCTGAAGATACCTCCACCAAATTGGAACACATCCCTCTAAAAATAAAAGATGCTGAAATCTGGAAAATACCATGTATGGCTCCCTGGTCAGGTGCTTGCTTCTCTGTTTTTCTATTTTTGCCATCCCTGTCCCAGTACTGGAGTGGCCCAGGGAAAGTGTCCCCCTCCTCCCCAGAGAATAAGGCCTTGTCTCTCATGATGCATGGTCCCTGGAGTGGGGCGTGGAGGCTTTCTACAGATGAGGAGGCTGAAGCCAAGAACTGCCATCATGACTGTCCCCATGGGTCACCGTGGCCGCCCCTGTTTCTTATTACTCCCTTTCTCGAAATGTCGGTTAGCCCTTGGTTCTTCTGGGGACAGGTGCCCTTAACTCAGAAGCGCCCTTAGTACCACCTAGTTCCCAAGGCTCCAGCAGCTGAGCGCCACATCTTGGACCCTGTGATTTCTCTTGTTGCTTCTGGGTGCTGGCAGACCAGGGTGCACGAGAGATTCTCAGAAACACAGTTTTTAGGGCCACATCTAGGCCAGTGTGCACAGGCAGAAGCTGAGCTCGCAGGAGAGAGGACTTGGGGTTGTTTTAGGAAGCGAATGTTGCATGGAGAAGATGGTAACTGTGAAAGACGGGCACTTAATGCATATTGGGCCTGTCTCCAAGGGTCTTTGTACAGACTGGCCTCACGACAGCCCTTAGAGGTGCACAGTGCCCAGTTCCAGTGAGAAAACTCCCGAGTATCCTGTCCAGGGGCCACCCACCAGCAAGAGGTGAAGATGGGGTCTGAACCCACGCAGTTTGTCACTAGGGTCTGTGCACCTAGCTGTGTGTAAGCCAGTCATTAGCCAAAGCCACAGGGCTGCCTCCTCCCTGAGGCACAGAGCTGAGACTCAGGGCCCTGGTGCTCCTCCCCTTACCTCCTATTTGGGAAAAAAGACTTAATAAAGGTTTTCCTGCTCCCTTCTCCCCACTTATTCCTCTCCTGGGGTGGTGGCTCTTCATCCTGACTTCGGCATGCAGGCTTCTTTCCATTTGGTGCATTTTTGGTGGGGTGCACCATGACCACCTACTGTGTGCAGACCCTTTGATAGGTGTTCACACATGGCCAAGGAGGTAGGTATTACTGCGCCCAATTTACAGGTGTGAAAACTGAGGCTCTGAGAGGTGAACAGCTTGCCCACATTAAATAGCTAACTAATGGCAGAACCTTAATGTGATCTCAGGACCATCTGGCCCAAAAGTCTGTGGCTTTTTCACCCTCTTCCCCATGCAGTGCGGTGGGCCTGCCATGACCTCCCTCACTCTGGGCTCTGCCGAAATCCTATCTCTGGCTTTGGTGCTGCCAGGGTAGGTTTGAGGGCCAAGGCTGAAACAACATTGCCCTTTCCAGGACAGATGCTGGGGCAGAGACCGGTGAGGAGGGGCCTCATGACCTCCCCCAGGTGTCCTGCAGGTCCAGTCTGGGAGAGTAACAGCCAGCGTGCCCCCCTCCGGGCGTGGCCGGGGTGTGTGTATGTGTGTGTGTGCAGGACCCAGGGCCTCTTTTCTGGGCCACTTCTCCGATTGCCTGTGGCCCGTAACTGTAAACTCTCCGGAGTTCTCAGCCAAGGGAAGCAGAGGGAGGATCAGTGCCTTTGAGGGGCCGGGGCAGGTGTGAGAAGCGGATGCTCTTCCCTCTCTGAGGCTTGTCCTCTGATGAGCCGCATAGAAGCTGGCATCAGGATCACTCGGGCTGGGAGCCTTTCTGCAGCCCTTCCTGGCTGAGTTGCCGAGACGCTGTCATTTCTTCAGGAGCCTTGGTCTTCCAGGTGAGTGGCAGAGGAATAGGCTCGGGACAGAGGTGGTTTGGGAGACTCACTGAGGAAATTCTGCTGAATGATCTGATTCTTGTAAACCAGAGGGCTTTGTGTTTTGGGTTTGGAGAGAGCTGGAAAACGAGGAGGAATATGTTTCAGAGAATCAGGTTCTTCAGCTGGAGACCCCCACGGGCAGAGTCGGCAGTGGGCTTTCTGGAGGGGTGCAAGGGGGAGCTCCTGGCTGGGTCCGTTTTGGGGAGCGTGGACTAGAGATGTGGGAGGGTGACGACAGAGGTGCTAAGAGGAAGGCCGAAGTTTGAGGACAAGTTTGAGTTCAAGGAGCTGGCCGGTGACTAGGGTGAGAGCTGCTCCCTGCCCCCCCCGCCCTGGGGCTGGCTCCCTGCGTGCCTCAGTGCCCCCATCTCTATGTCGGGGGTAAAATTCTCTGCGGGCCCTGCTGTGCGGCTTTGGAGGCTGCAGCTGCTGTGGAGCCTTACTCTGTTGTTGCCATTATTTATTATTTAAGCACCTCCCTTGTGCCTGTGGGCGGAGTGTCACCTTAGGCTGCAGTCCCCTGTCACTGCTGGACCCTGCAATCACCTGTCTGTAGTTAGCACCTACTGTATGCGGGGGTGTGCACCACGTGTTTCCACGTGGGTAAGAGGCCAAGGAGCCGTTCTGGAATTTCCATGGGGGCCCTTCCCTCCTGTTTGGGCTCCCGCTGCGCCTGTGTCTGCCGGTAGGGGCGTGCACGTCCCTCTCTTCCTGCCCTGTCCCACCCTTCTCCCCCCTCACCAGGGACTGCTGCTCACTCTCATGGTGCCCGGCACACAGGGCTCAGCAGCCATTTAATCAATCCAGCAGGGAGTTTGGAATCTAGATCTGCAGTGGCTTCTCATCTCATTCCTGTTTCCTGGCCCAGCTCAGGCCCTGGCTGCCATTCCTCCTGTTCAGGGAGCCGGACCCTTGAGGGCTGTGCTGGCCTCTTCCCCGGGCAGGAGGGGGGAGGCAGGACGGAGGGGGGCAGCGCTTGGGGCTGTGATGGGTGTGGGAGCAAAAGTGCTTGGCCATTTGGGACAAAAACAAATAGGAGTCAGCGTCTGGGGAAGAAGAGGTCGTGGGAACTGAAAGGACATGTGGCCCAAGGTGGGCAGAAAAGCCAGTTCGCAGCAAGGGGTATGGTTGGCAGAGCCGTGGGAGGATGTGAAGGTGCATGCGGTCTTAGTGGCGGTGTGGGGGGCTTCGATGTGGAGCACACAGGGCCGGCGCTCATCCTTGTATCTTCAGCGGGACCCTTGGGGGCAATCAGTTTCAGCTCTGAAAATCCATCGGTGTTATCTGGGCTCTTTCCCTTGGGTTTGACCTGGGGTAAGCCATCTGGAGGTGCGGGCCTTTGAGGGAACCCCTCAGCCCCCTCCACCCCGGTGCCACCTTTTATGGGAGAGCTCCAGGCAGGAACAGCACGCTGATAAAGAAGTATTTTCATTCTCAGGGACGTTAATTACCACAGATTAGATTTCTACTGAGTGGGCCTTTTGTTGCAGGACCCTTTCTAACCAAGGTGGTTTCAATACTACTGCGCTTTCAGGGAGCCAATTCAGGTTCATTACTTTGGTCTGTTACCACCTGGGGTATTCAGCTCTGATGTTATTACTTCTGGCCCCCCTGGGTCTGGTTTTTCAAACTTGGTTTAAGTCCTGGCCTGGTGTGTCTCCCTGAGACGTTGCTCTCGTCAGGTGCTGAGCCTGGAAAAAAATGACCCAAGCATGTAGACACATTTTCTTGGCTCTGTGAGGTTTTTTTTTTTTTTTAAAGATTTTATTTATTTATTTGACAGAGAGAGAGAGAGAGAGATCACAAGTAGGCAGAGAGGCAGGCAGAGAGAGGGGGAAGCAGGCTCCCTGCTGAGCAGAGAGCCCGATGCGGGGCTCGATGCGGGGCTCGATCCCAGGACCTTGAGATCATGACCTGAGCCGAAGGCAGAGGCTTTAACCCACTGAGCCACCCAGGCGCCCCTCTGTGAGTTTTATTAAACATTTACAAACGTGTTTTTTTTTTTTTTTTCCAGTTTCCTGAGGTGATCTGGCACAGACAAGATGAGCTTTGAGTGGGCTTTCCAGTTGTCATGTTCATTTGTAATTCCATCAGTTCCCGCTCTGTGGAGGAGACTGGAAATGATCAGGCAGTGGTGGTCTAAGGAATCCAGGCTGAAAGTAGGAAAGGGTGGGGCAGTTGGTGGCCGTCCCGAGTGTGAAGACAGGGAGTGACTGGCTTGGGCAGGGTCTAGACTCTCACCCACCTGCAGGCTTGACATTTCCATTCCTGCAATGGGCACTACTTGGGCTTCTGAGAGCCTGCACGCTTTTCTTTTTCAATATTCTTTCTCTGGTTACAGCTGGTGTATAACTAAGAAATTAGCAAAGAAGAAAATAAGTCACCCATAATCCTACGACCCCAAGAGAATAGATAATGATAGTCAAGATCTTACCATATTTCCTTATGGATTTTGGGGGGCATTTAAGATCATTATTGAGGTCTTAACACTCTCCACATATATCTATATCTTGCACTTGCAGAATGGTTCTTATTACAGAAACAATGCACATTTGATTGTGGAAAACTTGGAAAATGTTGAGGGAAAGCACAGAATGAAAAGTAAAAATTACACTGATTATTCATCCAGAGCCAACCATTTTTTTGGTCACTTTTTGCATACACTTGCCTGCCTTCTTTCTCAAGGATATACACACATTATCTCTCTCCACAAATTGGGACCGTGCATACACAGACATCCTTTCTCTTTTCCCTTTTTCCTTAAAAACATCCCATAAATGTGTGTCATGACATGCAGTTTTCCTGAGACAAGGTTTTTGAAAAATAATTTATTTAGGTGAAATTTATTTATGTAATGTGAATTAACCATTTTAAAATGAGCAATCCAGTGGCATTTGGTACATACACACTGTTGTACCACTACCGTCTCTGTCTAGGTCCAAAACATTTCCCTCACTGCAGAGTAAAACTCCTTACCTGTTGCAGTTTTTCCCCATTTACTCCAGCCTCTGGCAACCAATCAATCTCTATCAAATTTTCTATCCTGGATATTTCATGTGAATGGAATCACATGAGACATGTTTGTGTGTGTGTGTGTGTTTTGTTTTTGTGAGGTTTTTTTTGTTTGTTTTGTTTAATGTTTTTGAGACATGGTTTGTAATGGCTGCATGGTGTGCTTTTTATCTATTTGAATAGGTCCCAGGTCCTCAATATGAGGTCTGTCATCCAGGAGCTGGGATTCTGTCATATGGATATACCATAATTTATCTAATTCCTTGCTCCTGGACCTTGAGGTGGTTTGCAGTTTTTTAATGCCTACAGGTACTAATGTGTTGAACATCTTTGTGCATAAATTTCTTTTTGTATTTTCAAATTAGCAAGGACACATATTCTTAAATATATCCATGTAATTTAATTTGAAGTCATTGTGAAGTAAAAATCTTTCTTTTTCTTTTTTCCTTTTTTTGGGGCATCTCCTTGAATGAAAGACTCTTGCCTCTAATCTTTGGGTGCCCTGTTGCTTTTTTGCAAGTCTTGTCTCTCCTATCAGAGCAGTTCCTCAGCGAGGTGACTCATGTTGCCTTGAACCTTGCAAGGTGATAGTGCTTCACGCTGTGTGGAGGCAGCACTTCAACCTGCCTCTTCCTTAAGGATCATCTGGGCTGTTTCTGCAGAATCTTTCTGTTCTTCAAGAGCAGCGTAACTTTTGCAGAGACTGGTTAAACTACTTTAGATGGAGTTGACATGGCTGGCCGGTGCTTGCAGAACTTGTAACTGCCGGAGACTTCAGGTAAAGGTGATTTGCTGCTCCTCATCTCTCATCCAGGTGCAGGAAGTGCCAGAGTAAGGCTGGCTGGGAGAGGTCCCTGTAGACATCGTGGTGAGGGCACAGCCAGGAATAGGCTTCCTGGAGAGGCCTCACCTCCTGCAATATTCAAGACTGGAACGATTTCCTTTATCCTTGTCATAGACTTGGATTAGGTGTTATTAAAACAGGAGCTACCTTTGACTCCTACTGTGGCCTTGTGAGTCGGGGGTGTTGATGGAAGGAACACTGAAGTGAAGTCTTAGATTTGCTGTGCCACTAATTAGCTGTGTGACTTTAGGTAAGGCACTGCTCCTCTCTAGGAATCAGGTTGTCTGTACTTAAGTGAGTGTTGAGTTACCCTAAGCATTCATGCCCCCTTCGGAATTGCACTTGCTGGGTCGTCAGTGATGACTGTTCTCTCCAAGCCTAGCACAGTGTCTGGTACAGAGTGAGCATTCAAGATGCACCTGTGTGAGCATGCACACATGCATGTGTGTGCACACACACAAACATGCACTCCTCTGAGCTGCTCCACTATGACAATAGGATATAGCTTGTTTCCCTGGTCCCTATAGGATATACACAGAAATAACATACTCCTGAAAACTAGATCACTGGGTGTGGTTCCACCCACAGTGGTTTCCAAGTTGCTGTGTATGGTCTCTAAAATCTCCCCTTTTCTAGGTGACTCGGTCTCTAACCATGCCCCAGTCATTTTAAATCCCTTGTGTGGGCTCATTAAGCCTGCCTTCATTTTAGATATCTGGGAGTAGTCCTTAAAATCCCATCCTTCCCTTCTGCCATTGTAGTTTTTTGGGGGCAGTCTTTACTATTCTTTATGGACACTATGAATTGTTGGCTCATGTTTGGCATGGCCTGGAGAAAAAAAACAACTTAGAATTCTTTCTAGATCAGTAATTTTCTTTAAGCTTCATTGATTCTGAGCTAAAGCGTATCTATAATATCTTCTCTTTTAGTCTGTTAACAACTGACTTAATTCAGTTAATGCTGGGGAATCAAAGAGGAGCGGATCGTGGCCCCTCAAGATGCCATAGTCCAGTAGGACAAACAGATACACAAACAACTGTAATGTAACAAGGAGGATTTGTATAGAATGCAGTAGGAGCACAGTGGGGGACTGGAGTGTGGATCCATTCCATGGGATAGGTTCAGTTGGAAGAAACATTTGAATAAGACCTTGAAGGATGGATGGGTAGTAAGTTGTCTTGTTCATCCGTATGGGAAGAGTATTCTGGGAATACTCATTGATCTCATTAATTCAGCAAGTCTTCTCTTTACCTGCTGCAGCCTAGGCCCATGGTTTGTTAGGAGTTTAGATTTTCTTCTTTGTATTCTCTGTGGTACTTCGCATAGTGCTTTGTATATACAAGTTGTTTGGGAAATATTTGAGTAAATAAAAAATTTCATCTGATACGTAAGGGAAGTAAAAATTCTGACATTTGTGGAAACTGACTTTCAAATGAAATAATGTGTATGAAAATAAAGCATTAAGCAACTGTAAGGTATGCAGTTGGTATTTAACGCTCTTGTTAGTTGTTTTGTGTTTTGGCAAAGAGATTTATTTGGAGGATTTTTTTGCTCTTTTAGATAAAGACAACACCTTATTAGTTTTTTATTCTGTGCTTCGATAGTGCTGGGTAAGAGAATATTGGTGGTGTTTTTATTTTATTTTATTTATTTCGTGATTTGTTGTTATTGATTAACACAGTATATAGGGGCAGAAACCCTACAAATCTCTCTTACCTTTTGGTGTTTTTTTTTTTTTTAAAGATTTTATTTATTTATTTGACACACAGAGAGAGAACACAAGTAGGCAGAGAGGCAGGCAGAGAGAGAGGGGGAAGCAGGCTCCCTGCTGAGCAGAGAGCCTGATGCGGGGCTCGATCCCAGGACCCTGAGATCATGACCTGAGCTGAAGACAGAGGCTTTAACCCACTGAGCCACCCAGGCAGCCCACCTTTTGGAGTTTTCTTTGTGTGAAGTCTGCTTCTTACCCAGTGAAACCCTGAACTTCCGTTCTCACACCTTGATTCAGGTTAGCTTCCTGTGGGCCTGAGGGGTCAGTTTCTGAACTTCCCATAAGTTTCTGTTTGGTGAGTCAACTTTCTAATCATGATAAAGGCCAAATTATTCTTTTAGAGGCCTGGTGCGATTTGGCACCTGTCAAATTCCTGTCTTACCAGTTTCTTGAGGGGGAAGGGAAAGAAAAACATAAGCACCCTTTAAATCTGCTTTGCATTTTCCTGCAGAGTAAATAGTAGACTTTTCATTTATTTGAATCACAAAAATAAACACAAACTAGAAAAACATCGTCCAATCAACCAGGTTAATATTCCTTAGCAGGTAGCTTAAATTGTATTTATAAATGCAGTACTATTTATTCAAGCATTAAAAGCTAATTAGTAGGAGCACCGGGGTGGCTCAGTTGGTTTAGTGTCCCACTCTTGATTTCAGCTCAGGTCATGAGATTGAGCCCCGAGTCGCTCTGTGCTGGGCATGGAGCCTGCTTAAGGTTTTCTCTTTTCCTCTTCTTCTGTCCCTCTCCCTCCCCTGCTCTCGCTCAAAAAAAAAAAAAAAAAAAAAAAAAGCTAATTAGTAAAGGGCTCTGATGTAAACTTTCTCAGAAGTTCTTCTATTTCAGTATAAAAATAAGTAAAGCATAAAATGAAATCTTGTATTTCAAACACGTGATCAAGGATCTAAGCGTATTACCATTCTGAAAAGCCCTGATCCTTATCATTTGGTCTACTTATTTAATTTTTAAATTGGGGTGGTACACATACTTGTTCATATATATATGAATATATTCATTTCATACATATATATATATCAAAATCTTAGAACTTTAAAACTTCTTAATAGATTACAGTCACATTAGCACTCACAAAAGAATTTTGTAACTTTTTCTGGTTCCTTCACCTACTCTTTCATTTAGTCAATAAACTAATAATGAGGTGACTAGCTGATTACTGTGAAGAACAAGGTTTAAAACTTGTCTATAAGAATATATAATCCAGTGGAATCGAGATGTATCATTTCCTTCACATATGCCTGTAGTGCTCTTTCTTTGTTCCCTCTTGTGCTTCTGGCACCTTAATCCTTAGCCTTCAAGACATAGCTCAAGCCTCCATGAAGCTTTCCCTGACTGCCCTGTGTCTTCCAGGGTAGTGGCTCTCCAACCTTGGGTACTCAATGGATGTACCTTAGAATAGTAATAAAAGGATGCTGGATGTGTAGGTGGGACTTGTTCCCTGCCCTCAGGAAGCTCACAGATTTACACCCGGTGTAATGAGTGCCAGAATGGAAGGATTCTCTGAGTGTTGTGGGAACTCAGAGGGAGGGAGTAGTTGGGGAAAGGTGAATAGGGAGGTAGGGTGAGGAGTGGGTAGGAGACATTTGATGTGGGGCTTTAAAGGCCTGGGAGTTAGGGAAGAGTACCTGAGTCAGGGAAAGATATCTGGAAGAAGGTGTTCCATGTAGAGTAGTGTTCCCTGTGTGCATTGGCCTGGAGGTGTGAAAGGCTCAAGTTGAGGGGACAGTTAGATGGTGTGTGTGGCCAAGGTGGGCAAGGCTAAACTACCTGTGGGGACACAGTGGCAGGTCAGGTCTGGTGGGTACTTGCACACTAGAATGGGCCATGCAGACTGTGCTTAGGAGTCAGGACTTTATTCTGTATCCAGTAGAGGTTTTCTTTCATGAAAAAGAAAAATCGATCTGGTCTTCTCAAAGGTCAGGGAAGTAGGGAAATCTCTCCTTTCTGGATATGTGCGGCCTTTTTGATCCCTTGATGGCCTGAAGGAGTTGTTCCTCACATCCCTTTTTTGTCTAGCTCCCTGGAATATCAGGGACAGCTTTGTGCCAGGAAGCCCAGGTTCCCTGAAAGCTTCCCCATAGGGGGCATCTCTTCCCAGCACTGGTGTGGGAGCTCTTCTTCCATTGCTTTGAAGGCTCTTCTGCCTTCACCGGAGACCTCACCTGTAATGGTGGTCATGGCCATGCCCATTGGTTCTCTGTGGTCTCACCTCACAGATTCTAGGGCCATGATCTGTAGTGAGGAGGAAACACTTCTCAGCTCTCTGCCACCCTCCGACTCTAACTTCTCCCTTCTCTGTGGCCCTCTTCTGCCTCCACACACTCAGTCTCTCCATCTTCACTGTCTGGTTTGCACGCCCCACTCCACTCTGAGATCTGCTTGGCTTCCTGCTTACCAAGCACAAAGGCTACTGTCAAGCCTAGTTCCCCTCACTCTTTGACTTTATTGACCAGTCTCTCTTTCTCAAAACCTCACCTTGGTTTGATCTCCCTCCCATTTGTTCCCCTGTCCTGTCTCCAATCTGGTTTCTCTCTCTCCGAATTTCTGTGGCTTATGATATCTCTACTCTAATGGCATTAAAAAAATTTTTTTTTGTTTTACGTAGGCTCCACAACCAACTTCAGGCTCGAACTCATGACCCTGAGGTTAAGAGTCACGTGCTTTACTGACTGAGCTAGCTAGGTGCCCCATGTTACTCTTTCTTGTACTTTGGTTTTCTGTGGTGATTTATATTCATGTCTTTTAAGTCATGTGCCAGATTCTCAGACAAGATCCAGTTCTTAATTCTCTTTATTTTCCCAGAGGCCTAGTACAGGCATATAGTGGGACATTGGAATACAGGAATGAATATTTTTTTGATGTCTGTTGTAGGTTAACTGCTTAGTGGTGTTTCTCAAAGTGTTTTCAACAAACTGTCTGCATCAGATTAAGGTGTGTATGATGCTTTTTTAAGATTTTTATATTTTATTAATTTGAGACAGAACATGAGGGGATGGGGCAGAGGGAGAGGAAGAGCGAGAAGCAGACTTTCTGCTGAATGGGGAGCCCAATGTGGGGCTCCATCCCAGGACCCTGGGATCATGACCTGAGCCGAAGCAGATGCTTAACCGACTGAGCCACCCAGATGCCTGATGCCTTACTTGTTAAAAACACAGGTTTCAGGGCCCTTTCCAGATTTATTGAACCAGAATCTCTGGGAATATGACTCTGGAGTCTGCGATCAATTAACTGGTTGATTTAAATGTTTTTTTATTCATTTGAGAAAGAGAGAGTGAGCGAGCGGGGAGGGGCAGAGAGAGAGAGAAAGACTCTGGAGCAGACTTTGCAATGAGTGCAGAGCCCAACGCGGGGCTTGATCCCACAACCTTGCGATCATGACCTGAGCTGAAACCAAGAGCTGGAAGCTTAACCCACTGAGTCACCCAGGCACCCCTGGAGTCTACATTTTAAATAAGCAACACCTCCCCCGCTGAGCATCAAATATTTTCTTCTTGCTGAGCATCAGGTATCTTCTGGATGAGATCTGAGAGGTGAACTGGATTGCTGTCCATTTCTTCTCACCTCTGGGGCAGATGGGACTTGGATGGAAGTCATGGCTTTTTTGAAATGGTTAATGGGAGGGGAGCACAGAGGAGGTGGTGCAGGTCACACTGAAATGGGTGGATAGATAAGGCTTGCTAAATAGAGATGGACAGAGCATAAGAGAGGGGCAGTTGGGAAGCTTTCTGGGAGGGGAGGCCAACATAAGCAAGGCATGGAGGTGAGAAATCCAGAGTGTGGGGATGAAGGGAGTCTGCACTGGTGGATAGAAATACATGAGGGGGAGCAGAAGAAGACAGACTCAGGTCATGAGGGCTTGGGCACCATGTTGAGGAGCGTGACTTCCTGCTTTACTTAAAGATGCTGCTGAGGAGACTAGAGTGTGGGCCTCTGTGTGTACCTGTTACCTGCAGGGCCTGCTGCTCCTCTCTGTGTTGAGGATGTCCTTCAGGAGTGGGGGAGGTGGGGAAGGGCTTCCTGGAGAGGGCAGTGAGAACTCTGGGGCTCAGGATCAGGTTCTAAAACTTTTCCATCCATGTATGATGTGAGAATGTATCTTCCTGTTTCAAATTTCTGTGCTTTTAAAAATCTTCAGCTCCTGTGAATTTGCTGGAGAACCTGTGACAGTGTGTGTGTGTGTATGTGCCCCCCTCATCCTGCCTCACAGTTTCCCCAGCCGTGTGTGTGTGTGTGTGCGCGCGCGTGCATGGGTAATTGTGCAGAGACTGTTTTACCTATCCTTTCTTGCTCATAGCTACCACTGCTATCACCTTCTTGGTGTGAGGGAAATGGAGGCGGGGGGGGTGTGGAAATACAGGACATTCTGATACATTTAGATGTGCTTTTAGTGGAGAAAACTGTAGCCTATTTGGTGGTCACCAAAGGGGCTTAATAACGCTACAGCTCCCCAGGTCTGGTGGGGCCTGGGTATGTGTGTCCTCCACAAGCTCCCAGGGGTACATGTTGATGCTGACATAGCTGCATTTTGGAACCATCAGCCCAGATAACCCCATCACTTTGTCTCTGGGTGAAAGGACAAAGTGATTGGGTTATCTGGGTTGATGGTTCCAAAATGCAGCTATGTCAGCATGGAATGGGGTTTTTGAACTCGACAACGACTCCTTCTTCCTCCACTTTGATTGGTAGAGAGGAGACTACTTTGCAGAGGAGAGAGGCGGTTGAGGGATGTTCCCCCTAGGTCTGCAGTGTGCGGTCGGTGTGAGTTTTCAGAGCCAGAGTCGAACAGAACGCTCATTAAGACCCACAGCGAGTTAGGGCCTGTCAGTAATGAGTACTCTTTGCTGTTTTCTACAGAAATTTCACTTCAAAACCTGATTTGCCTTCAAATACCCTGATTTGCCATTCTAATTAGGCACTGGAGTCAGGCTTTGTGGGCAGGCTTGTGGCACTCTCTGTGCATCCCGATTCTGTGAACCTCTTGGGAGACATTTGAAGTGAAATTCTTTGAACGCATCAAAAAAGTCAACACAAACAAAAATCCCGCTGATTCCCAAACTCTGAAAATTTTGGGTGTCCAATTTCAAAGTTCTTGTCCTGCCTTGACTTTAAGGTTGGTGTAACCCTGCTTTGTGATATGAAGTGAGGAAAGAGGGTTTCACACTTTAAGAGAGGAGGGTCTCTGGGTTGGGGGCTCTCAGGTGAGGGTGTCCAGTCCTCTTCAGGGCTGGTAATTCAGTGACTAGACTGGGAGAAGGCACTGGGAGGAAGCCTGGAAGTCTCAGTCCCAGGCTGCCTGGGCTCCTGCTCGCACGGGTGCCAGCTTCCCTGGTCAACTTTGCCCACCTTTCCTCATCTAGCAGCGTGAGGGCTGTGGGAGCCAACAGCAGAGGTGACCCGTGTGGAGAGCGAGGATGGCCCCTCAGACGGTTCCTGCTGCCCCCATGAGGAGGACTGGGGAAAGTGAGGAACTTCCTCACAGTGGAGGTCTGGCTCCCCCTTTTGAGGAGGCTGAGGAAACCACAGTGGAGGGAGTCTGTGGCTCCGTCAGTGAGCCAGTGAGCCGGCTGGGATTGCCCGTCAGGGAATGCTGTTTTCCTTAAAAACAAAACTAAAAGTACCAGTCACCTAAACTAGAGAGCAAAGCGGTGATGTCCTTTGAGGCCAGAGAATGAAAGTAGGAGATTTTGGAGGACTTTTGTTCCCAGTCAGGTCCTTCCTGGGCTCATGGTCCAGCCTTTTCCTACATCCAGTTGCCTGATTCCTTTTTTTTTTTTTAAGATTTTATTTATTTATTTGACAGAGATCACAAATAGGCAGAGAGGCAGGCAGAGAGAGAGGGAGAAGCAGGCTCCCCGCCGAGCAGAGAGCCCGACGTGGGGCTCGAACCCAGGACCCCGAGATCATGACCTGAGCCGAAGGCAGAGACTTTAACCCACAGAGCCACCCAGGTGCCCCGAAACTGCTTTTTAATTCAGCCTTTTTATTCTGGTACTATGCCTTCTTCCCTTCAGATCTTCTCTCTGTAGGACCCCCCATCTCCCTCCCCCATGTCCTCTTGCAGCCCCTCGCCTCCAGAGAGCACCAGACACTCCTGACCAAAGATTTTATTCTTTTCCCTGCTTAGTAACCATATGGAGCTTCCATTTATTTAGCTGATGTCCAGTGACCTACCAGTCCTTTATCCATCCATCTGATGCTCACCCAGTACTTACTACAGGACTGAAGTTCCCCAGTACATGTGACAGAGAGGGGTAAAATTCTTAAAGAACCCCCAGGCCAGTGGAGAAAGCAAACAGCGAAGTGCAGGAGCAAGTTTGGTGGGCTGTGAGATAACAGATGTGGGGCATCTGGGCTGGATCTGTTAATGGTCCTTCATTGTGTAAGATGAAAACACATTAGATGCTGGAATGAAACCTACCGATTTTGAGTACTAGGAGGGATAATGAGTGATGCTTTGTAAAACAGACCTGCTTCAAATTAAACTTGTTTAAAAGTATTAACTCTCATTATGGTGCCTGTGTGGCACAGTCGGTTAAGTGTCTGACTGGTTTTGGCTCAGGTTGTGATCTCGGGGTTGTGAGACTGAGCCTCATGTTGGGCTCTGTGCTCAGGGTGGAGTCTGCTTGAGATTCTCTTTCTCCCTCTCCCTCAGCCCCTTCTTCCCACGTACTCGCTTGCTCTCTCTGAAATAAATAAATAAAT
>CM053613.1:33015417-33032727 GCA_028646535.1 Procyon lotor
AAAAACATTTCCTGAGCATCTGCTGATACAGAGCACCTGCTAGCCACCAGAGGGCAGAGGAGAAAAGATGTGATCTTTTGTTTTTCTTTCCCCAAAGTAGCCCATTCTTCCATCCCCTCAAAGTGCCTAATATGTGCCAGGCACTGTGCTAGGGCCTGGTGATACAGGGCTGAAGCTGCAGCCCAGCAGGGGAGGACAGGCACTGAGTCAGTAATTTTAAGGTTCTGGTTGTTTGAGGGGGAGATAGACCCACACAGTCCAAATGGTAGCTTTCTCGCTCAGCTCCCTGTGGCCCTGCCTTTTTGGTTTGCCAAACCTGGGACCATCGTCTGCTCTCCTGGGTTTCCGACTCACTTCCCGTGGCGATGTCTGGGTCTCACAAGATCCTGGGTGTCAGTGGAATGTAACTGGTCTTTGTCACTTCACCCTGGTCAGATACGTCTGTCCAGGCAGCTCAGGGAAATCCCCTAAGCCCCACACACGTCTGCTATGCCTGGGCAACCTTTCATCGTTCATAATCTTTGCAACAAACGAGGAATCCTCTGGCTTGTAACAGAAGGAAGCCCCGGAGGGAGAAGAGTGACATGAAGATGCGTGTTGCCAGGCTAGCTGGTCTGGAGGAACAAGGGGAGAAAATAGGCGGAGGGGGGAAGTGTCCTTGAATGAACTGCTTTATGAGAGGGACTTAAAAAAACTGACCTTTTTTTGAGCAGTTTTAGGTTCTTTTTTTCCCTCCCAAATATGTTTATTTTTTCAGTGTTACAAGATTAATTGTTTATGCACCACACCCAGTGCCCTATGCAATACATGCCCTCCTCAATACCCACCACCAGGTGAGCAGTTTTAGGTTCTTAACAAAATTGAGCAGAATTTACCCTCCTGTACATACAGCTTGCCCTCATATACCCACAGCCTCCCCATCACAGCATCCCCCCACCGGAGGGGCACATTTGTTACACTGTTGAGCCTGCACGGACCCCAGGTCTGTAGTTTACGTGAGGGTTGCAGAGTGACTTTCAGACTGTATCTGCAGGGTTTTATTTATTATTTATTTGAAAAGATTTTATTTATTTATTTGAGAGAGAGAGTGGGTAAGAGCACAAGAGCAGGGTGAGGGGCAGAGGGAGAAGCAGGCTCCCCACTGAGCAGGGAGCCTGATGCGGGGCTCACTCCTAGGACTCTGGGATCATGACCTGAACCAACAGAGCCACCCAGGTGCCCCGGTATTTTTCTTTAATTTGACACATTTAAAGCTACTAAAGAAATAATTTCATATTCATTTTTTTATTAACCTTCATAGCTCTTATCACTGTTATGTATAAATATTATTTATAGTATTTATATATTTTTTCAAGCCTTCTGGCCACACCCCACCTCAGGCACCCACAGGTATTTGCTCCATTTTTAGGCAGAGTACCCAAGAAGTTAATGAATGGACTTTTAGGAGGTCCTTGAATCCCCTCAAACTGTGCAAAATTGTGTTTATGTTTTTGTCCTGAGTGAGATAGTTTAAAGTTTTCATCATATAAAAGGGGCCAGGACCCATTAAGAAGAATAGTGTCTCAATCTGCAGTTCTTGGAATTATGTCTAATTATCATTTACAAAGATTTTATCTTCCCAAGAAGAGGAATGGAGTTTTCTATAAGAAATGGACCTTTTACTTCTAAAACATCCTATTTTCTTTAGTGGTGCAGATAAATGGCCCGTTGAAAATCAGTAATACTTCATCTCACCTCTCCTCATCTCTAATCTGTTTTCAACTTTCAATGTGAGAACATTAATTCATCACAGGAGAAGAATGACTGTTTTCTGATTTAAAAATCATGATGTATGGCCTGATGAGGGATCTGTATGTATATATCATGCCTTCCAGAGGTATAAAGGAAATACTCCAGTTCTATATTTAATGAGCTGTCTTTTTTGAACAGAGAAAATTGTAAAAAAAAAAAAAAAAAAATGAAAGTGGGGGTGGGGAGAGAAGGGAGCTTCTATCCTGGAATATCCAGAATATAAGTTCATTGTAAATATAGGTCAGTGAATGTTTCAGGGGAAAATGAGCTAAAGGAAAGCTGCTTGTTAGGATAGAAATGTAACGTGATAAAGTGGCTCCGGGAAAAAGCACCACTGTGCTAGATCACACAATCACAAGGAACGTACTGCTTGAACAAAAGTCGACCAAGCCACATGTCTTTTTCTGCCTCTGGGGTAACATGCCAGGCAGGATACAAAGGGCAGTCTGTTAATTCTTTCCAGTTCAGCCCTTTAGCCTTAGAAAGAGTATTAATAAGTCTCTGTTTGTATCCTGCTTCCTTCTACCCAAGATCCACGAACACTAGATACAATGATAAAATAGAAATAGGAATTTGAAATCAGGATCAGGGAAAATATAAGAGGAAGAAGACAAACCAAGGGGGTTGTGGAGAATATAAATACTCACGCATTAAGGGTTTGTATTATTGTTGAGCTTAACTTTTGACTTAGAGCTTCCTGGCAGCCAAAACAAAAAGGGAATAGTAGGTTTTCTGGATTTTACTGTTAGAGAGGAAAAACATTCTTCTTGTTAAGAGGAAACCAAGAGGGGTGCAGGTGTTGGGGGTGGAGGCTGCAAGAGGCAAGAAGGGAAGATGGAAGGAGTGCAGATGGACTTTGAGGATAAAGGCCCTCCCAAACAAAGTCTCAGGAATGACGAGGAGCTTTAGTCAGAAGAAACAGCAAAAGCAAAAGGGCAGGGGCGCCTGGGTAGCTCAGTCGTTAAGCGTTTGCCTTCGGCCCAGGTCATGATCCCAGAGTCCTGGGATCGAGCCCTGCATTGGGCTCCCTGCTCAGTGGGAAGCCTGCTTCTCCCGCTACCGTTCCCTCTGCTTGTGTTCCCTCTCTCACTGTGTTTCTCTCTGTCAAATAAATAAAATCTTAAAAAAAAAAAAAAAAAGAGGAAACCAAGAGCTTCCTACTTTGTTCTTTTTAGTTAAATATCTTATGTAGAGCCCACTGAGGGGGTGGCAACAAGGTCCTCTTCAGCTTTCTTCCTTTTCTTTACTAAGCCCTACTAAGTCTTTCTGCAGTTCCTCAGACTGGGCCAATTTCCTCATTTTAGGTGTCGTGTCACAGATGGCCATGTACCTTTCCTATATGTACTCATCACAGATGTACATTTATATCTTCTCCCATGTTTATTTTGGAAGCTTGTCTTCTTCTTAGACTATAAGCCTCAAGAGGCCAAACCATATTGCCCTCGTGCTTTGCATAATCCTGACACGCTGTAAGATCCCAGTAAATACTTGTTTGCACAAATGAATAAGGCCAAAACCAAAGGCCAGGGATTTTACGTGACTCATCCTTGTACCTTTCACAGAAAATTGAGGTCCTTTCAAGGTTGCAAACTATCTTTTATTCAGAGAGCGTGACTACCACAGTGCCCAGGACACCCACAAGTTCATTTTAGTCCACTGTGCCCTTCCGGGATTGTTAATCATACCAACTCCAGTGTACCGTGCACCTGCTGTAGGTCCAATCCTGTAGTTGGCACTTGGTACACGTTGCTGCCCCTCCTACCAAATGAGGGAAACTGAGGCTCAGGGGAGGGAGTCAGCTAGCCCAAGGTCACAGAACTGGTAAAAGTTAGGATGTTGGTCTGACTCCAGAGCGCATGCTCTTTACTTTCTGTCTGCTGTGTCTGAGCCACAAGTGTCTGAGTGAGTTATGGGTTCTTATCTCTTGGCAATTAGAGCTGCGCAGCCAGGGTATTTCTGGCACAGACCATTGCTGCTTTCTGACAGCTGTTATGTTCCAGTCTCTCTTGAGTTTGGGAAGGAAGGCCCACACCTGGGGTTGGCAAAAGCAGCCTCATGTCTCGTTTCCCCAGGTTTTTGCACACAGAGAATATGTTTATTGCTCTTGTCACATAGTCTCCCGAAGTGCAGGTGCGTTAAAGTTGAGTATTATTTTCATAAAAGTCACTAGAGAGAAGGGGAGCTGCGTAGTTCAGTTGTCTCAAGGAATAATTGGATTTGCCCAAGGATTGGTAGAGTGCAGGTGGGAAATGACAACATGCCAGGAAGTATATCTGATGGTGCATTTGATTCCAGATTTGTCAGGCATGTATTTTTAATGACTTTGTGCCTGTTGTCATTATTTTAATAGAGACCTAATTTTTAGGATGGAGTTCATTATTACATTAAACTTTCTCTATTCACCAAGGTTGGCAAATGGAATATTCTCACGGCTCAGTGTTGCCACCTGCCGTGTTCTGCATGGAGCGTCAATCTTCAAAAACCTAGAAGGCATTAAAACACATTTCAAACTACAACAAGGCATAATTTGATCTGTCTGTTCTTCTGCAAGGTTGCAAGTCCTCAGGGGGAGCATTATAAGCATCTGTCATCCCTGTGTGCTCTCGAGTGCCAAGACACTGGTTCCAGTGACTTCTGGTGATAAAAAATGTTAGTCAAAAATGCCACTTTTCCTTTGCTCCCCTGAGAATGAGCCTCTTCAAAAACATTTGCTCCCTGCACATGGGGATCTGAATAATTGCTACATTCAGGTTTATGTTAGAGAGAGTGTTCCCGAGGAAGGCACTTAAGGGGACGTTTGTGAATGCGATGAGGCTTTTGGTTCTATCTTTGGCCCACTAGTCTCGGGAAGGATTTTGGCTCATGTCAGTGATTTAGAAAACCTAATAATTTTTATGTCTCCAAAGTTGTGTTCCCAGGCTGCTGGCTATTTCATATTCTTAAGCTTGTTCTTGCATTTAGGAGGACACCAGAGAATATGGCTTTACCTCCCTGTGCCGGGAAAGGACTGAGATTCCAGCTTTGTGGATAGATTTAGATTGAGTCTTACTCTGATCTCCTTCAGTGGTTTTGACAGTTTCTTATTTGGAAGATGAAGCATCACAATTATTGAACTGGTATCCTGTTGTTCCCAGTTTGAATGGTAAGAGCCACAAAATCATCCATACCTATGTAGGACACAAGATTTCACCCTCTTTCCCCCATAAATTATTGTTTAGACAATTAGGGACAGAAAAATATGAAAAATTATTTTAATCAATAGTTTTAATTAACATTAAATATTAATATTAAATAATAAACATTAAATTAAAATTAAACAAATAATATTAAATATTAACAGTAAATTAATTAATATTAATGATTTTAATTAATAATTATTATCACGCTCTGTCTTTTTAACATAAGGGGATCAGCTTTTTAAAGTGTTTTACATATTAATTAGGGTATTTCCTCCCTGTAACCTCCAATTAATATCCACAATAAACAGCTTTTATGGATTATGTAGATCTGGAATTTTAATATCCAGGAATGTCGAGACTGTGCACTATTTGTCTGTTCATCTATTGCTTTATCCTATTCCACAGTGGATTGGAGGCTGCTTATGGGAGGGAAAAGGATAAAATATGAATAAAAAATTAAACAATCAGCATCAGCTAGAGTTGAGTATTAATTATGTTAGGAGATTAAGCCTAAGGACACAAGGAGAATGAGAACAGCCCCGGTCTATTTCTGTTAAACTAAAAAGCCATTTCATTGGACAAATTGATGTAGCCATTTTTTTTTTTTTTTTTTAGCCTTTTTTTTTTTTTTTTTTTTTTTACAGCTACTTGGAAGCGGGTCTAGGTTTTGGAAAGCTCTGTGTAAACATGGACTGCTTCATGTTCCTGACATTTCAGCTGAACTTTAAAAGTTGCCATTTTTTCTTTCTTCCAACCTCTACCTGACCTCTAACGCACACACCCATTTCCTCTGAGCCAAGGAGGTGTCAATACCGAAGGTATTTTATCAAGCGAGGTTGCTATTTTTCTGGGAATGCTGTAGCCAGGACGCCAGCGGGGAATTTGGGAAGCCTGAACGTGGGAGGCTTATTTTGGAAACTCTTTCATTATTATCGCACTCAGGCCCTTGTGAGCAGTCGCAGGAACTCACACCCGATGGACTTCAGTGATAGGAGGACTGGAAAAAAAGTGTTGAAGTGGAAGAAAGAGGGTCAGAAGTCCCCTCACAAGCGAGCAAGATGCCTGATAACTTTCCTTCTGCTCTCCTATTTCCAGCTTCTTCTCCTGGACCTCTGGGCTCTGTGTGTTGCCTCTCGGAGGCTGGCTCCCTGGAAGCTGGTTCTGAGAATGGGGCTCCCTGGAAGCTGGTCCTGAGACTTTACTGGACCACAGAAGGTGGGCTGGGCAGGGGGCTTTCTTGCAAGTTGCAAGCTTATGTTGAGATAGAGCTCTGCCCTTGCTCGTTACAACCAACCAGAAAGGTTGGTGGCTGGGAGAACCCTTTCCCCAACTCTCAGTGTTGCACAGACACTAAGGAGTCACATGGTGATGAGATTGCTGAGTGGAGACTGCCCACAGCTCACTGCCTGTCGGGCTTCTCCCCTTGGACATCTACTAGACTCCTCAGACCTAATGTGTCCAAAACAGAGGTGACTTTTTTTTTTTTTAAGATTTTATTTATTCATTAGAGGAAGAGAGCGCACAAGCAGGGGGAGAAGCAGGGAGAGGGAGACGGAGAAGCAGACAACCCGCTGAGCGAGGAGCCTGACGTGGAGCTCCATCCTAGGACCTTGTGATCATGATGTGAACCCAAGGCAGTTGCTTAACCAACTGAGCCATCCAAGTGCCTCTAAGAAAGAGTTCTTTCTTTCTTTCTTTTTTTTTTTTTAAAGATTTTATTTATTTGACAGAGAGAAACACAGTGAGAGAGGGAACACAAGCAGAGGGAATGGTAGCGGGAGAAGCAGGCTTCCTGCTGAGCAGAGAGCCTGATGCGGGGCTTGATCCCAGGACCGTGGGATCATGACTTGAGCCGAAGGCAGACGCTTAACGACTGAGCCACCCAGGTTTTAGCCACCCCACTAAGAAAGAGTTCTTGATTCACTTTAATGCCTTCCCTCCCTTTGGATTTGTTCTCCCCCCAGGCTTAATCATCTCAGGAAATTGCACTGGCATCCACTCCTGCTCCAACCAAAAACCTGGGAGTCTTCTTTGCTTGTCTCTTTGCTTCACCCCTGTCATAAATCCTCTCGGTGGTGGATTCAGCTCCTGCCACCAAGACATGTTGTGCAGCTGACTTCCGCTCAGCATTTACACTGTTGTCAGCTTGCCAGTCACCACCCTCTCTTGCCTGTACTCCTGCAGTGGTCTTTTTACCTTTTCTCTGTGGTTTCCCCCACTTTTTTCCAAGGCACTGGAGAGGGGTTGCAGTCAGAACATCTGGGTGTGTATGTTAGATCCTGCACTTACTGAGATGGGCAAGTCACCTAACCTGTGCCTGCTGTGTTTGTCATCTGAGAAATTGGGATAATAATGATGCTCACATGACACCTTTTCATGAGGATTAAAGATCATACATGTAAAGTTCTTTGGACAGTTCAGGGCACATAGTTTAAACACTAAGGAAATATTAGGTTTTTATTTATTGTCCCCAAGCCCCAGGCTATTCTCCATATAAATGCTACAGAAGTCTGTTTAGAAAGCAAATTAGATAGATCAGGCCTCTTCCATTGTACAGTCTCTTCTTTGAACCCCTTCCATGGCTTCCTATTGCATTTGGAGGAGAATCCAAATTCCTACCACATAATACACGGCTATCCTTAACCTTTGCTCTCTGACTCCTCAGCTGCTTCTCTTCCTGTCCTCCCCCCTGGTCACTGACTTCCAGCCTCACTGTCCTTCTGTCCCAGGAATGTACTGTTTGTTCCCACCTGTTCTCGTGTCCAAAATACTCTTCCCTTAGATCTTAGTTTAAATGACACATCTTAGGCCTTTTACTGATACATACCCTGAACCCCATATCACTATCATGTCACTGTTTCATTTTTTAAAAAGATTTTATTTATTTATTTTTTGAGAGCATGTGTGCCCATGTGAGTGGGGGAAAGGGGAGAATCTCAAACAGACTCTGGGCTGAGCGTGAAGCTGATGCATGGCTCAGTCTCGTGACCCTGAGATTGTGACCTGAGCTGAAATCAAGAGTTGGTTGCTTAACCGACTGAGCCACCCAGGCAACCCTGTTTCACTTTCTTGATAGCACACACCAGTCTCTGAAATTATTTATCTATTTACTATCTATGTTTTTGTCCCTGTGTCTTCTGGGCCTACAACGCCTGACTTGTAAAAGGCCCCAATAAACGTTTAACCATTGAACGAATGATTTAGTACCTACTGTGTCCCATTCACTTACACAATTCTGTTATTTCATCCTCATAACAAATACCATGGGAGTGAGTATTTTTAGTCCCATTTTAGGGCTGAAGAAATAGTGGCTGAGGGAAGAAAAAATTGGTGAGTGAGTGAGCCCAGATTTTAACTTCAGTCTAGCTGAGTCCATGGAGTTTTTAGGTACTAACACTAGTGCATTCAGAGAGTTCATGCCCAGCCTGTGAGTTCAAGGTGAGACTAGACAGGTATCAAAAGTATACTGTCCTCATCCTTTTAAAGGGTAAGAGTTTTATTAGAGTGTTTCCTACATGCTGAGTGTTTCAGTGTATTTTTCCTTGCTGTGGCATTCTTTATCATGCTCTAGTTTTATTGTAATTTTGTTGAGGTTTCACGAGAGGTATTAATTGGATTCATTCAGATTAAACTTTGAATTGATTCAACCCTGCTTGGACGATGCCTGCTAGAAGATGAGGGGAGACAGGTGGGAGGCCCTCCTGGCCTTTTAGCATCAGGAATCTCAAAGTGTGGGCTCCACGCCACACATGGCCAGGTCACTGTGGGTGCTTGCTAAATGTGGATTCCTGGGCTCATCCTAGATTTTTATCATTTTACCTAGACTTTTATCTAGGGGTTGACCCTTGGAACCTGCTGTTTTTAAACAATCACCTGGAGGTTTTTCTGATTAAAATGGATATATGAAGATCACTGATCATAGACATGTGGTCTAGCTATTTAGATGTTTTGTGATTTGGTTTTCCTGATTTAACAAAATCTATAAAGCTATAAATTTAGTTATTCATTTTATCAAAACTCATTTGGGGTGACTTTGGTCTCTGACCATGGAGCAAGGAGGCACCCCCCGCCCCCGCCTCATGTTAATGGCCATTAGGCTCCAACTCCAGGTCCAAGTTGGCTTCCTTGGTCTGTGTTTTCAATATTTCCCACTTTGGTGAAGTAGAGTGCCTTTTTTCTGTCGCTGAGCTGTTGCCTGGCTTTGGGGGGCTGGTCTGTTCTCGAGGGGGCTGGATAGTTGTACAATAGTGGACCTTCTGATACGTGTGTCCCTGTTCAAGTTATTTTTAAAAATCAGGTTTGTTCTTATTCCTTCCTTCCCAGAAACAATTCTGGAATGATCAAAATTCCTAGCCCTTGATGTCTGAGCTTTCCTCCCCTCCACTCACTCTCTAAACAAAGGCCCCGTGTTTAATAGACACCATAACAGTAAAATTAGCTTTATTAGACTCTAGGTGGACTTAAAATGTAACCTATTGGCAGCTTTCTCTGGCTTGTTGTGTGTTTTATTTTGAGCAGAGACCACGGGTAGTGGCAATGCCTGGTAGGGGATTAAATGATTATTGCATTTAAGTGGCCAAATAACAAAAGCATCCCTCATCTTTAGATCCTGCCCTGGCGGTTTTTGCCCATTGTGTTTTGAGAAACCTGCCCCTTCCTCTGCCCCTTGGAGCTTTTATCCCAGCCGTCTTCTGTCTTTGACTTCAGAGCTCCTGAGTTGTGCCCTAGGAGAAGCCAGCACTGATGTCTTTCCCACCTCTGCTCCCACATCCAACTTCTCGGAAAGCTTGGAAGGTGAGGCAGGTTGCGGTTGACCAGCCTTGTGTCACAGGACCCATAGCTAGCCAGCTCCCTTCTTCCCCCAAAAGTCGCAGCATATACTTTCATTAAATAACACCCTACACCGATAGTGCTGTTCACTTTGTCCTAATGCTTTCGTATCCACCCCTCTTAAAAGAAAAGCAGAGCCATTATTAGGCTATTTAACAGAGGAGAATCTGAGTCACAGATCACCCAACTAGTTGGGCTGAACGCAGTCTGATGTATGGCCTGTTCTTTTCTTACTGGTCCTTACCCAGCGTGATTGGCGGCACGACCAGGTCTTTGAAAAGCAGACTGAGTATTTTTAGTCCTGAGCACCAAGGGTATGTGCTTTACATATTCTCAGCTTATTTATTTGGTAGACTTCCAGGGGTAAGAGACAGCTCCGTTAGCGGATGGGCATGGCTGCTTCATTTCGGACCCTCTAGTCTAAGCTTCGAAGCATCATTATAAGCACAGCCTAGGAGGTAAATGTAAAAATAATCTTCTTGACAGGTTTTCTGGCATGGTATCCTAGCGACGATGTAGTGTCTGTCCTTGAGTGTTGGGGCATCAACGGGGGCAGCGTCAGAGCTTGCTGAGGGGAGGGATACAAAGGGCATGGTCTAAGTCACCCCTCTTAAAGTCAAGGCCAACCTTCTTTTTATCTTTTGGAGAGCTTTTAGCCCACTTTTTTTTTTTTTTTTTTAAAGATTTTATTTATTTGACAGAGAGAAACACAGCAAGAGAGGGAACACAAGCAGAGGGAATGGTAGCAGGAGAAGCAGGCTTCCTGCTGAGCAGGGAGCCCCATGCGGGGCTCCATCCTGGGACCTTGGGATCATGACCTGAGCTGAAGGCAGACGCTTAATGACTGAGCCACCCTCAGTGGCTAGGCGCTCCTAGCCCACTTATTTTTAAGCAACATTTTCTTTCCTTTTTCTTCTTCTTTTTAAAAATAATTCTTTTTTTTTCTTTTTTAGATTATTTATTTATTTACTTGACAGAGAGAAAGAGAAAGAGATCACAAGTAGGCAGAGAGGCAGGCAGAGAGGGGGGAAGCAGGCTCCCTGCTGAGCAGAGAGCCCAATGGGGGGCTCGATCCCAGGACCCTGAGATCATGACCCGAGCCGAGCAGAGGCTTTAACCCACTGTGAGCCACCCAGGCAGCCACATTTTATTTTCTGATTAAAAATACTTTTCTTGTCAGACAACTTGGAAAACAGAAAATCCCAAGGAAGGAAATAAAAATCAACTGTATTTCTAACATTGTTAATATTTTGGTAAATATCCCTCTGGTCATCTTTTTTTCTTTCCTATGGTGATTAGGTTCTAAATTCAGAGTGTAAGGGGGCGCCTGGGTGGCTCAGCTGGTTAAGCATCTGCTTTAGGCTCTGGTCTTGATCTCAGGGTCGTGGGATCTAGCCCCGAGTCTTTGTGTTCTCTGCTCAGCCGGTAGCCTGCTTCTGCCTCTGCCTCTGCCTCTGCCTCTGCCCCTTGCCCTTGCTTGTTCTCTCTCCTTCTCTCTCACTCTCAAGTAAATAAATAAGATCTTTACATTCAGGGGGTAAGGGGAAAAAAGCTCATAAAGACAAAATGACTCTGAACCACCCTGGACAGTAATTTTTATGGTCTCTAAAGTTTGGAAACCACTGAACTGGACTCAAGAACAACTGAAAAATCTTTAGGAAATGAAAAGTCTGGGGGGGGGGGGTAACCAATCTATCAAATCTCTATCAAATCTCTAATGGTGAGTGGATGGTAGTGGAGAACTGAACTGTGTTCCTGCCTGTAAAGTTTATTTCATTCTGTTTTAATATTAAGCTTTTATAGTAAGTTATGGGTTAATAGATTTACTTGTGAGTATGGCATGCCATAGTGGCATCGTGTTTTGCTTCAGGGGTTAGGGTTCTGAGTCAACCAGTAAGGAAAATGAACACAGTGCAACTCCACCATAGGTACCGCCCCATCCCCAAGTGCACGTGCACACATACATGCAAGTAGGATCATTTGTTTTATAACCTTTGTTTTGTTTAATTCAACAGAATTAAACTCTATGTATCATTTTTTTTTTTTCAGATATGTATCATTTTTTAAAAGATTTTATTTATTCATTCATTTGACAGAGATCACAAGTAGGCAGAGAGGCAGGCAGAGAGGGGGAAGCAGGCTCCCAGCTGAGCGGTAAGCCCGATGCAGGGGGGGCCGATCCCAGGCCCCATCCCAGGACCCTGAGATCATGACCTGAGCCAAAGGCAGTGGCTTTAACCCACTGAGCCACCCAGGCGCCTCTCTACGTATCATTTTTAAAGTGGCTTATGTATATTTAATTGTAAAGATGTTTATTAACCAATCTCCTTTTGTACATTTAGTTTATTTCCAATTATTTGCTGTTCTAAAAATGAAGTGAACATCCTTGTGGATAAATCTTTGTGTTTATCCATAATTATGTCTTGAGGATAAATTCCTAGCTGTGAAATTGATGGGTCAAAGGATACAAGCATTTTTAAGTCTTTTAGTTCATATTGCTAAATTGTCCTCAGGAATGTCATATGTTTCTATCAAAGTGTCTGTTTTCCAGCATCACTGGGGATTATTATTCAAAAGAATCTTTTACAGCATGCCTTTTTTTTTCTTTTCTTTTTTTGGATGACCCAGGGCTTCTCTTCATTGCGTGGTCAGCTTATCCTGGAAAGAATAAACAAAATGAGGCTAGAGATGATAAGTGCTGGTGGGCACGTTCATGTGGGAGGGAGAGGGACAGAGAACTGGAAAAGGGTGAGCTTGGAGACCATTTCTTCATTCCTGCCTCCAGGTCTTCAGCAGATATCTAAAGACAGAATATTAATATTTAAAGGGCATGTAGTTTTTTAATTTAAACTCAGTTACCATATAGCGTATTATTAGTTTCAGGGGTAGAATTTAGTGATCCGTCAGTTGCATATAACCCCCAGTGTTCATTCCATCAAGTGCCCTCCTTATGCCCATTACCCAGTTACCCTATCCCCATACCCACCTCCCCTCCAGTGACCCTCAGTTTCCTATAAGTAAGAGTTTCTTATGCTTTGTCTCCCTGATTTCATCTTATTTTATTCTTCCTCCCTTCCCCTATGATCCTCGGTTTTGTTTCTTAAATTTCACATGTGAATGAAATCCAATGATAATTGTCTTTCTCCGACTGACTTGTTTCACTTAGCATAATACTCTAGCTCCATCCACGTTGTTACAAATGGCGAACTTTCATTCTTTTTTATGGCTGTAATATTCCATACTTATATATATACCACATCTTCTTTATCCACTCGTCTGTAGATGGACATCTGGGCTCTTTCTGTATTTTGGCTATTGTGGAAGGGCATATGTAGTTTTGAAAGCATATTATAATTTTTGTTTTGGAAGATGGTTTGATGTATTGTCATTATAGATGTTACAGGACGGGATGACATTTGTATATTTACCCAAAAGGGAGTATGGTTTTATTTATTTTTATTTTTAAAAAGATTTTATTTATTTATTTTAGAGAGAAACAGAAGTAGCCAACAGAGAACATGAGCTGGGAAGGAGAGGAAGAAGTAGGTTCCCCGCTGAGCAGGGAGCCCGATGTGGGGCTCCATCCCAGAACCCTAAGATCATGACCTGAGCCGAAGGCAGACACTTACCTGACTGAGCTACCCAGGCGTCCCGGGAGTATGGTTTTAAAAAGATAAATGGAGAAACACTGTCCCAATCCAACACTTCATCTTAGAGAAACTGAAACCAGAGAGTAGATGGGATTTCTGTAGAGCCACACAACAAATTGATGATAGAGTGGAAGCCAGATGGAAAGTCCCCCAAATGCCTGTTCAGAGTTCTTCTGTTGAGGTGGGCCATCATGGTTCAAGAGGAGACGAAACATAGATATAAGGTCTTCTGGATTGATGGCCAGGCTTTCTTTCAGAGCTGGTGAGATGCCCCATACCCTTCCTGGACAAAGACCTAGGTGTCTCCAGCATGGCAGTTCACTTCTGTTTGAACATCTATCTCCACCTGTGAATAGCGTGAACTAGCACTTTAATAACCATGGTTTTTGCCTGAACTTTCCTCCCCTTTGATAACTTCTAACTTCTCTTCATGCCTCAGCATCTCGAATGTCACTTCCTCAGGGAAGTCTTTCCTGACTGCCAAGATAGTTTAGGGTCCCTGTGTGCATTCTTAGAGCACCTCTTTAATACCTTTAGAGCACCTTTAATACCCTTGTCACAATTATAATTACTTTGCACTGTATTTAATATCTCTCCCTGACTAGACTATATGTTCTATGAGTTTTAAATATTGTTTATCTTTTGTTGCTCCTGGCCTAAGCATTATTAAATGCTTGAATGTTTGATTATCTGGATGGATGCTGATGTGTGAATTGGAAGTGTGTGTGGTTGCTGCGCGATGCTATTTCTAATTGCCTGCAGAATCAGGAGAACTGTCCCTTACTGCCAAGGGCATTGAGAGAAGAGAGAAAGAAGACACCTTTTTAGGCTGCTAGTATAGAGACAAGCTAGAGGGTATGGACCTGCTTTGCTGGTGCCCCATAGCGGCCTCCTGGGTGATGGGGTCAGGATCCTTCTGATTCCAGGCTTGTCAGAATCAGTCCCAGCAATTTCGTAGGGGTGGTTGGAGAGAAGCCTCCTTGAGTTATTCTGGGGAAGAGAATTCAAGGTCAGGGCTCTTTTTGGCGGGGAGGAAACAGCAACCCGATCACCTGCAGCCCGGTCTTCACAGTCAGTGGGCTCTTGCAGCAAGGGCTAGAAGGTCTGCTGGTGGCTGGCGGGGCGCCAGTGCAGCGCCGCTGTTAGGCAGCAAGTCCTGTCACCTCTGCCGGCTTCCCTGCCCCTCCTCCGTCTCCTTACCCACTCCAGTTTGCAGCATCCTCCGCAAGGGGAGGAATGTGCTGCGCTCGGACGCGCCGTCCTGGCGGCGCAGCGGCACTCGGGGCGCGCTCTGGACCGCTGGGGTCCGCCGTCTGGCGTTGCGCCACGTGTTTTGATCCGCGCTGATGTCAAGTGGGTGTGGGCTCTTAGGGAAGGCCCAGGCGAGAACGAGGAGGGCGCGCGATGCGCCGCGGGCGCGCTGAGGCCCCGGCGCGCTCCGCCGCCCAGCGCTGCTGACCGGTGGCCAGCCCGAGGAGCAGGCGCATGGAACGGTGGCGCTGCCCGCCCGGGAACGAGTGCCCCGCCGCCCTGGGAGGCTGGCGGGGACCGCAGCGGGGGGCCTGCAGGTGTGTCCGCGCGCTGTAACTTTCGGGGGGCTGTAGGCTATTGGGCAGGCAGGGCACAGGGGCTGCATCAGGGGGTGCTTTTGTGCCTGGGCGCGGGCGTGACGCGAGCGGGTTTGTCCCCGGCCAGCCATCCGCGTGGGAGCCGCAGCTCGCCGCGGGAGTTTCAGCGAGAGAATTTATGGGGCGGGCGCCTGGCTGGGGGTTACTCATCGGGAAGGACATCGAGGGAGCTGCCTTGTTGTTTTGAGCATTGGGTCTCCAAGTACAGCCTGCGTTCATGGTAACAGGATTAGCTCTCAGTAGAGAGCTCGGCTTCCCGAAACCCTCGGTGGTTGGGGGCACCGATCGGTCGGTGGGGGGGCGGGGGGAGGCTAAGTGGGCAGAGGCGATCTCTCCTCCCCCTTTCTCCCCCCCTCCCGCTTCATGCGGGGAGCCAGCTAAGGGGGAGGTAAGGGGTCAGCTTCTCCTCGTTTGACAGGTCTGGTTTCAGACACACCTTCCCAGAGGAATGCGGAGGCTTTGTTCCAGGAGCCCGTCCCAGCCCTGAGCCCAGAAGCCTGCAGGCTTGGGGCTGGGGCTCCGGTGCCATTACTCATCTTTTATGGCAACACCGGCAAGCTGCCGGCTAGGCAAGTTAATTATTAATGTCTCTAGGCTGGGGAGAGGGAATCTGGAAATGAGATTGGTGGGTTGCAGGTTTTTCTTTCCCTTTTTTGGCATTGGCACTGAGGTTTAATCCGAAGGAATTGCAGCCAGTTTCCTGAGAAGGATTCTGGTATTCCCCCAGTGACCGGTACTGCCCCAAAGAGATCCCTTCCCTGTCTGTGGGACAGCACAGTCATCCCCTGGAGGACGGAGTCGGAGCAGCTTTCGGGTTTTGAATCTACTTTTGAATCAGCCTCCCCATCTCCTCCTTTGCTTTCCAAACCCAACCACACTCCCACCCCTTCTCCCAGGGAAGCTTTCTGATGAAGCTTACAGGCCAAGTGTGTGAGCCTTGGGTCCTCCACTGGCTATCTGAGGCTTTCTGGAAAGGGCTGCCCTACCCCAGCCCCAGTACCTGAAAATATCTACACTTGCTCAACAAGTGCCCCTGATCTGTAGGACTGTGGGCTGAGGCAAAAGGGTCTGCCAAGTGGTCACCTGGCCTGTCTCTCCCAGTGCCCTCAGAGCTTGCTTACTGGAAGGAGGAGGCCAAGATGGGGAAGAGCCGAGGGTAGAGTGCAGCTCCTCCCTTAGAGGGTTTCAGTTTCCCTCTCCCCAGGGTGGGAAAAGGTGGATTCTAAGACTGGTAGTCTCACAAGGTGCGCTGAGTGTATTTCCGGTGGGTCCCTGTTGAGTGGAAATGGAAGAGCCCAATCTTCAATGCAGGGCTTTGGATGGGGCTTGGCTTTGCAGGGAGTGGGTTTGGAGAGGGCTGGTTGGAGGCAAGCCTGAAGAGATTTTGCCCCAGTTGGGGCCTGTGGACAGTTGCCAAACTCAGCCCTCCCGGCAGCCTTGTGCTTTAAAGACCTGGGAAACTTTTTTCTTGTCAACTGAGTGTAGAGTGCTCAGCCTTGTAAACCGAGGGTTTGATGGATCTGTAGTTACTGTGATGAGAAGATGAGCATATCTTGGAAGTTGATGCTCTGAGGCATGCAAGAGGGGCTGGGCTTTCTGAAGCTAGGTGTAGGGAGGGGGGTGGGCTTTGGGGGTGAGAAATGTGTCAGAGGGGTGGGTTCATCAGGGGTATGGAGTGCAGGGAGGGAGATTTGAGCTCTGGTTGTGGGCTGTGCATCGTGTCCGAAGTTCTCTGAGACAGGCTGCTATGGTATCCCACAACTCTCCCCTCAGTGTTCTGCCCCTTACTTTATTGACTTGGCTTGCTGGATTCCCCTTCCTCCTGGTGCTGGTCTCCAGGAGCTGGACTGTTCCGCTGGCTACCCAGGGGCTCAAGTCCCCATGTCACTCTGGCTTTCCAGGGAGGACGTGATTGAGAGGGCTTGACTTCAGAGAGGCTGCTGACCCTGATACCCGAGTTGCTGGGGAGTCCGTGCTGCCTGTCCTCCCACCTAGGTTTGTGGTGTGTATACTCAGTGGCACCCTCCCCCAGGCATGCTTCCGGACTGCCACCTTGTCCAGCAGGGCTCCGTTCTGCTGCCGATCTGCTGGTGCTTTGCAAGTTGAGGGTTTGGATATGGCCCTGATTAGGAGCAAGTTTTTTCTATTATGGGAAATCTGCCCGCAGCTGCCATAATGTCTGCTCACCTTGCAGCCTGCTGGTCATGGCTGAATATTCACTGGGAGTGGCCT
>CM053613.1:33033227-33069067 GCA_028646535.1 Procyon lotor
GCTCCTGGGCTTGTCTTCTCCCTTCCCCCTTAAAGGAGGTGCTGGGGATGCTGGTGGCTGTGACTGTGTTCCTCAAGCCCGCCTGTAACAGGGAGCCTTTTCCCAGGATGGACAGCAGGACAAAGTACCCAGGCTAAGAGACAGGTGCCCTGAAGGTTTGTTCTGAATCAGATAATATCAAGAGGAAAAACACAATAAAAACCCTGGCAGCCTTTGTCGTCTTGGTTTGCAAAAGCACAGAATTCCTCCCTAGGTTTTATACTGTCTCTGAAGAGAAAAGAGGCCAGTATTCCAGGCCTATGCCCTGAAGGTCCCTGGGAGCAAGGGGAGAGAGAATGAGGATTAATTGAGGCAGATGGTGTTTGTTAAGGAGGGATAAGAATACCTCTGTTCAGTACCCTAGCCCCCCAAGAATAATTGTGAGGATTATGAGAGGTTTGTGAAGGATTTAATACAGTGCTTGTTAATTGGTAGTTATTATTTTTTATTAATTAAAGGTAACTGGAGGATCCTTGGAACAGCCACTGAGAAAGTTTTATGTCGAAAATGGGAATGTCAGAAATGTTATTTTTTGCTAACCGAAGAGGCCATACGTGGGCTTCTAGGGTCAGATGTGAGAACTGCCCTGGAAGAGTTTCTTCTGACCTTCACATCAAACGTGTTTTCCAGCCTCAGATCATTTAAGGAGGCTTTGGAGACCTGTGAATCCCTGATTATAGACACACAGCCCAGTTGAACTAGAAAGGTACCATGCTCAAACTCTCGCTAGCCCACCTCTGGTCCAGCCATGATCATGGAATGTTAGTCGGAAGAGCAACCGGATACCTGGTACTTTTCAGCTGTGTAACTCTAGACACGTCCTTTTATCTCTTTGAGCCAGTGTCCTATGAGAATTGTCAAATTTGTGTCACACAGTTCTTATGATCAAATGGGATCAGGTATGTTAAATTGTGATGTGGTGTGCAAATAACTGAGAATTTATGAAGTACCAGACACTGTTCTAAGTGCTTTTGTGTTATCTCATTTAATTTTCACAATGATATATGATGCAGTTAATTATTGATTAGGAAGTGGGTGAGGAAGTTGGGCTGTTAAGAACTGTAATTATCATTGGCTAACCAACCCCCTCTGGAAATCATGCATCTGAAGACCTATCTCCCACAGTTGAAATAAACCAAAGTTTCTGCAAAGGTTTGCACACCAATAGGTCAATAGGTCCATTGACCTATTCTAACAACCTAGGCTAATTCTTGATATGTTTGTAAAATGAGTGACCTTATTGGTCAGTTTGGTTTTTTTGGCATCTTTTTCTTATCTTCTCTGCTCCTCATCTCTAGGCTCTGTGGGTCTTAGAGACACAGCAGCTTCTTGGCTGTGACTTTTTTTTTTTTTTTTGGCTGTGACTTTTAAGTGTCATTTGTGTGGGACCATAACCCTCTTATGCTCACTCACCTAACGGTTCCTTTTAAGAACAGGGTTTCTGGTGGAGCAGAGTTGACATTAGGGTGGTAACGCAAGGTGTATTAAGGGGACTGGACATTGGCTTGCCTCAGTGCTGGCCAACACTGAGATGCTGGTGGTCAGTTTTTGGTTTTTTTAAAGATTTTATTTATTTATTTGACACAGAGAGATCACAAGTAGGCAGAGAGGCAGGCAGAGGGAGAGGGGAAAGCAGGCTCCCTGCTGAGCAGAGCCTGATGTGGGGCTCGATCACAGGACCCTGGGATCATGACCTGAGCTGAAGGCAGAGGCTTTAACCCACTGAGCCACCCAGGCGCCCCCTGATGGTCAATTTTATCTCCTGACTTGAGTGTAATTCGTATAAACTAAACGTTTGTGGAGAAAGAAGAGAAGAGGTTGTTAATTGGATTTGACTTCAGGCAAGGGAAGTGTTTGGTTTAGAGCCAGCCGTTAGGCTCCAAGTTTCCAAGGCCTCATCCTTCCTGTTGGTTCTAGTTAGCTGTTTCGCCTCCTTCCCTCTGCTCCAAAATGTGTCTGCCAGTGAGCACTCAAGTCTGAAGTTTTAAATGTGTTAGGGAAAAAAAAGGAAGAAAGAAACACGCTTTGAAGACAGGGGCTCGCGGCTGGTGGTGTTCCCAGCACGGGTGGCGCTCATTGACAGAGACTTATGACCAGAGCCTCAAATCTACCCTCATTACTTCTGTGGCACATTTATAGGGTAGGGAAGAGGCTCCAGGCTTGTGGGCTATTCTCTCTCTTTATGACAAGAATAACATTTATGAGCATATGAAGGAATAAAGGTCTGGTTAGGAATGAGAAGTGACAAGCAACTGGTTGGGTTCCAGGCATGCTCAGGAGGTTCTAGAGCTCACGGACTTGGGTGTCCTGGCTTCCACAGCAGCCTGGTGATGCCATCCGAGGAGGTATTGCTGTTACTGTCATTTTACTGGAAAGCAGGGTGACTCCCCCGAGGTTAGGTAGCTCGGCATATAGATAGGTAATGGCAGATACTGGACCCCACCTCCCTCTCTCTCTGACTCCAAGGCAAGCAGTCTCATTTATCCTTATAATGATTTAAGGTTTTTTCCTACTACATATACATTTTGGAATATTTAGACTATTCCGGAGGAAGATTGAAGGGCGGGTGGGGGGATCATGGCTCAACCACTAGAGATGGCTGCTTATATTTCAGTGGGCTTCTTGACTTCTTTTGGGGGGAAGAAGGAATATTTGTTTTTGTCGGGGAAGATTTGCTAGTTACCTGTGCCTCTCTGGGAATATTAGAGCAGGAACTCTTTCTGTAAGAGTGGATTCCCTCCATATTCAGGTCAAGGTTTTTTACTTTGTGTGAAACACTGCTAGGCACTGTGGGGGACAGAGAGATGAACAAGGTGAAGGCCTTTCTGCCTTCAGAGAGCCTGTAATTAAGTGGAGAGGCAGATGCGCCCTGAACCAGTTAGTCCAGGCCTGGTAGAGCAAACGGGGACATCCTCCAGCTCTGCTCCAGGTGCTCACACTTCATCCCCAGACAACCTCATGGGGGAGGTATTACCCATGTTGCCCGTTTTACAACTGTGAATTAGGTGAAATGGCCTGCCTCAGGTGATAAAACTAACAGCGACCCAAGTTGAGATGACAAAACCCAAGTGCCCTCTCTCTTGAACTGATGGAAAGAGTCCCACGAAGGCGAAGCACAAAGTCAGAGGCATACGCTTCTTTGTCATTCTCTCTTCCATCCTTTTCTTCTCTCTCATTTTAAGACGGACGATTCTAGTTACATTGAATGGCATTCATTACCTTTTCAAAAAGATCCCTGCCCAGATTCTTTTGCTTATTCAGACCACTTGATGATAAATCTCAGAATCTTGGGACTGGAAGGAAATGCAAAGTGGTCTAGTCCATTCTCTCTAGTCTGTTCTCTTATTTGGGAGAAACTGAATCTCACAGAAAGGAAATCACCTGAGCAAGTGTTTAGTTGAGCCAGGTTTTTTCACCGGAGTTGCCCAAAGTGTCAAAGCATATGATATAATACAGGGGTGAATTTTTTTTTCTTAAGATTTTATTTATTTATTAGAGAGAGGGTGAGTGAATGAGTGAGCATGGGGGGGAGGGGCAAAGGGAGAGGGAGGAAGCAGACTCCCTCCTGAGCAGGGAGCCCAACATAGGGTTTGATCCCAGGACCCTGGGATCATGACCTGAGCCAAAGACAGATACTTAACTGACTCAGATACCCAGGCACCCGAAGGGGGTGAATGTTTTTTAATTTTAATAGCTTTATACAGGAGTATATAATTTCTCATGTGTATTTGAAGAGAAGTATAGCTAGAACATCAAACACCTTATTTGGCAGCTATTATTGTCTGTGGAGTCTATTTAAAGAAAAAAAGTGGAAGTACAGGTTGGGCCGGGAGGTGGCAGAAATCATGGAGGCGGTGTGTGGGTGATGTGTGAATAACATTAGGGAAACAGTGCACATACACCAATTTGCACTCTCCTAGAGGATAAACTTGCCCTGCCAGCTTTATTATTTCAGGGGCAGGAAAAGGGAAGACCAGCCACTAGTGGAAATAGACTACTTGCTAGGCATTTTATGTGGGCTCAGTATGTATATATTGAGGAAGCTCAGAGAGGTTGATTAACAAGCCCATGGTGACACAGGATAGGTTGAAGAGTCAAGATTCAGATCCCAGCTCGGGTTTCTTCCATTGTCAACTCCTAGCCACCTGTCATATTCTGTAAAGTGGGTAAACCCTGGACCCAGCCTGCTCCTCTTCTCGGGGGTTCCAACATCTTTCTGTTCAGGTACCAGGCTCAAGTGGAAATGCATGTGGTTGGGTTGCTAGGTTGCTTACTGTAGCCTGCTAATTTAAAGCTTGATTTTGATAGAATTTCAAAGAATGTGCTGTATTTATATGTGGTATTTATCAAATCTGACTCATGCTGGTAAGTGATAGAACCCTTATCTTGCTGCCTTTTGGCTTCTGTTCACATTGTGATGCTGCCATGTGGATTATGAGCTCCAGGAAGACATAGACAGTGCCTGTCAGTCTATCCAAAGGGCAATTACCAGATGCTTTTTGAGACTGATTCATCGAGCCATACTTTCAGAGTTCAGAGAACCAGCTAGCAGATTTTTACCTAGAGTGGAGGTATGGAGATGTAAATGTGGCCTGCTTCCAAGTTAACTGAAGAAATCTGGAGTTTCAGGTTACGGAGAGAGGGCCCATTTGGGATATTTTGACTAGAATGGCAGGCAGGGGCGGGGGCTGCTATCCAGGCTTTGGGACTTTCCTAAATCAGCTGAGAAGAGTCTACTTCTCATTAGTTGAGGATCACGTGGAGCATGACCTCTTCCATGAGGGAGGCGTGTAATAGATGTGTGATAGATGCTGTGTTTTAGATGCTGTGATAGTGGAGTAGGCCACAGATTCCCCTTCCCCCTCTCCAAAGATGTCCGTGTTCTAATCCCCAGAACCTGGGAGTGTGTTACTTTACATGGTAGAATGGACTTTGCGTTATAATTCAGTGAAGGATCCTGCAAAAAGAGATTATTCTGGTTTATCTGGGTGGGCCCAGTGTAATCAGAGGGGTCCTTATAAGAGGATCAGACTGAAAGAAGGAAACATGATAAAGTTAACAGGTTGGAGTGCAGGGCCATGAGCCAAGGAATGTGGGCAGCCTCTAGGAACTGAAAAAGGCAAGGACTTGATTCTTCCTTCATAGAAGATGTGCAGCCCTGCTCCCATTTTGATTTTAGCTCCGTGAAACTGATTTTCGACTTCTGAAGTCGAAACTGGAAGACCATAAATTTGTGTTGTTTAAGCCACTACATTTGTTGTAATTTATTAGAGTTGCAATAGGAAACCAGTACAGATGGTACTGAAGATTGGAGAGTGAATGTAGCCACAGTCTCTGCCTTCAAGTGGCTCTCGGTCTAGTGGGGAAACTGGCAAGTACACGGCCAATTTGGATAACAGGGGTGAGCATCTGCTAGGACTGTAAGTCCAGGAATCTGTGGGGCCTACACCAATCTGGGCAGATACGGGAAGACTTCCTGGATGAGCCAAATTCAGGTGCCTCTGATGGAGGGTCGGAATTAGGGCATGAAGTGTGGCAGGGAAGAGCCTTTTTGGAGAGAGGAAAGCATATTCAGTCTCGGTGAGATCTAAGAACCAAGTACAGACTGTTGGCCAGGCCTTGCAAAGCAGAAAGCTAGTTCCTTCTAAGTTCATGTGGGCCCTGATGACCCTGTTTTCAGACAAATCATTTTGGACCTTGCATAGTGAAGATAAGAGGGAAATGCTATACCTTCAGGGTTGTGTGAATACCCGCCAGCTCTTTTACATGTATTATCCCATTTTATTCTCATAGTAACTATGCAAAGTAGCAACTGTAATTTCTTCATATTGGAATGGAGCAAAGTGAGACTTAGGTTTGGTGGGGTGGGCCACGCAGAGGGAGTGGGAGAGAGAATCCTGGGCAGCGTCCACACTCAGCATGGAGCCTGACGCAGGGCTCAGTTTCACAAACCTGGAGATCATGACCTGAGCTGAAATCAAGGGTCAGGTACTTAACCGACTGAGCCACCCAGCTGCCCCAGAGACTTAGGTTTTAAGTAATGGGTCCAGGTCACACAGCCTGTAGGTAGCAGGGCTGAGATTCGAATCGAGGCCTTCAGGCTTCAGAGCCCACGTTCTTAATATTCTCCTCCGTTAGAAAGATCACTGGGCCAGAAATCAGGACCTGAGTCCTAGTGCTATCTCTGCTGCTTATTAGACTTAGAACAGGTCAGCATGCTCTCCAACCTCAGTTTTCACATTTGCAAAAGGGGACAAGAGGCCTGCCTTCTTTAGAAATGTTGTGAGTGTAAAAGAGATCGTCCTATGTGAATATAGGAATATTCATAAATATTCTCACCAGGGTTTCAGACACCCCCGAAGAGGGCCTTGTTAGTGAGCCTGATTTTGTAATTCTGGGTCATTCCTAAGGGCCATGTGGCAGGTTGGGGAATTTGGCCACAGTAGGTCACTGAGGTGTCCACACAGGTTGCAGTGTTTGCATCCATGGGTAGTGGTGGAGACAGGTAGTGGGAGAGAAACAGTGAGTGGCCTGTCTCAGGTGCCAAGGGTGAAGGGATAAGTCGAGAAGGAAGAAGTGTGCTCTGTGTCTTGTTCCCTGTGAAGTTGCTGATGTTGAAAGTGACTGCAGAAAAAACCTTTCCTGACTTGGTAGCATTTAGTCCCAGCCCTGCCACTTACTGTCTGTGTGATTTGAAGTAAGTTGATGGCAGTTCTGGAGCCTCTAGTGTCTTCCTGTGTAAAATAGGGCTAATGATTCCTGCTTGGCCAAGTGTGTGAAAGCGTCCTGTCTGGTTCCTGGCGTATAGTGGACATTGAGTAAATAGTGACCGTCTCTAAGTCTGGCAGTTCAAGACTTCTCAGGGTTAATCCAATAAGTCCCCGTTCTTTGCAGAATTCCACCTTTCTCCCTTGCCTTTCGGACTCACTTAGGTGTGTTGTAATGGGATGTGAAGGGAGGGTCTGGCCACAGAATGAGAGCCCCATGAATCTTTGAGGGGAAAGACCCTGTGCTTCCCGGTGGGAAATGGTGACAAGTGGTTTTGAGGTGGCCACGGTGGGTATGCTGAGCCATTTTGGAAGCGAGAATGTTTGTCTTGCCAAGTACAAGATTGAGTGTCACCGTTTTGCTTTCTGGGAATAATGGCCATGGAGATGAAGTAGATTTATGGCGCTGAGATACGTCAGAGAACAGACTTTTTTTTTAATGTCTGCATTTTCTGATTATTAAGGTAATGTGCTGATTTTATAATATCTGGAGAATACCAGTGGGGGAAATAAAACGTTTACTTCCACACTCAGATGATTACTGCTAACATTTTGGTGTATTTCCCACCATTCTTTTTTGAAATGCACATATACTTTTTTTTTTTTTTTTGTAAAATGCACAGTTCATGCTTTATTCACTTAACATTAAATCATGTCACGTGCATTTCCCAGATTATTACCTATTCCTTAAAAACATTTTTATTTGCTACATAGTAGTCTGTGGAGTACATGTGCCATGATTTACTTAATCGTTTCCCATTCAATAGTTGGGCATTTAGATTGTGTCCACTAAAATAAATGGATGCATATTTCTCCTAAAATACATAAAAATATTTGACTGAGGTTTGTTACCGTTTTCTTAGATTGCTAGAAGAAAGAATATGTCTATTTAGAAGTGTGTATTGGTGGGGATTATCAGACTGTTCTATTTAGCTTATACTTAGCAGCAGGAAAGTGATAGCGTGTTAGATGGTTGTGGGTCAGCCCAGTGAGGTCCTTGCTTCTGATCATCGTGCACAGAAGGCTGCCTGCCCATAGCTCACTTCTTCCTGGCGGACAGGACAATCAGCCTCTTGTGGCTCTCCAGTGAAATTTAAGTAATGGGTCAGCCTTTCCAATGCTTCCCTTTCTGTCAGGAAGTTCATCTGTGAATCTAACCTAAATCTCAACTGCTGCATTTTAAATCCTCACCCTCTGCTGGCTCCCCTCAGTGGAGCGGAGCGGAGCAGGGCTGTGCACGATCTGCAGGCAGCCCACTTGTCTCTCCTCTGCTGCCTGACCGTCATCGAGGCTCTGGCCACCAGCCTTATGTTACCCTGGAGGAAACTTGAGGGTCTCTGGCTGCTGCTTTCTCGACTGGGAGGGCGGTCCCTGCATCGAGTTGCTGACGATAACGCCAGGTAGGGTTTCCACCTGAGAGTGCCCACGCTGTGCGGGCCAGCCTCCCAGCCTCTCCCGTGCCCTCTGCAGGACTTGTGGGGGCAATTAGCATTCAGAGCGGTGCTCCCTTATTGACACTGTGGGTCTATCAGATTCATTCTCTGGGAAAAAAGAAATGTGGCTGGAGCAGGGATTAATTATGTTTCAGTCCCCAGCGCATTGGCCAAGTGGTAAATGTGCAGTGAAGAAGGACGGCCAGGCAGGGAGGGGCATTCGAGTGCATTCTAGTGATGGAAAAGCCGGCTGTCAGTGTGGAGGGGTAGGGTCTTATTCTGAGCCTCCCACCCTTGACATCAAGTAGCTGCTCTGCCCTCTGCCCAAACAGCCTTGGCCACCTTTCTTAGGCAGCATCCTTTGTTGGGAGATGACAGCTTTATTACGGGGCGGTAGGATCTTAATTTGGAAGGGAAATGAATATAGCTGCGACTTCACGGGCAGTAAGAGGCCCCTTGTGTCCCTTGCTTAGACATTTTAGAGCTGGCTGGCAATAAGCCAGTAGGGTGGACCAGATCACCCAGGAAACAGACTGGGAATTGAGTCCTGCCGCACCTGTGGGAGTATCTGAGCATGGCTGGAAGCCCAGAGGAGGCTGGAGCCTGACGCCTGAAGCCTGAAGCACCCCTGGGGCCGGGCCAGGCTGGCGGAGCTCTCCCAGCTCCTCGCCCTCCCCTGCAAGCCAGCACCAGGAGATCCTGCCTTAACATGAGCTGCTTCATGCTTCCAGTTTTCCCTCCTCAGAAGGGCTACACTTGTAGACGAGATGCCTGGTTTCACACTTGGCTGTTTCTTTTTTCAGTGCCTGGTACAGGTCTAGCACTTGATTGAAATAAATATTTAGGAGGCAAAAAACCCAGTGGTTTTATGTATTTGGTAAAGAAGCTACTTCTCTGGTCTTCAGCCCTCATTTAAAATTTCCATGTCAGATCATTCTTTTTCCTTTTGAAAAGGGGAAGCTTTTTCTTCTGCCCCCTGTTGTTTCCCGCCCTGTTGTTTTCAGACTTTGGGGCTGAAAACAGAGAAGGGGTACCTTTAGCTGGCACGTTGGAGCCCAGTGTCCCCACTGTGAGACCAGTGGATGCCATACCTGGCTATATGGTAGAATCCCTTTGGAACTTTTAAAAAATATTGATGTCTGGGACCCAGTGCCAGTGATTCTGATGTATTGGCTGCGGGTTGAGGGTTTGGCGTCATTTTAAAAACACTCCACAGGTGATTCTATGTTAATTATTAATGTCCAGTGACTTTCCCAGAGTAAGGAGTAAGATGCGCCTGACATGTCCTGTCAGCAATTTCCCTTTATGAGAAGACATGTGTCAGAGGCGGGGGTTATCTACAGTAGTGGGTTGCTCCAAATCCACTGTGGAAGCAGAAAGGGTGAAATGACAAATGAGAGCATTGTGTTAGTCCCTTCCTGTGTGGTATTGGCTTGCTGAGAAGTCCCTGTGGGGTTACCTAGCATCTCTTGTCTATTACCAGCGGGTGCTCTGGCTGGGCCCCTCCGCCTGGTAATTAAGTAGGGGACCTGAACAGGATGCAGATGCTTTAGCAAAGGTTAAAGATAAAAAAGTACAAACAGGGTATGAATCTGTTTATATTTGGTTCATTAGCCAGGGCCTGGATTCACTTTTCTCAAACTTGTGGAGCATGGGCCCCAGGAAGGAAGGATCAGGAACAGGGCTCTGAGTGCATGGCAAGGGATGGCTTTCCCTCTGGGTCTAGAGGACAAACAGGGCAAGGTAGCAGGTGCTTACAGTGAACATTCAACCCTTCATAGCTCTCATTACCCGTTGTGGGCTGGGGTTTCTAAGGCCTCACTACAGTCTCTTGAATGTTGTAGAGATGTCTTCCCAGAAGAGTTAATAAGGGACTGAATTATTGCTGTGAATGAATGAGCCCCTTGTCTAAGTGTATTTGGATTTGCCTGTGGGTTCCTCTACATGATTTCAGAACGGTTATGCTCCTTGTTGGCTAATGCATTATTCTTGGTGCCCCAAATCCTGGCACCTTCCCCCACCCTCTCTGGAGTGTGTGTGGCTGGGGCTTTGTTCCACGAGCAGCTTCTCAGGTTGAGGGGTTGTTCTTGTAGTTTCTGCTGCTCCTTAGCTTGTCTTGTGGTAGGGCTGCTTCCCAGGCCCTGGGCCTTAGAGAAGCGGAGCTCCCTTGAGCGAGCCCCATAGTTTTTCCACAGGTGAGGAGGCCTCTAGATTAACCCCTGCAGTGCTGGTGGCACCATTCCTCAGATTCACAAATCCTGCTTAGAAAAAGCTACACACACTTTATTCAATTTTTAAAAACTGTTCTCATGCTATTCAAATTGTACTAAGTATAAGAGATCCCCCTGGGGTGCTTGTTAAACGTGAAGACTCTCTGAAATGAAATCTAGGAATTTTGCCTTTTAGCCTGAATCCTAGGCCATTAACAGGGATAGAAATGTTTGAGAATCACTTTGTTAAAAAAAATGTTCCTCCCCCACCATCCACTTTGTTTTGTTTTACAGGGGAAATATGGCACAAATTGGTCAAGTGACTTGCCTAGGATGGAATTAAGGCTCGAGCTCAGCCTGGAAGAACCCAAAGACAAGTCCAGAATGTTAATACCTCCTCATAGGTGTAAAGAGCTTTGTTCTTTGAAAGTGTAGTTTATCTTTCCGTTCCCCTCGTTTGCTAAGAGGAAGAGTGTCCTCTATTGTCTGTTTCAGACCAGGTTATTCTTTGTGGTGGGGGCAGTCCTGTGCACCATAGGACGTTCAGCAACATCTCTTGCTTCTACCGCCTGGACGCCAGGAATGTTCCCCAGGTGTGACAATCCAAAATGTCTCTAAACATTGCCACATGTCCCCTGGGGGGCAAAATCACCCTAGTCGAGAACCATTGCTTTAGCGGCAGAAGCTGTGTGTCAGGTATGTTCTCTAATGGCATCCTAAGACATTTATTTTTATGTTTGGGGACTTCACTTTTTAAATTTGCATTGTTGGCTTCTCCCCAACTTGGCTCCTGTGCTAGTTACACACATAAATGAAAATCTCGCTGAATATAAGCTCTGTCCTCTCCATTTTGGCTTGCAGAAGGAAGGCATAAATAAACCTGGTAAGACCACTGAATTCGGACTGACTCTAGGCCACAGTTTGCCTGCCAGCCGTGCACTTCCTAGCTGTGGGATCTTGGGCGAGTTGCTTACCCTTCTTAAGCCCCTCTCCTCATCTGATTATGATAGAAAGAAGTGTTTGTTGTGAGTGAGACTTAAGTGACACCTTAAATGTGTTAGTGTTTATAAAACGCTACTCATATATTAAGTGGTGATGATAAGATTCAAGTCTAATTACCAACACTTGAAGGTTTTCTCAAATTTAAAAGTGCAGAACAGCAAATCTAGATGTGTATTTGGCCGAGTATATTACCCCTGTCATCTCTCTGCCCCTAACGTTAATCTTCCCCTCTCTCACTTTAAATTTCACCTCCACTTTCTTGGTGGCCGTTGCGGTACCTCTTTTGGGTCATTGTCTCTGCAGGATTTGTTGTTAGTTTATTATCTGTGTGATTGGTGAGATGGTTTCTTTTGATGGTGAGATTTCTGAAGGGATGTCAGATAGTTTATATGAAACTCAAAACCAGTGTCACCTTTTTCCCTCACTGCCAGCACCCAGAGAGGTGCATGGTGATGGGGGAGCAAGGCGAAGCCTGCCCCGTGGTGCCGAGGTACATGCAGAAGAGCTTGGAGATTAAAGGTCTCTGAGCTCTTTGGCACAGCAAAGCTCAGCTAGTTCAGCACTAATTCTGCAGTCAAGGAAACTGAGCCCAGAGCCGGAGCGTGTGGGATGTGTCATGGCGGCCCGGTTCGATTACTGCCCACGCCTTCCGGGTGCCCAGGCTCTTGGTGTGGTTCTCACGCCTGTTCCTGTTGCTGCCTCGGCTGGTGCGGGGGGAGCAGGCTCGGCTCCATATCCATGGTGCTACGGCTGCCTTCTGTCTGACTTTAGATGTTGCCTTGTCGGTCTTATGAAATCGGCTCTTTCTGTTCAGTAATTTATGGATGGAAATTCGTCAGAATTCACAGTGTACATGATATAATTTTCACTGATTCTTTATAGCAGGGCATCTTGAGGCGAAAAGGCACCGCACATGAAGGGGCTCCCGTGTCTTTGTAAACACACCGAAGAGGAAAAAGACTGAGAGACTGAAGGTCCTTTCGTTTCTTCTGTAACCTTGAACGCTGTCTCTTGGCTATACATTTTCTCCCCTCTGTGATGTCATTTTATATTATCATCATTGCTAATATTAATTGTTACTATTATCCATCCTTGCTGCTGTCTGTCAAGTGCTGACTATATACCTGTGTGTGTGTGTGAAGTGTTTACCACAATGAACACACCACAGCTGATCTCAAAAACTACAAAGAGGGCACTATAACTGTTTCTGTTTTGTAAATGAGGAAACCAGCTATGTAAGTTTTTCAAGGTCACAGAGTAGGAGGGGAAGCTGCGATTTAAACCCCTCCAATGTGTGAACTCTGACTAGGCTTGCTCCTGGTCTGTAGCTCCTGACTCCCATGGGGGAGGGGGGGAGTTATTGTAAACCCTGGCAGCTGATTCTTCTCCCCGATGATGCCTTCAAGGATGTGCTCTTTGTCATGTGGTCTGTTTGAACCACTAGGGCTATCCCTGCTGAGTGGTACCTGGCTCGCTAGGCCACCCCCCCCCCCCCAGACATGTCCTCTCAGGCTGTGCCAAAAGCCTAAATGAGAAGAACTGTCCCTGACTTGGGAACCCAGAGGCTTGCTGTGTAGGGAAGCACAGCCTTTAGAAACGAAGGCCTGGCTTTTGGCTTTACATGTATCCCTTAACCCTCCAGACCCTCATCTTCCTCAGCTAGAAAGTGAAGGTGATTCCTGTCTCTCAGTTTTTGATTTTTTTTTTTTTTTTTTTGAGATGTTAAATGAAACACTTCCTTTTGAAAGTGTTTATAAACTCATGGTTTAGGTGGAATTGTGAAATTAATGATAGGTTCTGGAGGAAGGGGAATGGGAGCTTGGGGGAAGTGCTCACAGGCATGGATTGGGGCTGGTGGTTCCTGCAGAGTCCTCCCCCTGCAGATATTCACCTGAGGGCTCCATCCTGCTGTAGCCTGGGGCTCTGCAGCAAAGAAGGCTGCCTAGGGGAACTCGGTTGTTTAAAGGGAAGTTGCTCTTAGATACTTTGGATTATATGGTGACTGTGAGGACAGCATAGAATTAAAAAAAAATGTTTTTTTCATCATCAAGGTAATGTAACTACATTACTTCCAAAATTGAATTATAGAGAAGAGGGGAAAAAACATTCATTTCATTTCATCTTAATGTATTTTTCTTGGATTTGGGGGGAGGTAGGAGAATAATCTTTTTCATTTATTTTAAATAGGTATACATACCAGCACAAATTGGACAGTACAAAGTAGTGAAAAATAAGTCTTTATATGCTTTTAGTCATTTTGTATATATGATTTTGACTTTGTTAATATTATCTTCATATGTCCAAGCATTTCTTATTCCTTCTCATTTTAACAATTTTTTAAAATTTTGCAAGCAACATATGTAAACTGTATTTATGGATTTTTAGTCTTATATAAGCAGACAGCAGAATACCAAATTGGTAACAATGGTGACATGTTACAGGTGACTTATTTTTATTTTTTATGCTTTTATTTTCTAAATTTTCTACGACGGGCAGGAATATTTAGAGAAGTATGCTGAGAAGATACTCTCATAATCTTAGAATTAAAATTTTGGCCTATTTTTATCCAATATTTATTCTTTGTGTTTCATAAATATAGTTGAGATTTTATATCTGTGTGTGGGTCCTGCTTCGTTTTCATTTAACATAAGTGCTTACTAACCTTAGATTCTTCATGGACTTTGCTTTTAATGGCTGGGCAGTATTCTATCCAGTAGAAACACCATATTTTGTTTAACCTATATCCTTATGGTTTGACAGTTGGGTAATTTCCAGTTTTTTTTTTTCCCTGTTCAAATAATACCATAATGAACAACTTAGGAAACAAAGCATTTAGAAGTTTTGACCCTGAAACAGTCTGATGTTTGGGGCAACTGTATTCCTGATGGATGAGTATACAGCAGGCGCTCAACAGTTGTTTGTGCTTTGTGAATCAGGAGACATGCATGAAGCAGTGTTCTGCAAGTGACTTGAATAAATGATGACATGAAGGAATAGAGAATGTTTTAGGGCAATGCAGGCCTGTAAAGAGGGCTCCCCAAAATGGATCATAAAGTCCACACCTGACTCCAGGTCTTTGAGAGGGCTCTGCAGTTGGGGCCGTGAAGGATACTGGGGGAAGACGATGGTTTGCAGAACTCTATGGCAGGAATGGCGGGCTCGCTCTGTCTTTGCACCATGTTGGGGAACCCAGTAGCAGTGGCGCTTCTCCCAGCGGAAGGAAGAGAACATGGCAAGGACAGAAGCCTAAGGGGCGGTTTGTTGTCTGAATGTGCACTGCCCCAAACGGCTGCTGAAACCAAATCCATTTGTGGAAGGCTGTGAGGGTTTTCTTGGCTCGACTCTCTCTTTTGGAACTGAATAGGAAAATAGAATTTCTCTGAAAAGTGTCTCTCTGTGTTTGTGCCTGGAGCGCTCTGTAATTTGGACCTTGTCAGAACAGCCTGTCTTTATTTTGAATTTGGAACCACTGACTCCCCTTTTCTTTACACTGTGAGCTATTTATACGCCCAAAAGCATAAGTGGAGGCCTTTTCACCTTCTCCCTCATGACTTCAAGAAATAAATAAAGGAAGCAGCGTTCTCTAGAGTCTGTAATTCCTGAGTGTTGGCAATAAAGAGCTGAAAAATATTCCAGTGTAGATATCCGTGCAGTGGTGATGGGCCATGAATGGGCAGTGAGAAGCTTGGCTTCAGGGTCTTAGGTGCTGTTTCTCCGCCTTTTCTAGGGCCTTTTGGGGAAGGAGGAGGCCTCAGTCACCGAGCTGAGCATATATCCCAAACACATTCTCTGTTTGTCCATTTATTCAGGTACCCATTCTGTTTGACTTACTTCGGCTGTCGATCACCTAATGTTCTATGTCGTGCAGTTTTGCAAGGCCATCGTGACACAAGCCGTAACTAAGCCTGGTTCAATGGCAGTAATGGGAAACTTGCTATTCTAAACAGAAGTGGGTTTAATACTGTGACTTAGGTGATTTTTTATCATTTCCAAAGGGTGGGAGAACAGGATCGAAGCTGGCCTTTGGCAGTGATTCCTAAAACAAGACTCTGAAAGTGGTCCACTAGTAACTGTTTTCTTTTTCCTTTTCTCTCCCTCTTTTGAACTCCTCTTACCTCCTGTTCCCAGGTTCTCTGTCCTAGAGGTTAGACTCTCACCTTATGGGAAGAACTGCTTCCCAGAGTCAGTGGAATGTGAAGCGTTAATGATCACGTGTGTTGTTGGACATACTCTCTGACTCTTGCTGATCCTTGACTGAGTGCCCAGCTGTGTGATAAGTCCTTGACACACGTTATCTCAATTCTCACCCCCTCTGTTAGGTCTGAGTAGTAATACAGGTAAGAAATCTGAAGCTACAGAAATTTAAGTGACTTATCCCGGATTGCTTAGCTAATAAGTAACATTTGAATTAAAGCAGTATCCTTGTCCAGAGGTGCTTGCAGTTTAAAAGAAAAGCTGGGCCAAAGAACATACACAAACAAATGGCCAATTAACATGGGGAAAGATGTTCAATATCATTAGCTATCAAGGAAATGCAAATCAAAACCATAATGAGATACTACTTCTCTCTCTCTCTCTCTCTCTCACACACACACACACACACACACACACACACACACACCCCTATTTAAAAAGATAATTGGAAAGTGCTGGTAAGAGGGGCACCTGGGTGGCTCAGGAGGTTGGGTGACTGACTGTTGGTTTTGGCTCAGGTCATGATCTCAGGGTCATGATATTGAGCCCTGCATCGGGCTCCCCACCCAGTGGGCCATCTGCTCGAGATTCTCTCCCTCCCTCTCCTTCTGCCCCTCCCCCTGCTCTCTTTCTTTCTGTCTCTAAAATAAATAGGTAAATTTTTTTTTAAAGTACTGGTACGAACGTAGAAGAATTGGAACACCAATACATTGCTGATGATATGCCGCCATATTGGAAACCAGTTTGTAGGTCCTCAGAAGGCTAAACATAGAGTTTCCATATGATTCACAAATTCTACTCCTAGGTACATACCTAAGAGAAATGAAAATACATGTCCACATAAAAAGTCATATGTGAATGTTCAAAGCGGTGTCATTCATATCATCTCCTAAGTGGAAATAACCCAAATGTCCATCACCTGATAGTGGATAATTGAGAAGATGAGGTACATCCATATAATGGAATATTTATTACTTGGCAATTTTAAAAAAGGTACATGCTATAAGGATGAACTTTGCAAACATGATGCTAAAGGAAGGAAGCCTGTTACAGAAGATGACAGTGTATGATTCCATTTCTATGAAATGTTCAGAATAGAGAAACCTGTAGAGGTAGAAAATAGAGTTGGAAGGGGAATGACAGACAGTGAAAGGGTCTGGAGTTTCTTTATAGGGTGGGGAAAATGTTTTACCATTGATTGGGGTTATGGTTGTACAGCTCTGATTATATAAAAGCCACTGCATTATACACTTTAAAGGGCTGAATTGTTTGACATGTGAATTATGTCTCAATTAAATTATCAACAAAAAAAAGAAAGGACAATGTTTATCCAAATAAATTGTTAATGGTGGAATTTAAAGAATAGTACATAAATCCCATCTAATTCTCTGAGACTTTTGGGTTATATTAGTTTGTCCTTACTGGAATCTGGTTGGTGCATTTAGAGGTGATTTTTTTTTTCTCAGTTGTCTATTTTTCTAGGTTTTTCTCTAAGGGGTGTGTATTTTTATAAGTAGGGAACCTAAAATAAACTATGCTATAAAATATATATTCCATTGGGTTATGCAAAAAGAACATTATGACTTCCACATGCTGTACCACTTGAACTAGTTTGAGAATTTTTGTCCTAGAATAGAGATTTTTGGGGAAAAAAAGAGTTATCACAAGTGTTCATCCCTGCATTGAACTGGTATCAAAATCTAGTCACTCCTGGAAGCCGGCTGCCTCTTACCCTCTCATTTCTTACTTACCCTTTGAGTCTCTCCAAAGACCACCAAGTTGTGAATGATCAAAATGTTGTGTACAATTTTGTACGTAACTTTTTTTTTTAATGAAGGAAAAGAACATGGGGGGATGGTGGCAGTGGTGATGGATAGTCACGTCAAATTGAGTACAAGTAAAAGGAAGAAATGTAGTGGGGTATCTTTAGGTACCACCTGTAGTGGTGCCCTTAGGTAATTTGTTCCATTTTATTTATCCAAGTATAATTGCTGATGCCGGCATTTCAGTCTACTTGGAACCCAGTAAAATACCTCATGAAATTTATAAGGCCCACACAGAAGGGGAATTCACTGTGGCCCCTTCCTTTCCACCTGAGCTAAGGGCCAGCTGGACCGTGCATATGCTTTTTTTTTTTTTTAATAGGATTTATGGATCAGTGAAGTGAAATTTATCGAGTTCCAACTATATGTTGGAGGGCAGAATATGCTGTCAGGCAGTCAGAGTAAAGCTGAGGATTTATAGCCCATGAGAGGCTTAAAATGTGGAGAGTTCTTTCCCCATTACACAGTAAGTTGGCAACTTGGAGCATGACCTGTATTTCTCCAGTTCCAAGGCCTTTTCATTCATTGTGTGCACATGTGTGTTTCTGTAAGTAAGGTCCAGGTGCCTTCCTGGTAAAGGGGGAAGTGAGAGTTGGGGGCGTATATGTCTGCTCGGTGCCTTTCCCTGCACCTCACCTTGTGACCCTTCCGGCACTTTCCTGTGCACTGTGGGCACCTGGGCTCTCTGTCTCCCTGTAGATACCTGGGCCTAGAACAGCTCACAAGCATGGTAGAAAGAGAAATCCCAGAGAGCAAGGTTTGGGTCCTCACTCTATACAAGAGGTCTTTTTCCTTTGGGCAGATCACTTTTCTTAAGGTTTTCCTAATCTTTACTAGAAATGATGCTATCTACCTTACATGCTCATGATGAGTATGAAATGGAAATTATATGGAAAATAGTGTGGTGCTGGAGACACATTAGGCCTTTGATAAAGATCGTTACCTCTTTCTCAGTCTGCTTTGCTTCTTTGCTTCCCCTTTCCCTGGCTTGATTCCCACACTGGGTTGGCAGAGAAAGTTACGCAGTTTTCTCCACCTCCCGTTGGAGGCCACCTGTCATGTCAGTACTTTTATTTTTTTTTATTTTTTTATTTTTTTAAAGATTTTATTTATTTGACGGAGAGAAACACAGCGAGAGAGGGAACACAAGCAGAGGGAATAGTAGCGGGAGAAGCAGGCTTCCTGCAGAGCAGAGAGCCCGATGTGGGGCTCGATCCCAGGACCCTGGGATCATGACCTGAGCTGAAGGCAGACGCTTAACGACTGAGCCACCCAGGCGCCCCCATGTCAGTACTTTTATTAACGTATTTTCCCCTGACTCCCTATTTGTCTGCTAAATTTGTCTATTTTGAGCACATTTCTCCAAAATAAAACCCATTGAAACAAAAAAATGTTTACTGTAGAATAACACTGCCTGGTAGAACTTTCTACAGTGATGAAATATTCTTGGCTATTCTTGTCCTTTTGCTCCTTAACTTAGATTTAAGATGGGTTTGTGAAGATCCATGAAAACCCTGCGGGACCTGAATTGGTGTCACCCTGAATTTATAGATTAATGTAGGAAAGAATCAGCGTCTTTACAACATTGGGTTTTTCTAGTTCTCCTTGCATTCAGGTCTTTTAAAATGTTTTTCAGCAAAGCTGTATTTTTCTCCATGAAAGTTTTGTCAGAGCTTCACCCAGAGCTAGGTGACCAGCAAAGTTCTGGGTTTTCACATACCAGTTGGGTGGCCATGAGGATAGTGGACCCTCAAGAGGCGGTGTCTGGGAGCAGGGAGATCACTGAGGAGGCTATTGCAATAGTCCAGGTGAGAGATGAACGTTGGGATTTAGGCCTGTGAGAAGGGGGAGGAGCCAACACATATTGTTTCCTAGGAAGAGGGAACAAGGCGTTCCTAATTCTTCCAGGGCAAAATAAGACAGAGTCATAGTAATACTTGCTGCCTTTGACTGATAGCCCACTATGTACTGGGCCACTTGCCGCTGTACTATGGTCACCATTGCTTCTCTCGATGCTCTGAGGCAGACAGTGTTACTTCTGTCCTCCGGGTGAGGAAACTAAACCTCAGAGAGGTTAAGTAACTGACCCAAAGTCATCCAGGGGAACAAGGCAGATGTTGAAAGCTAGATCTCCTCCTGCCCCCAAGGCCACTGAACACTCGTCTAATCTTGGGTCCTCTCAGAGTTTATTGGAACTACTTTATGGAAATATGCCAGACCTTTTGAATTTTATGACTGAAATAAAAATGACTAAAATCCTGTTCTCAATCATAGAAAATTAAATTGGAGTGTTTACCTAGTTTTATAATGTTTGATAAAAGATCTAGACGTGTAACATTTTGTTGATGTTTTTCTTGCACTGGTCAGACCAAAAAAATGAATAGCCTTAATTAAAATTTCTATTGTCTTTGCCACAGAGGAAGGAAGCCTTTCCCTGGTTGTCATGGTGATGCCTGAATGACACCTTCGAAGTGGGTAGTGATTGCCATGCAGAGCCCTGAAATGAGCATTTGCCATTTTCCTTGCCCCCTGAGATGCTTGCAGAACCAAACTGCACATTTCCTTAATGGCCTTTTAAATTCGCATTTGAGCCAAATGTGTGTGTGTGTGTGCGTGCGTGCGTGCGCAGGGAGTATGCTGTGCTGCAGCCATGGTTAGAATCAGCAAGTCTGAAACCCCATTTCTATTCGCTTTGTGCTCCTGAAGCCAAATGGCACATGGGAGGTGCTCATGAAAACTCAGAGAAAGTAATTGGAAACTACCCGCCTTTGGTGTGGGCGGGACAGCTCATGAGGGAGGCCTCCCCGTGTCTGGCTCTCTTGCCCCCACCCCGAGGCCCTCAGCAGCCTTGCCTGACACACCTTCTCTGGACACAGGCCGTTGAGATGGGCTTGCACTTCATACCCGGCAACTTTAAATGCTGCATCCACCACCCGTCCTCTGCTGTGCTCCCCGCACCCAGCAGGCTCACTGGAGGCGTCATGCTGCTGCAGCCACAGTGCAGCTGTTTCTGACTGTAAAACCAGACTCTTTTGCTGGCTTTGGGATTTCTGCACAGAGTGATTGGGGTGCAGGAAGGGGAATGGGGAAGAGTGATGTTGTACAGCTGGAGAATCTGGACGGGTTTTCCAGTGCAGGTTGTCTGCACGTGAGGTTACCCCCCACCCAGGCCTGCGACAACAGGACAATGACACCCCTCCTCCCCAGTGATGCTGTGCAGCCACATAATATAGATGGATTTTCCAGAGCTCTATCTGCAGGTGAGATTACCCACAGGTCTAAAGAAGACAGGCTTATGACACCTCTCCCTCCCAACTCCGTATCTGTGCTATAATCTTTCATGTAGAATGTGCTGTGACAAAGATCAAAGAATCTGCCATTAAGTCTTGGCTCTACTTCTTAGCTAGCCAGGTGAGTCTGGATAAGAATTCAACCTCTCAGAGCTTTAGTCTCCTAGGCAAAATATAAAATGGTAATAATGATAGTAAATATTTTTCCAGGTCATTGCCTTTCATTAGATGATGCTTTGTCAGATGTAAGTGTCCTCTGTAAGCTGGGCATTCTAATTCATGAAGCTTAGATTGTATACTAGGCTAAGTGTTGGAGAATTAGGGCCAACCAAGAGGCAGGGCAGGAACATCAGAATAAGATGGTAACTGTGTGATTCCAGTGTGTACCAACAGGCACTTAACTCTGCCTGGTGTCAGGGAGGGCTTCTGGGAGGAGGTGATCCTTACACTGACCCTTGAAGAATAGATAGATGTTACCAGAAAGACAGGGAGTGGGGGGTTAGCCTACAAGAAAAGGGAATGGGGTGTGCAAAAACACCGAGACACCACTAAAACATAGGTATCCTCAAGGGAGTGGTAAACCATGAGGCAGGGAACAGATGAAGGGTGGTGTTTGCCTTTCTCCAGAAGGTGAGGGGAAGCACTGGATGATTTTAGGGCAAGGAGTGACATAATTTGTAGGTTTAGAGATATTACAGGTAGCTGTGTGTGGAGGACTGTTGAAAGTTAATCAGGAATAGGTGAGTGAGTACAGAGACTGAATGATGACCTTAGAGGCTACTGTAGTCACCCCAATGAGAGTGCTGTGGGGATGGAGACGGACCGGTTGGTGATAGGGACATAGCTTTGACTAGTCTCTGACAGGGAATGAGGAAAAGAGGTGGGATGGTTTCTAGCATTTCTGAATGGTGTTCCTGTTGGCATTTGGAGAGGGACAGATTTTCACTGTGCAGTTCAGCGTTATTTAGCAGCCTGGGCCCCTGGCCCACTAAATGTCACCTAATTGTCACAACCACAAAAATGTCACTGTTTTTCCAAATGCCCCCTCTTGAGAACCACAAAATAATCGGTTATCATCATGGGGAATGAAAGACGAGAAATATGGTGGGAAGGGCTTCATTTTGAAATATGTTGATTTAATAGTGCCTGGGGAACATCGTGGGAGAAGTGTCCTGTAAGCAGCTGGATCTAGGGATCCAGGGCTCAGGAGAGTGGACAGCACTGGAAATGCAGCATCCAGAGTCCTACCCATGTCAGGGAATGAGCTTTCCCAGGGAGGATAGCATGACCAGGGGGAGATGGCTGGCAGAACCTTGGGGACCATCATGCGTCCTGTTTGATCTTATGAGCCAGGGAGGAGTGGATGATATTCCAGGACCCATAGGGAAGAGGACACTGAAGCTCAGGGAGAGTCAATGACTTTTCCTAGTTTTTCTTTTAATGAGTTTTGGCCCAGTCAGTGTCTAGATGAGGCTGAGGAGAAATGGGTTTTGCCCCTTCAGTTGAGGGTTCTTACTTTGTAGCCAATTGGCTCACGTGTCTCCATGACTGGGCTGTTCACTGCCTCACCTTGGGTTTAGAAGTCTTTGTGCATTAGTAAGGGAACTTCTCAAGACTTGCTTTTTCCCTGCAATGGTGCATTTTTCCTTGGCGCCCTCTCTGTTCTTGGTTCACTGATTAATAGACACTCGAGGAATTGCAGGGAGGCATTTAACATGCATCAGATACCATCCCTAGCCGAGAAAGTGATTCACTGAGTATTCTCTCCACTGTCTGCATCCCTCCTCGCCAGCAGAGTTTGACGTTGGGGAATTGAGTCTGGACCTGAAAGAGCACAGTGTAAATGTGTGATTCAGAGTCAGCGACGGCGTCTAGCTGCGGCCAAAGTCAGGATGCTCCAGGGTGGTGGATGGTTGGGCTTTCACTCCCATGCCCTTCACATCACCCTCTTCAAAGGTGGGAGTCACTTTAGGTTAAAGATCACAAGCAGATTCTGGCCTCTGACCTTCAGGCTTTCCATCAATTTCCATTTTTTTGGCCAGAGTGTTGGGACTTCCAGACAGGGACGTGGAAGGCTGGTGGTTTACTTTCAGAGTGTGGACATTCTAGTAAGAATGGCTTTTTCTACTAAGCCCTTATTGAATAGCAAAGTTTTTTTTCTTGCCATGGAAAAGTAAGGCCTAGTTTTGTTATGTTTGTTATGTTTGCTATGTTCACGGGAGTGGTCCAACCTTTGACTCCAGCTCTGGAGTTAAAGACCTAGGTTTGAATTCTGGCTCTGTCTGCACTTAGTTGTATAATCTTGCATACACCCCTTAAGTGTCCTAATCTGTAAAATGGAGATAATAGTACCCACCTCCTAGGATTATACTCAAGAGTGATATAATGCCTGTCGAGTGCCTAGAATATGATAGGATACGCTCCCGGAAATTCCAGTTTGGGATATCTCTTTAATGTGGTTCTTTATCCACTACCCCTCCTTCCTGCACATATTTTTGGCTGTCTGCAGAAATCTGGCACTCCAGTGTAGCAGGCTCGCTGTTTAGGGATGTGGAGAGCTAGTAGGTTTTCTTTAGGAAGAGAGACCTTGATAAGACTGGCCACCCTTATTGTTTGTCTCCTTGATGCTAGGCACCAGTTAGGTCTTCCACATAGCCCACACTGGCAATGTGGGGTTGCAACTGGAGCCCTGTTCTAGCTCCAAACCCACACTCTCCTTTTGTCCTATTGTCAGTCCTGCTTTGCCCCTGCCCTGAAAGAATCAAAATGAAATACTAGAATAAAGCCAGAAAAGTCTGTCGGGATAGTCTCTCTGGAGTCAGTGGTTTACTCACTGGAAAGTCTGGGTACTCTGGGTCCTGAGGGTCAGGCGCCTTCTTCCTGCTGTGTTTCTTGACCTGAGGCTCCCTTCCTGAATGGCCGTCACTAGGAAATTAAGAAGGAAACTGGTTTGGGTGAGGGGGTTTCCGAAATCATCCCTTTTCTAGAAGTGAGATGGGCAGAGAGGACTGCTCCCGGACCGGATGTCTGGAGTCCTTTTCCCTCCCTGTACCCCCCTGCACCAAATGTGGAATGCTCCCTCTTCTCCGGGTCATGGAGGGATGCTGTGTGATTGGGCCTCTGGAGTCCCTTTGATCTGATGCCACTGTGAGCGGACTCTTAAAGAGGTAGGTGGGAAATAGGCAGCCTGAGGAGGTCCTGTGCTAGCAGGCATGTGAGAAAGGAGTCCTGGAGGCTGGAAGGGTGCCCTCACCCGGACAGCTACAAGAGGCTCCTCCCACTGGAATGTGGCTGGACTGCTTTACCTCTCACAACCCACTGACAGCTTTATCTTTTCTAAACAAGGACCCTGTGCTTTAATTCCTCATGGACATCCTCTGGGCTCTGGGCACAGCTAGCCTTCAGATCTGTGTGCTGATCCTTTACAGCACCCCTCTCCCGCCCCGGTTTATGGAGTAAAGTGCTACATGTCAAGATTTATGTGGCTCATTCTATGCTGCACACCTGTGAGTGAGCTCATACGTCTGACTTTGGGCCTGTTCTTGTTTTCCTCCTGTTACTGCCCTGACCTCAAAGTAGCATGGGAAAAGTTGCTAGCTGTGTCCCCCTCCTTGTGCTGAATACCAGAGAATTACCACTAACCCTGTCACCACTTACTCAGCCCTACCAGCGTGGAGGTGACAAAGAGAAATGGAATTTGGTAGAGCAGTACCTGGGGCTCGGTGTTATCATCTCCAGCCTTTTCCCCTTTTACAGATGGACTGTGGACCAGACAGAGAAAGCCATCTATTTGCTTCCCAATTGGCTGGTGGTGTTATTTACCTGAGCAATTTAAGTGCTCAAAGTAGGGTGCAAGGGAGACAGCATGATGCAGAAAAAGAGTTTGGCTTCTGGACTTAGATGCCAATGGGAATCCTAAATCCTTCTGAAATGTATGACCTTAGACAAATGATGTAACCCCTCTTAACCTCATTTCCCTGAGAGAATACCATGCCGTGTTGAAGTGACCAGTAGAGGTAGTATGTGCAGGCATCTTAAGAAGTTACAATGATAGTTATGCAGAAAACAGTGGCTCTTACTTTTAATATAGTTTCAATGGCTTGTTAATAAATACTGGCCACATTGGATTCTTAAAGCTGTGTATCTAAAAGAAAAAGCATGACATAGGTACTGTCAACAGCATACGCTTCCTCTGAGAAGGGGCATAAGGAACCCAGCTTCCACTACTGAGCTATGACCCCTGCTAATGCAGCCAGGTTTCTGGGAGTAGGCATAGGTTCTTAGTCATACCTGTGTACAGAGCCTTGTTTTATTTTTTTCCCACCAAAATGTCTCCTAATGCTCAGGATCTCTTCATCCTACCTGTATACTTCAGATTTCACATAATCGCAAAATGGTATGTTTCATGGGTTAATAGATTCATAGAGCTGGAAAGGAGCATAAGGCCATCTTGGCAGATTACAGACATGGGGTTAGTGTTCTTTCTTTAGCAATATCTTGCCAAATGTTTTTTGGCCTGGGCATGAAAACTTCCACCAATGGAAGGCAGCCAGCCAGTCTCATGTTCAGAAGCTACTCTGACTTTGACATTGGTAGACACATAATTCCTTGAAAAATATGCTTCCCAGTAACTCTACCTACTGATCCTAGTCCTACCATGTTGGCCCTCAGGGAACAAGTCGAATTACTCTTCCAAAGATTGCTCCACAGAGATGATGACAGTGGTCCTGTACCCTGAATCTTCCTAGACCATAAAACTGTTGCTTCAGTGATGTGGCTTTGACCCATTCATGCCCTTCACAGCCCTGACTTGTCTCTCTTCTATCTTTTCACTCTGGCCTGTAGGTATGGTAACCAGAAGAGAATACAATATCTGAGTGGGGTCTGATCAGTTCAAGATAGAACATTTTTTACCTCTTTTATTTTAGACTATTATGTGAGTCCCAACCGAGATCCTAGTAGCTTTCTGACTGCTTTTCCATGCTGTTAACTAGTTGGGTTTACAGTAAATCAAAGCCATTAAACTAATACTGATTCTGTATTCTTTCCTAAGGCTGCCATGACAAGTTACACAGACTTAGTGGCCTAAAACATCAGAAGCTTATTCTTATAGTTCTGGAGACCAGAAGCCTGAAATCAAAGCATCAGCAGTATTGGTTTCTTCTGAAGGCTCTAAGGGAGAATCTATTCCATGCTTCTCTCTTTGCTTCTGGCGGCTCCTGACAATTCTTGACATTCCTTGGCTTGTAGATGCTTCACTTCAGTCTTTGCCTCTGTCTGCACATGGCCTTCTCCCCTGCGCATACTTTATATACCACTTGAATCCAGATCAATGGCTCTGGATTTCTGCGCAAGGTCTTTTGACCAGATACAAGGATTTCCAGCTCTAAAATATATTTTTCATCTTTGTTAGTGGATATTAGGCACGGGCAGATGAATTTTGTTTAAGACGGGAAGTTAATTTTAAAACAATGTATGATTTTTTTTTCATAATTCTTGTTTCCAGGAAGCTAGTGTTAATTTACAGTAAGTAATCACAGTGACCTTGAGCAATTCGCTAACCTTCTCAGGTCTCCATTTCCTCATTTATAAAACAGAGATCGGATGAGGCAAGCTCTGTGTCATTTTCAGCTCTAAAACTCTTAATACTGTGATTTCTGGAAAATAGTCACAAAGGGTAACTTTGTGACGAAAGGTTTCAAGTTGGCTTAATAAACTATGTACAACTCTTGACTAATAAGACATATTATGATTCATGAATCTGAAAATCTGAAAAATTCTACCCTTGTGTTCACCTTTGACAGGATGTAGAGACTAAGCTGTTTATTACATGTTCCCACCCTCTTCTTAGTTACTCACATAGTCTAAGATACTACGGGACTAGCATCTATTTGGCTCTCAAATGCTTGTTACATGTCACATACCATTATCAGGAACAAGTAATGCAATATCATTCCAGTATGATCATCTAGTAAGTGTGGGCCTTTTAAGATTCCTCCTGAAAATTATTATTGCTATTAAAGGTCCCACGCCCACCATGGAGCTTGAACTCACAACCCTGAGATGAAGAGTTGCATGTTCTACTGACTGAGCCAGCCAGGTATCCCCTAGAATATTATTTTTAAAAGATGGTGGCCGTGTTTCAGAGTTGCTTTCTGGAGCAGTTTCCTTATCTGTGAAGTAGGTGGCTATTGAGGACTGCACTCCAGGGCTTGTGCTCTAAACACCACAGCAGAATGTGCGGTTTTTTTGGGTTGGGGGAGGTCTGTGATCTTGTCCTAGGCAGCACTTGGCCAGATGCTTGACCAGAAGGTGCAGGAGCCCCTACCTGCTTTCAGTGGCCTTGTGGGTGTCCCTAATGGGCTGCAGCCACTGGTACCTCCCTTCCTTTGGATTCTTTAGGGACCTTTGTTGGCAGTGCCTCTCTGGGTTTTTCATTTTGTGGAAGAAATAGTCTGCTGACTGTCTGGGGTCTTACCTTTTCAGGAGTCCCGTCAGGGAAGGCTAAGGGTGAGTTCATTTGCCATTATTGTCAGGAAGATTCTTCTAAGAAATTTTTTTTGTGAGAGGGACATTTTGTGGCCTATTTTTGCCACCTCCTCCCCCTCCTCTTCCTTCTCCTCCACTTCTTCCCCCTGTGCCTCCCCCTCCCCCTCCTCCTCAAGACTTTTATTTATTTATTTATTTGAGAGAGAGTGAGAGTAGGAGAGATCAGAGAGGGAGAGGGAGAAGCAGACTCACTACTGAGCAGTGAACCCACTGCAGGGCTTGATCCTAGGACCCTGAGATAATGACCTGAGCCGAAGGCAGGCACCCAACCGACTAAGCCACCCAGGTGCCCTATTTTTGCCATCTTCTTTTAGTTCTTCCCCTTATACAAGAAATTTTCATTCTTTGAAACAGGACTCCTTCCTAAAAGGAAGATCTTCTCTAGAATCAGTGGTGGTGGTAGAAAATGGGGGTTGCAAACTCAATGTCTATAGAGGCTTAGTGGATAACAAAAAAGCAGACTGTGTTTATGCTCTCCAATTTGTTTTGGAATACTTGGGCTACTCCGTTTATCTTGGGTTTTCCCCACTTTGGTTGAGATATGGGTATAAAGAAATTGCTCTCCTGTAGGAAAATCAGAAATACAGATGTGAGGATAAGTAGCACTGGATGTACACTCTCAACCTTGGGAATCGGTAGGGAGTAGTGAGGACTGCAGTGAACTTGAAGGGCCATTTCACCTCTCATGGGGGCCCAGCATTGCCCCAGTTTTGTTTTTTCCAAAGCAAGCTAGATTTTTATATGAAATGTTCCTGTTTTTAAACTTTGGTTCTATTGAAAAAAACTGGGCGGCTCAAATAAAACCCATGTTGGGGACAAATTGGTTTGCATATCATCATTTTCAAAGCTCTGTTAGGTGTGGGGACAGAATGACATTTCGGGTGGTCTTCCAGGCATCTCTGGCTATAGGGTGGTCTGGTCTGATCTGGCGTAGGGGTCCTAAGGAAGCTGAGATGTGGAGAGATTGCTATGTTATCTATGTTATATCCGTATCCTTGCTTATGGATATGGGGGCATCCAAGATACATAAAGTAAAAGGCACATTTTAGAATAATACATACAATTTTATTCTATTTATGTAATTTTTTTCCTAGAAAGATGCATAGGTAAAAATTTAAAAATGCATAAAATGTTCATAAAGGCAAAAAATAAAGGATACTTAAGAAACTGGTAAAGGTGTTGCTTCTGAGATTGACACCGAATTGGACGCAAGAAGGGGGAACTTCTGCTTTCTTCCCCCTCTGTAATTCAGAGTAATTTTTGGAAGGTAAAATGAAAAGAATTGTTGGGATGTATACTTGCTACATGAAGAGTGTGAACCTTCAGCGCTGACAGTGTTGAGGACGGATGGAAGCCGCATGGCCTGGAGTAATCAGGAAGGACTGTTGGAAAGAGTGGGGGCCTTGATGGTTGTGCAGAACCCATTAGGGAAGAGGATGGCAAGAGCCGGAGGCTGGGGGTAGGAAAGCATCTGTCTTGGGGACTGGGGAACAGTTACATTTGGCAGGAGCTCTGGGTAGGGGGGACGTGATGAGAAGGAGGCTTTAGCAGTGAAGAAGAGTGTTGTGTAGCCGGAGGTAATGGAATGTTTGCTGTGCTCCAGCATGATCCATCTGGCAACAAGGACGAGGGAGTTAGTAGGGAGGGCCGTAGAGCCTCTCATGGGGCCTCTTCTGGGTTCCAGGTAGCTGCCACCGATCCCGGCTAGGGTGTTGCCTGGTGAACGGTGTTTGTACCTATATACCTGATGAATGAGCTCAGGACACTTCCTGTTCCTCCACTCCCGAGAGTGTGGGCTTTGGAGGCTTGCCCACCTCTGTTGCTGCCTGGTGTGGTTCCTGCTCCTCTGAAGGCAGCGTGTCTCTCCAGACATTTTGGACATTCTGTGGGGCAGCTAGCCATTGACTAAAGTGTAGCCTGTTTACACTTTAATCCTGTTTTTAGGGGCTAAAAGGGAGTTTGGAGCTTCAATTTTGACCTTACCATTTACTGGTTACGTGGTCATGGGATGGCACTTGATCCCTTTGGGCTTCAACATCCTCTGTGCAAAATGGGGATGATTTACCTTCTAGGGTTGTTGTACCCGGCAGATTGATACCTAGCAAATAGCTCTGCCTTCCTTTACTTTTATATTATGGTACCCAGTTTGACCTTTAGTTATATATATATAATTTATGTTTAATATATGAAATACATACTTATCTATATCTATTTATGGCCATATCAGTCTACACTGCTGGACTATAAGCTCCTATTCAGTGAGGGTGATATATTCTAATCATGGCTTTACCTCAAAGCGCTCAGAGTGCTAAGTACATAGTAGGGCTAAATAGATGTTGGGTGAGTGGAGTCTGTGTTCTTTAACCTACTCCAGTCTTTACAGCAATTGACTTGTGATCGATTAGGATGTGTCTCTAGGCTAGGGCATATCTCCTGTGTAGTTAAAACAGGTTTTGTCAAGCCAAATGCCCTTGTTAGGACGATGTGTTGGGATGGCTCATGAGTCATTTATTATTTTGTTCCACCGTGGCACATCTACAGTCTGTGGGCCTTGATTTCGTATGGTTTAGGAGGTCTTCTTTAAAATCATATGAAACTGCAGAAGGCGTGTGAACACAGCACTAGAGTCCTTTCCAGGGCCTTAGAAGGGACTTTTGGAATGAGGGGTGCTAATGCTTGAGCTTCACCAGTTTCAAGTAAGCCATCTCTATATTTCAGGATTCACAGAACACTCACTGAAGGCCGTAGTAGGAGTTATGGAGGATAAGGAGATTTCTAAAAGGGTAAAAGTAGTGGCAGTGAACACAGGTTTTAGTAAAACTGTCATCCCAAGTAGACTCAGAAGAAAATCCCCTGTATGTTTTTTTTTTTTTTTTTTCATTAAACAAATATCTGTTGAGCACCTACTGTGTGGCAGGCACTATGTATGCATTGGAACATAGCTGTGAAAGCAGAAGTCCTTGTCCCATGGAGTCTGTATCTCAAGTGGGTCCCCCGCATCAGGACTTGCAGACCTACTTAGACTGCAGTGAAGAGCCACGGTACTGATCTGAGGCGGTGACAGTAAAGGCACTTTGATGCCTAAGTTTCCCTTTCTGACTCCTCTCCCTTCTCTCCAGGCCTGTCCTGAGAGGGGGAGCCACATGGTTCAGCCTATGCTGAGAGGACCTGAGCCATCCCAAGCAGCGATGAGAGAATCATAGCTGTTTCTCAGGGCAGTGGGGATGGTGGCTTGGGACTGCTCAGGCCCCTCCCTGCCCTGCCTGTGGGACAGAGTGATAAAGAAGTCATCACCTTCCCACCAAAGGCTCTGTTTTAGGGCTGAGTTCAGCCACGAAAGTAGCATAGCAAAAGTGAAGGAGCAATCCATTCAGACTCCAGAGCCCATAAACGGAGGTGTTCCCTACGTCCTGCTTGCAGAGGGGCAGCCAGCTCTGTAGTCTCCAAGAAGAACAGCAGAGTCCGGACACGGGAAGTGTCGGCCTCGCTGTTTACCCCCAGCCGGTGCTCCACTTGGCCGCAGCGGGGCGGTGACTCAGAGCTGGGGCTGTGTTCTTGCATCGTCGCCAGATTTTGCGTGGGGGTTGGGGAAGAGGGAGAATGAATGAGTAGGAGCAAGTGGCTGCTGGATTTGTAACACCTTCGGAAGCAGCTGCTGGAGAACCGAAATTGAGAGTAGGCGGGCTGTGAGCCTCCGCCTCACCTCTCGCAGGCAGCTGGGCCCTCCTTCCCTGTCTGACCGGAACCTGCGTTTTCATAAGGCCCAGGCTGGGGCAGAAGACACAGTCGTTCCGAGCAGGGAGCTCAAGGAGAGACTGAGTGTGTCTGCCACCTTTCCCAGCGAGATGGGGAGAGCAGGTTAGTCCTGTACGGGTTTCACAGGGACTCTGTTCACTGCGATGTATTCTGATGCATGAAAGTCAAGTAATGACTGAAGAGGGATTTCAATGGATTGGTTGGGAGTGCCTGCAGTTAAAAAAAAAAAAAAAGCTAAAAACCAAACAATCCAATTTAATTGAGAATAAATAGGACAAAAGTATCATTAACTACACCTCCCTGATGTCATTACAAAGAATTCTCTGTTGGCAAGTGAGATCGGGGAGGACAGCGTTTCGCCTCCTTCCTTTGTGTTTCAGTTATGTGTAGTGTTGTTCCCGTTCAGTCTGAGGCTTGGGCAGTATTTGGAGATGAATCCCAGTGTCTCAGGATGTGATAGTTGGAAGATCCCTACAGTATCACTTGTTCCATCCTTCTCGTTCTACACTGGAACCTGACTTATTAAACAGAAGCATAGAACTGGGTACTCTCTGAGCTTGAAAATGTTTCCTGTGAAGTTTTGAAACTTCTGTAGAGTGTGCATCCCTGACTCAGCACAGCTCATTGGGGAGGCTGTTTTTCTTGGGCTGTGCTTTCTGAATGTTGCGGCTTGACCCAGTGAGGGACAGAAGTGGAGCTGAAGGCAGGCGCCTACTGATCTTCAAGTACTTTTCCTGGCAGGCAAGTTCCTTAAATAGAAGTTGAAACAAGAGGCTGGGTAGTGTGCTTTAATTCAAAAGGAAGAAAATGTGTTCTTGAGCCACTGTCCCATGGCAGGCTAATAATTCTGGCTTTTGCAGTACGGAAAAAGGCAAAACAACTCTCTTAGTGGGGAGCTTTGGAGCTAGCAAAAGAAAACTCTAACGAGCACTAAATGCGGAGTGCTGTAGGCCAGGCCCGTCATCAGTACTCTTCAACAAAACAATCTTGCAGGGTTGGGGTTGTCTTCTCTTTTTGCAGATAAAGAATCCAGCACTCAGAAAGGTCAGTAACTCATTCAAGGTTGTGCACGGCCAAGTGTGCAGCAGAGCTGGGGTTCGAACTGCAGTCATCCTGATTCAGCCTGGGGTTCATGCTTGGCAGGCTTCATGTGGCCTCTGCATTGGACAGATGAGGGAACCAAGACCTGGAGAGGCTGAGTGTTTGCTGGGGGGGGTGGGGGGTGGAACTGGTGGTAACAATGCTGGTACCTTGGCTCCCAGTACGTTGCTTCTCTGCCAACTTTCTTTGAAAAAAAAAAATGGGGGCAGGAGGCTATCTGGGTTCCACATTCTGTCTTGGTTTTAATCTTTTCATGGTTCTTGAGGTCCTGTGAAGTCAAAATTAAAACTCCCTATTAGCCACGTAGGACTCCTAAGTGCTAGGGCCCCCTGTGGGAGCTCAGGAAGAAGGCAGGTCTTACACATGGGTTAGCGGGTCCGAGGAGGTAATTTATGAAATGAGTTGGCCACTGAGTGGATCTGAAAACATCCGGAGCGCCTAATGAAATATAGAGCTTTTCAAATCATGCTAGCAGACTTGAGTCTGTTAAATCCAGAGTTTAGAAAGCACAGCTCTTTTTGCAAGATAGGTGAGCTTTGAGTTTGCTCAGTTAATTCTGTGACTGCTTTATGCCCAGCTCTGTGCCAGGCTCTGCCCCTTTAGCACCTTCGGGTGAGGAGAGCCGGGACTGACTGTCCTTCAGGTGGTAGGTCTGGGGTTCGGTCGGATTTCAGTGTCTCTGCCTAATTGAGTGTGTGAGTGAAAGCCAGGTGTGGACAGCGCGGGAGTGGGGAAGGCCGTTCCTTGGTCTGTGCCGTGCTCCTCAGGGCTGCTCAGTGTCTCAGGCTGCTTGTAGGAGCCCTATCAGGTCAGCAGACCCCTCTCACTCTCTCTGGGGGAGTCTTGACAGGTTGGGCTGCTGTGATTAGGAAATGAGGTGGGTTCTGCACAGCCTGTCCGTGAAAGTCATGTGTGTTTGTGCTCAGGCTATTGAGATAAAGGAGTTCAAGCGCCTGCTCCGTGGGTATTGCCGTTCTATGCTACAGGAGATACATGAGAAGTAAGTGAATGATGGTTCCCAGCCCTCCAGGAACTTAGGCTCTCACTGGAGGGGAGGAGAGGAGAACAAACACACAGGAAGTAAGCAGAGAGCCATATAAGAGAGAGCATATAATCAGTCACCAAATTGTAGGTTTCGTAGCAAATACTCTCCCAGTTCACAAAAGGGAGATACAGGTGATGTTTGTATATTATCCTCCTGTGTGTTTTTAATCACTCAGTAATTTCCTCTCGGGTGTTTGCATTCCATTCTTTGATTCTCTGTTGAGTGTATCACCCTCCTTTGCGGGGGTGGAGGGGGGGTTTCAGGGGAGGGCTAATTTCTCCAAATTATATTGTAACACAGTTGGGAGAGAGCCGAGGATGAAGTGTTCTTAGCATGTTGGTGTCTCATCCTTCTTTCTTTTGTCACTGAGAGGAGAAGCCACTGCCCTCTGATGACTTATGACCCTTTAGATTCTTGTCTCTTTGTTACTTTTGTTCAGACTTCTGTAGGGGTTAGCTAGTATATTTAGACTCATGGCCTCACTTTAAGGTAGAAGACTCTTTAGTTGTTTCCCATTCATTCATTCATTCATTCATTTAGTAAATGTAACAGTGCCAGATACTGGTATCAGCCGACAAGGGCAGTGAAAAGAGGCAAGGTCCATGCTCTCCTGGAATATACATATTAGGGAGACTGACAATAGTCAGAACACATAAGTAAGAGAAATGACAGTAATAGTTAAAATAGGGTGACATGATATGAAGTGACTGGGAGCCTACTTCAGTGGGTGGTCAGGCAGGGCTCTGAGGTGGCGATAGTTGTGTCAAGGTCTGAATGATAAAGAGCCAGTTATGTGAGTATAAGGGAAAAAGCTTCCAGGTGGAAAGGCTAGCTAGTACAGATGTTATTATGTGGGGAAGAGCTTGGTGTTCAAGGAGCAGAGAGGAGGGCAGGGTGGCTGGGGAGGGATGGAGAAGGAGAGAAGATGTGCCTTGTACAAGAAGGTGATGTAGTTGGTCAGGGGTCAAGTCACCTAGAGTCAAGCCAAGGTGAAGAACTTGAGGTTTACTCTGTGCTGTGGAGCTGTTGTAGCCTTTAAAGGAGGGACGTGACATGGTTTAACTTCCATCTGAAGAGACCCATCAGGCTTCCCACGAGGAGAGTGGGTAGTACGGAGGCCAGGGAGAGAGCAGTTAGGCTGTGGCACTATCTTATTTAGAGATGATGGCGTGCTGGCTGTAGGACTGGAGAGAAAGAGGCGCATTCAGAGATGTCTTGGAGATAGAGGCACCAGGGCTTGCTAATGTAGTGTGTGAGGGAGTTATGGCGGAGCAGGGAATGGAGAGCGACTCCCAGGTTGCTGGGTTGTGATGCTGTTAATGGAAATAGGGAGGCCTGGAGAAGGAATGTTGGGTTTGGTTGGAGTTGGGGGAGGAGGCTTATTTTGTTTTTGCTCTGTTAAAATGTTGACTACTAGTAGTCATTGAAATGGTCAAGGTGCATGGTCAGGTTCAGCAAACATCAACTGAGTACCTCCAGTGTGCCAGGTGTTGTGTGAGTATCCTCACAACAACTCTTTGGAAGGATATTATTACTATTCCCTGTTTGCAAATGAAAGCACCAAGGCTCAGAGAGGTGAGGTGACTTGCTCAGTTTGAACCCAGGTCTTCTGACTCCTGGGCTCAGGGAAGACACTGAAGGAAGCTGGTTAGTGCAGTATTGATGGCTTTCACTTGAAGAGAGGATGGGGACCCTATGTTGGCCATCAAGGCCCAATTCCGATGATTTCTGAAGAAGGGCCTGACAGAGGAATGCCCGTGTGCAATGAGCTGTTGAAAATCTTGACATTTCCAAAATAGTGCAAGCTCTAAAGACCATTTCAGTAAGATTCTCAGTCCCTTTAGGAAATGCCACGTGAACAACGGTGACACTTTGTACTAAACAAGCCATTTTATAAAAGTGTTAAATAAAATAAAAGGAACTTGGAAATGTTGAGGGAAGGTAGAGATGCTACCTCAGCCTTTGATTGCCACCTTTTTACTCTGAGGCCCAAGTAGGAACTGGAGAAGATAGGGAGGCAATTTCTTGTGTTCTTGGAGTTTTGGTCACCAATTTGGGGACCTAAGTAGGAGCATTATTAGGTTACCCACAGTCCTTGATTTTCTTGAGGCACTGGGATTTAAAACAAAGGCAGTTAGTGCCTTAACAAGCCTGAGGAGTGCTGAATGTGGCATCAGGCCTGCAAGGTGACATTCTTGCCGCATTTGGGAAGCCACATTGAGGAGCCCGAGGGGCCAGAGAGGCAGACGCTGCCGAGCATACCAATGAGAAGAGCCTTGATAGAGTACCTCCTTAGACTTTCAGGCTGGATCCTTTTCTTACATTTTAAGCTGTTTCTTCTCTTTAGAGCTGGGCCAGATAAGAGCTCATGCTGACTGTGCAGGTTTGTCCCACACTCAGCATACCAATACCACCACTGTCTGGAAACCAGATTTAGCAGGGTGCTCTGACCTCCACTCGTGAACACCATTCACATAACTCCAGATACTTTGTGCTATGCCCGAAGAAATTGCCATGCTAAGTAACTGGAACCGACCAGAATCTCACTGCTCACATTATGGTCAAAATCTGTATGAATGAAAAATTAATCTTTCAAAAATGTTGCAAGAAACTGTAGGACTCGTTTACATC
>CM053613.1:33069167-33123826 GCA_028646535.1 Procyon lotor
TTTTTTTTTTTTTTTTAAAGATTTTATTTATTTATTTGATAGAGAGAAAGTGAGAGGATGAGAGGAGTGAAGGTCAGAGAGAGAAGCAGACTCCCCGTGGAGCTGGGAGCCCGATGTGGGACTCGATCCCAGGACTCCGGGATCATGACCTGGGCCGAAGGCAGCTGCTTAACCAACTGAGCCACCCAGGTGCCCCAGGACTCGTTTACATCTTGACTAGTCCTGTCAGTGGTTGTAGGTGGGCTCCTCCGTATATTGAGCTCCGTGATCCTAACTCTGTTCTCTTGTGAAATTTCTCATGTTTGCCATTGGACTTCTTTAGGGCCTAACCCAAGTCCTTCCAGGCCCCGGGCTTGTGAAGACATGCTTATTTATGTGGATGGTTACGTGTGGCCTGTCTTCAGGGAGATAATCCTTCCCTGTAACCTTCTGTGCGCCCTAGTCCTCTCCCAGGGGAGACTGGCTGACATTTGACTTAGAGGGGCTGTTCCTAGGAGGAAGGGGAGGATCTGAAAATAAAGCCTAGCTTGTGTTTTACCTCATTTGCCAAGTCACTCTCTCAGTAGCCTGAAGAGAGACAGAAGCCCTTGTATGGAGGAAAGAGCATTTCTGTGTTCTCTTGAAACTGGTCACCTGGCTCCCAGCCGGGCCATCTCCATCACTACCAAAGAGCAAGGTAGCAATTCAGGTTTGAGAACAGGTATTTCAGGGGATTTGTCTGTGCCTGCTAAATGTGTCTTGAGACAGGGTGATAGGACATGAGATTCTTCATGGATTTTAGAAAGTCCGGAAATGGAGCAGGGTGGGGGCTTTTGGGCTGAGGTTGGGGACAGCAGGTAAAGCTGGATGACTTTGCAATCTCTTAACGGGTGTGGGGATCCTGCATTTACTATGCAGCCTTTGTTTGGTGAGGGTGAGCTTGGGTTGGGAGAAGGAGACCAGAAGGGTGGTGTTGTGCAGGAATGCAGAAGTCGACTGTCATTGTGGGCAAGTCATCTACCCTTCCTGGGTCTCGCTTTCCTCACCTGTGGTCTGGTGTGATGAAGCACAGCCTGCCACACTGGGTGTTTGGGAAGACTGAATTAAATAATCCAAGTACCTAACATTTCTTTTACTGAACCTGAACCAGTTCAGTTTCTGAACCAGAAACTCTGCGTGCTGGGCAAGCTTGATCAGAAATGATCATATTGTAAGGCCTCAGTATTCAGGAGGTATTATTCTGATTTATCTCTTTTCCTCAATGTATGAGTCCCTTCCCCCTCCCCCTTAGTTTAGTGTTCCAGTAACATCATAGAACCCAGATCGTCAATTTCCTTATGTGTAACATGGGAATAAAAACATCAGCCCTGCTTATCTCAGAGGATACTTGGGAGGCTCAGGTACAGTGATGAATATGACCATACTTGAAGCTTCATGGAAATTCAGGAAATGATAGTGGTGATACTGTGGTTGATAACTATTTTTTTTTGGCAAAAAGGGCAGCATCTTTATTCGGGAAGGAAGGTTGGGAGCTGCCTCCAGATCTGATCAAAGAACAGTTGTATTTTTGTCCACTTTAAAAATCTATGTATCTTTTAATGTTAGAATGTAAACTTCATCTTAGTGTCTAACTCTTTCAGCTCAGGATTCATTTACCCAAAACTCTGGGCTTATTTCAGCTGGGATAAGTTGGGTGTGGGGAGCCCAGGAGTTGCTGTCCAGTTCATGCAGCATATGTGAAGAGGTTGCTGGATGCTGGGTGCTGCTCTGGGCATATAGAAGATTCGCTCTTTGCGCACATCAGAGATCCTCCTAGCTGACCTTGGATTAGGAGCAAAGGTTGTTTGGGGGCTACTGAGTGCCACACAGGTGTTGTCATTCAGAGCTTTGGCTCTGGGCACAGAAGGAGGGAGGTGCGGAGGAAGAGAGAGGGGGAGTAGCAGTGGATGGTGCTGTTTTGTCTTTAGGGATTTCTGGTCGTGGCCAGGAACCTATGAGCCCCATAGACTCCTAAGGAAAGAGGACAGCGGCTTATCATGCAAAAAGAGCATCAGATCTAGAAATAGAAGACTTATCACTTATTGATGACGTTATCTTGAGCAAGTCACGTAACTTCTCTGAGCCATTTCCTCATTCATAAAATGGGGGTCGATGGTAGGAATTGCTAAGAGGCATAAGGAAAGGTTTTGTAGACTGTAGAGTCCTTGAGAAGTAACAGTGGATGTGGTGGTGTAGCTTCATTATTATGCCCGTTATGAGCAGGGCTTTTTTTTTTCTCGAGGTGGAAATGAGGCAAGCTTCAAGTTTGTGCTTTCAAAATTCCCTGGTGAATGGAAGTGGCTCTCTAAAAGCTGGGTATAAAAGAAAGAAAGAGAGAGAAAGAGAGAGGAAGGGAGGGAGGGAGGGAGGGAGGAAGGAAGGGAGGGAGGGAGGGAGGAAGGAAGGAAATGGAAGCTGGTTATAAATAAATCCTAACCTGTGAACATGGTGCAAGGATTTGTGGACCAGGTGTTACTGGGGCCTGCTTCTCATCCTTATCTGGATGCCTGTGCCTTAACTCTGCTTTTTGTGAAGATGAGGCTGCTGTCTGCCAGATGGAGTCCTGGGATTCCATGGGCTTGCTTCAAACCTGGAGCTGGGACTTCAGAAGCTGGAGTGGTTGGGAGGGGTGAAAGGGTGGTGGGGGTGGTGCACAATCACAGGGCCAGGAGCAACCTGGTGTGATGGCGCTGACTGCTTCACATTTGGCTTATGAGCAGTCAGGCTGCTCCGAACTCCGTGCCAGTCCCCCCAGCCACTGGAACACAGGACGCTCTGGCCAGGCCCCAGGGCAGAGTAAGGAAAACTCTGTGGGTGTAGAGAGATTTTCCTTTTCCAACCTTATACTGTTCTCATTAAACCTACTAATCTCTGGGGTGGCCCCGTGCTCAATTTGGAGGCGGGGCTAATACTTTAACACTAGCAAAATGAGGTGATATATTGACTGTGACAGTGAAAGCATTTTAACCGTCTGCTTTAGGAGCCCTAAAAAATGACCATGCCCTTTGATTAAGTAATTTTACCTCTGGGAGCTTAACCCAAGGAAATAATTGGAATTTCTGGAAGAGTCTGTACTCAAAGATGTGTAGTGACCTAAAATATCCAGCATCAGACAAATGGAAATCTTTCTAGAATGTAAGCACGCATGGGGTAAGGACTTCTTGTTCACTCTGTATCTCTAGCACCTAAAACAGTGCCTGGCACACAGATGGCCAATGAACATTTTTTAAATGGTTATAGACAAAATGTACATCCATAGGCTAAAACTCTTACTGGCTTCACCTGCTATCTGAACGTAGAGCCTTCATTCCTATGAAACATTTTATAAAACAGAATGATGTAAAGCAAAGCAGATTACTATAATTTGCAAAGCAATTACTATAATGGAAAAAATCTGGAGCATTCCCAGACCCCCAAAATAACCTCTTAGGCTTTTCTGATATCTTAGGGCACGTTTTGTTAGTAGATACACAAAATACATTGAGATAAAACACAGATGCTCCCAAATGCAGTTCAAAGCCATGGCAACTTGATGCTGAGATGTTGGCGTAGTTCCCAGGTAGGGAGCTTGGGGGCGCCACTCGCTGCTCCGGGTTGCCTTGCCTCTGTGAGGATTCCCTGCGCAACAAACGCTGGATGGTTTTTGCATTTCAACTTTATTTTCTGAAAGTGAAAATTCTCTTCAGATTTCTTTCAGTTAGTGAAAACAGGTACTAATGTAGATCTTTCCTAAAGATGAAGGGGCATAACATGAACTTCCAAAAAGGAGGGAGGGGGGCACACGTGGATTCAGCTATTTCAAATGAAGAAGTCTTAAGGACAGGAAATTTTCCATGTGACTAGGATGCCAAAAAGGCAGGAGACAGATTTCTAAATTCTAAAATTTCTAAATATTTCTAAATACAGCAAAATCATAGTTTTTTTTAAGAAGGGGAAAAAAACTAGGGAAGGAGAAGATACTCAGGTCTATATGTAAATGATGAGATCATGGGTGACATTTTTTTTTTTCCTAAAGAAAAAGAAATATTTTCTAAAATTTCTAAAAGGACTGATTTTTTGATTGAGGAAAACACTTTAATATACATCATATTCTTTGGGGCGAGGGAAGGACTTTAGGTTAGTTTATTCACCGAGCAAACCAGCAGCCTCCAGAGCCCTCTCCTTCCTTTCAAAGAACCAGGCAGCCTTTGTGAATACACAAAACACCTACACACTTTGGTTGTGTCTGTCAGCTTGGCATGGAAGCTGATCTCTCCTAACTTCAAAAGGGTGATAGAAACTCCACAGTGTTGAAATTGTGCAGGTCACATTGCAGAGACATGCCTATACATTTATATCCCATCATTGAAGTGAAGGCATTTTGTAGTAGGGAGAAGAATTTTGAGAAGATAGATTTTTCTGGGTGGGTGGTTAATTCCTGGAATTCTTTCCCTGGTTCATGGTTTTGGGAAGCTGATGAAAGTGCTGTCTGCTTTCCTTCATTCTTGTTTTAGCTCGTGCCGTCTTAAAGTAATTTGCCGCTGAGCAGTTGGGTCTGTCGGAGTAAGTACTTCACGGAATGTCTCTCGAAGATGCAATGTTCTCTTGCAGCCAAGGCTTTCCTAAAATTAAAACTCCTGTGTCTTAGGTGGGCTTGGGCACCTGAGCCAAAAGTTCTTATTTTTTAAATGCAACTGGGTCTTGACCTATGAAATGCGGCTTCCAAGAAAGGCCCACTCTCTCACCCTGGGAGGCATCTGTGCTGATCAGGGGTCCTCAGACATTACTGACCTGTTAGTTGTGTCTGCAAACCTTTCCATTTCCATGACTTCTCACTCATTATATTTCTCTCTTTCTCTTTAGCCATAACCAACAGACCACAGCATTCAGGCATCCTGTGAGTGGGCAGTTTTCTCCAGAAAATAGTGAATTTATTCTTCAAGAAGAGTAAGTACTTCTGTGTGTTCTCCTTTTCCAGGCAGAGTTTGGGAGCTTAAAGGCATTGGCTCAAAACAGAGCTTGTTGGACTATTTTCTGTCCCAGATAGAGGAACTTGGAGTGGGTTGGTTGATTCAAAGTGGAATGCAAGAATTTTGTTTTTCAATCTCTGGACTTCTCTCAGTGGGAAGATGCGGAAGTGCGGAGATAACCCAGGTTTGTGCATGACTGGTTCTGTCAGAGCCTCTTGGAAACTCCCTTTCCCCTGAATGACCCCCACTGCTCCTCAAGTATCATCTAACACACTAGCTGTGCTCCAAGAGGACCCACTCATCTGGAGCGAAATGGCCTTCAATCACACCAATCTGAACCAGCCTTCCAAGGAAGCCTCAAATAAGAGTCCAAGGCCAGGGCTTTGAAGGGAGGAGGGCTGTGGCACCCATTGTCTTGGAATGTCTGGAGTTCTTTCTGCTTGTTTTTTCCAATGTGGGGACTTTCTTGCTCCTCAATCCGATTTCAGCAGGTCCCCTGGGGTGCCCAGAGGTAGGTTCCACCACCCAGGGCTTGTCTATTTAAAAATGCATATACAACCCAAGCAGGATGTGTTCTTCTCCCAAACACGAGAGAGAAAGGTATGCAGGTGGCTCTGTTTCCTTCTGCTCATCTGAGACAGTTGTGTTTCAAGTATATAGTTCTGTTTCAGAAATTAATAGAGATGTTGGCTTTTTCTCTCCTTCACGTCATTTTTCTGTTCAGTCATCTAGACCAAATGTAATCTGCAAATAAATGATCAGTATTTATATTTTTACAGCATTTCCCTCCCTCAGTACTTACACATTTAAACTTTCTATTATGGAAAATTTCAAACCTATACAAAAGGAGAAAGATAAAGTAATAAGTCTAGTGTATTTGTCTCTCATCTTTAACAATTTCCAAAGCATGCCTGATTTTATTTCATCTATAGCTTCCCCCTCACCACCTAGATTGTTTTGAAGCAAATTCCAAACATCATTTTGTTCCTACAGTATTTTCAGTTTAGAGTCATTATCTTACAGAACTTTTAAAACTAGAAATCTATAATGATGAAACTGACATTCCTTGCCTGTTTACTCTGTGCTGGGGGTTTTGCATGCATATCTCATATAACACAACAATCCTGAGAAGAAGACCATTATCACCGTTTTAGAGATGAAGACATCAGGACTCAAAGAAGTAAGGTCATTTGTTCAAAGTTGTATGGCTGGAAGTAGAAAAAGTCAGGATGTCACCCTTGCTTGATCTCTTTAGTCAGAGCTAACCCTTGCCACTAGTGAGAGGCTCCTTGGTAAATTCTTTGGATGCTCATGGCCCATGGGGTTGGGGTCTGACTTTGAAAGCATCAGTCCTATTAGAAAATGGATGGAAAAAAAAAAAAAAAGAAAGTGGATGGGAGGTAAAGATCGTGTTGTCTCCTACATTGAGACAGAACTGCTATGTAAAGACAGAGCCAGAATGTGGATTCTCCACATTCCAACTTGGAAGGAGCATGTTTAAAGAATCCTGAAGGTCAGAAGCTCTTGGGAGGTCAGTGAGTTTGGTCCCCTTCCTAAGGCATCCTAGAGACTCGGCTGCCTGTGAGTTTTAAAGGTCTGGATGGAGCATCCACTCAAACACATAGTTTGGGAAGTTACCAACTTTAATAAAAGCTTCTAGAGAAGTGGAGACTTCCCATCACTAAACACCCTTGTCTTCTACAGACCTCCTTTTCCTCAGTGTTAAGATTTTGTCCTTGGCCACTTCTGAGAAGGTAGTCTCTTTTATCCTCCCAAAATATCTCTGTTGCTAATCTCAATTCCATGTAGTTTCCAAGAAAAACCTTTTTTTCAAGGGTCACTTTTCCCCTCTAGATCACATTTTCTGGATGTCATAAGGACTGCTTGCTTGTCTCAGGTGGTGGGTGCAATGTCTGGGTGACCAGACGATCCCTGAAGCAGGCATAATGTGCTTTAGGCATTGGGGAGGAAGGGAGGATTCCTATGGACCGAGGAGGTGATCCCTGGATTTACTCATTAAATACTTACTGAGTGCCTATATTGCGTCAGGGACTGTGCCAGAGTTTGCAGTTACAACAGCGTGCAAGACAAATGTAGTCCTGTCTGTGAAGAGTCAGTGGTAGAGTAGGGAAGATAAACAAGAGGTCACAAATGTGATAAATGTTCTTGGTAGAAAAAACATAGGGTTCGAAGAGACTTGATAAAAGAGGCTTCTAACCTGGCTCAGGAATTGGGAGGCCTCTCCATCCTGGGAAGGGATGCTGTTTAAACTGAGACCTGTCCAGTCACAGTGCCCCAGCCTGGGCAGTGACCTAGAGGGGAAAGAGTGTAGAGTATGGGGGAATCTATACGAGTTGAGTTAGAATGAAAAATGAGACGCACCAGATGGACTCTGGAGGTAAAACTGGACTTGGGAGGTAAAATCGGCAGGACTTGGTAATTGATTGGCTGTGATGGGGTTGAAAGAGGGAAGACTTTCTTGAAGTGTCTGGCCCTAAATTGGAGGAAGGGGGGATTTAGGTAAATGAAGATAAGTGTGCACGTGCGTGCGCGGATCGTTCGCAGCTGAAGGAAGTGTGACCAGCCTTGGTGGGGTCAGAGGGCAAGAGGGGGACTGACTTATAGCTGAGGTTTGAGGTTTGCAGAGGGGAATGAGGAGATAAGGTTGGAGAGGGAGTTGCAGCCAGTTATCTAAATAGCTTCCTCTTGAAATACACCCAGATTTACCCCTGGTGGAGCTCTGGAGGGTGAGTTTGGCATGATTTCACCTGATAGAAACCCAATTTTTAAAAATGTGCCAACAAGGGGCGTCTGGGTGGCTTAGTTGGTTAAGTGTCTCCCTTTGGCTTGGGTCATGATCTCAGGGTCCTGGGATAGAGTCCGACGGGGGAGTCCCTGCTCAGTGGGGAGCCTGCTTCTCCCTCCCTCTCCCTCTCCCTCTGTGTACTCCCTCTCTATTTCTGTTTCAAAGAAATAAGTAAAATCTTGAAAAAAATAAAAAATGCCACCAAATAAGATTCCTGTTTCGTTCTCTCAGAGGAGCTTAATTTTGTTATGTAATGTTTTACGCAGTGAGTAAGAAAGACGGAGATGGCCATTCGTGTGTCCTTTACACATCAACTCTCAGATTAATGTGGTGGGTGGAAAACAGGCTCTTTTCTTTTTCTTCTCCAAGGAGTATCTGTTGAGGCCACACGGACTCCTCTTGCCAGAGCCTCCGCCTGAGGTTCTTGACGTGAATCCTTCCACAGCAGTGGTTTTCAGTGTGGTCTCTGAACCTGCAGCACCTAGGAACCTCTTAGAGATGCGAATTCTTGAGCCCCACCCCAGACGTACTAAATCAGAGACTCTGGAGGTCACACTCCATAGCCTGTATTTTAAAGGCTTCAGGGGTTCTAATTCAGGTAAAAGTTTAAAAACCACTGATTTATTAGACAACTTGCTGTTTCTAGCCCTCCTAAACTACTCCTAGATTCTTCCTTTCATCCTTAAATCTCCTCCAAATACCCTTCGTTCTGTGGGCTGTGGTGACAACCTTAGATGGATTTTACTCAAATAATCTTGTGCTCCTTCTTGTGTGGGGGAGAAAAAAAACCCCAAACTGACCTCCGTGGTGGCTTCCCTGAGAGGATTACTGTGTGGACGGATAACACATCTGCCCCACTGTGGGCAGGTGGGGCTTCCCTGAGCTGCTTGGTGTAACAGGTGTATGCCCACCCAAAGATGACTTCTCACCTTATAGACCGGAAGCACAGAGAAGAGAAATAATGTGAAAACTATGATCAGTGGGTCCAGAGGACATGACCTCTGAGTAGTTTAGTTTCTGTGGCAGTAATATGGAACCAGCCAGGATAGGCTAGGGTCTGCTGTGGTAACAACAACAAACAAAATCTCAGTGACATAAAAGAATTAAGGTTTATTTCTCACTTAGAGAGAGAGAGAGAGAGAGAGAGAGAGAGATGGTGCACAGGGAGGAGGGGGCAGGGAGAGGGAGAGAAGCAGACTCTGCTAAGTGTGGAACCTGATGCAGGGCTCAGTCGAATCGCTCTGAGATCATGACTTGAGCTGAAATCACGAGTCAGATGCTTAACCAACTGAGCCACCCAGGAGCCCCTAGTTCTCACTTTTGCTCCATGTCCATCATAGGTCACCTAAGGGATTTTGTTCTGTCATTTTTATTAAGGGATGCTCCATCTCTGTGCTTCCATGATGGCCAAAGTCAAGAAAAAAGAAACTTGGTGAATTGTGCATCTCTCTTTAACTTACACCTCATTGGCTAAAGCAAGTCAGATGACCTCCCCTAACTTCATGGGGCCCAACAAGTTCATTTCTACCATACACCTGGGACGACTATCCAAAATATTTTTTGGCCAGCACTAATGACTATACTTAATAATCCACAGTCCAGATTTATTAAGGAAAGTAGGACCTTTTCAGTCTGTCACCGACAAGCTTCTTTTGCTGCGTGATTAGAGGGTTTGATTTCTCATTTCCCCTTTTCTGTTGCATGATCTCACTCTTTGTCAGAACCGTCAGGGCAGGTGGGTATCAGTCAACAGGTCCTACAGCCTTGTTCCCCAAGGGGCACCTCTGTAAATCCAAGACACCAGGCCTGTGGAAATCCCACTTGGAAGAGCTAATGTAAGTTAAGGCTGCAATAGTAGAAGTACAATACGTAGAGAAAGGAGGATAATAAGTCTGGTATATCATGATGTTTGTGGACTACTTCATTCATTCATTCATTTCAAGTTTATGGAGCATCAGAGACATGCCAAGCCCCACTTCGATCTGGGTACTGCGTTTCAAGAGGGATATTGAGCAGTTGAGATTGCCCTGGGGAGGGGGTCCATTAAGGTGAGGGGTCTGGACACACTGTCCTTTCACATTCAGTCTGCAGGAGAGAAGATAGAGGAGGATGTGCTGTAAGCCTATGTAAGCCTACAAAAAGGGCTGGCAGGCAGAAGTGGGGTATGAGTCAATGAGTAAAAGGTCTAGTCTGGCAAATTTTAGCTCAGTTCATAATTTTCTTGGAAAGAGACTTCCTGACATCCCTTATTTTGGGATCTAGAATTTCATCTTTAACATTAAATGAAGTAATCTACCTCCTAGAATAAGAATTGTCTTTTATCATTAATAATAATATTGCTATTATTTTTATAGTGAGAGCCCTTACTATTTATTACCAGGTACTTTTCTAAGTGGTTTACATTATTTAGTTTTTTAAAGATTTTATTTATTTGAGAGAGAGAGAGCGAGCATGCACAGAGGAGAGCAGCAGGCAGGGAGAGAGGGAGAGGCAGTCTCCCCGCTGAGCAGGGAGCCCCATGTGGGGCTCAATCCCAGGACCCCAGGATCATGACCTGAGCTGAAGTTAGATGTTTAACCTACTGAGCCACCCAGGTGCCCCAGTGGTTTACATTTGTTAATTTAATTTCCACAGCAGTCTTATGAGGAAGATAGCATTGTGGTCATGGATACTGAAGCACAGAGAGGTTAAGAGACTTGCCAAAAGTCACAGCTAGTAAGTGGCAGTTAGGATTTGAATCCAGATAGTCTGGCCCCAGATGCTGTGCCTCCAACCACTCTAATACTGCCTCTCATTAGAGTGGTCTTCAAAAGGCAATCCTCTTCCTTGGCTTAGGTGTTAATGTGCCAGCTAAGTAGGCTAGAGATTTTTATTGTATCTGCAGTAATGAGGTTTGGTCCAATAACTTCATTTTTGCATGAAAAATGCCAAGCCAAAGTAGTCTTTTGCCCAGAAAATGTTCTCAAGTTTTTCTACAGGGCCTCATTTTCAGTGACTAGGTCATTTGAGCTCCTCCTTTTCAGCCTCTTTTCCTGATTCTCTGATTTTCTTGACTTGGGAGCTTGTGGTTTGCCTTTGTGGCTTAAGGGGCCACACATAGGGGCCTTCCTAAAGACAGACCCGAGGGACTCCCAGGCTGTGGTTCTGGGGGTTGGGGCCACCCACAGGAGCACTTACCCCTCTGAGCGGGCTGTCCAGGAAGCCGCTGACAGACGCCTCCGCAGCTCTCTGGAAAGAGCAGACAAGAGCATGGTGGAGCCGTGACGCCAGCAGCTGACTGACAGCAGGCTGTGTACTCGGATCCCTAGGCTGTCAAGCATTTGATGTTGAGGTGGGGCCTAGCTGAGAGTATGTGCTCTGGAAGTTGGAAATGCTGGGAATGTCATGAGTGGTATTTGGAGGATACCGCTTAAAAAGATACCTTGCTGAAGGTAAGAATTTCCTTCCTGACCTTTGACTTCTTCATTGTGTAGAGGCAGGCTCTCCTGCCTCTCCCAGACTCTCCAAGGCATATGCAGAGTACGGGGCCCGGGGGTGGGCCGTCTCCTGCTGCCAGGAGACCAGAGGACCCTGTTCCTGCTGCAGTCACAAGTTGGTAAAAATTTGCAGTGCGAGACGAAGAGCACGGGGTGGGGGTGGGGGTACACGACCACTCTGAGCCCGGAGGAGTCTGTCCTGTGGCTCATCTGCCGAGCCCAGACTGCACAGCTGACAGAACCAGCACCTTATCTCTCCAGCCTGGCAGGCTTGGGCTTGCTTTGCCTGTTGCATTAGGTTGCCATGGCAGCAGGCAAAAAAAAACGAGGAAAAATGGAAACATCTGGCAAGCAGATGCAGAAACTTGACTGTTCAGTTTTCCTTCCTGGTCTAGGAGACGGCGTTTGTGATGGTCGCAGGTAGGGCAGGGGTGGTGCCGGCGTTGACCTGGCTCTGGTGTCGGTGTCTCCAAGGGCACCGGCACTGGGGGTGCGGCTGCCACCGCGCAGCAGTCACATCTCAGGCTCTGTCTGTGTGGGGTGAAGATGCTGCAGTGGCGGCTCTGCTGTGTGTGGAGGGCAGCTGCTGCTTGCGTTCATTTTGTTTCTTCCTGGGACTTCCCCTCTGGTCTTCCTCTTTTACCTCCCTGGTCTGGGAAGCACCCCCCCCCATCTGCATTAGAAAGGCTGTTTTCTAGTGGGGGAATGGCTGCCTGGTAAGCCCAGAGGGGCTGAGAGGCTAGAGGAGGGCTCCTCAGTGGCTCCAGTTAGTATTGTTGCATCTCTGCAATAGCAAAGCAGAGGTGGAAGGAGCAGTAGAGGTCGAGGTCTGGTTCTTCCCCTGCACAAACTGAGGCACAGGGCCGGGACAGCAGACAGCGGAAGAGACTGGTCCAAGGTCATACGGCTGAGCAGGACTCAGGCTCAGTTCAGAGCAGTGCTTGGGTTTAGGGGCTCACTGGGCTGTTTTCATGCCAAGTGACCGGTGCTCTTTAGGTTGTCTCGCTCCTGATTGGGGTGAGGAGCTGGAGCCCGTGTTCCAGAGAGGGGTTGGGGGGAGGGGAAGGAGCACAGAAAGCCATAGTTGAGTAACAAGGCCACACTTGCTGAATGAAAACCCGTGTCAGACAGCCTCCCCCGGGGTGTTGGGAGTATACAGTGAGCGTTGGCGGTCTGTCTGTGTGTGTCTCTTTCTCTGAGAAGTGGGGGTGTGGAGGTGTCTGCCTGCTCGGGACAAGAACTTTCTTTTATTCCTGCTTTTCAATGTGCATTGCTTTTCCCAAACCCCTTAGGTGGTGGGTGTGAGCACTTTAAAAAATTTGCTGGTTGTCAGCTAGTGTGCCTCTTCTCATACACTCTCTTCTCGTAGCATTCATTCTGGCTGAGCTCTCTGTGTAGAATCCTTGAGGATAGGGCATGAATTTGGGGGCCTATTTTTCCAGAAATTGGTGGGATACAAGCGACATCTAATGATGGCTTCTCAATAGGGGAGTCCCCATTCCCCATAGCTTTCTAACCTCCTGGGAAAAGGAGTCCAGTCCCCCAGCCACAGATTTATTACACTTTAAAGGAGCCCCACTGAGATAAGGCGCTTATAGGGGTGTTTCTAGGAAATGATTTGTTTCAAAGTTAATTGTTTGGCACCTTGAGCTTTCTGGGAGAGAAGTGCCGTGGAAGTAGAAAGTGAGTGTACCTGAGATTTAAATCCTGGGGTGTCCGCTGGTAATAGCCACAACAATGCTTTTCATTTAGTGCAGTGGGTCAGGGTTTTCAAAAGGTCATTAGAATCCACACAACCATCTTTTGAGATGAGAATAGTTTTCACCCCATTTTGCAAAAATAGAAACTGAGGCCCAAAGAAATGATGTGACTTGTGGAGGAGTGACTGAACTGCCGAGTTTTATTGAGACCCAGTTATTCTGGGCTCCTGGTCTTCCCACCACCCCAAGATCTTCTTGGCTTGGTGGTGGGGCTTGGGGCTGAGAAGAGCACAATGGCCTGCTTCTGTCACACCTTGGGACTTGCCATGGGATGATGTCTCCGTGGCAAAGCCCAGGTTTTGGAGTCCAGCTTCTGTCTTGGACGAGTCATTCATCTCACTTAGCCTCAGTTTTCTCATCTACAAAATGGGTATGGTAAAGCTGGCTCTTCAGGGTTAAGGGTGATAAGGCAGGCTGAGTGCCTGGCACGCAGTAGGTACTGGACAAGCCCAGCCAAGTCCCTCTGCTTGCTTGACCTTGTGTGCTGACCCGAAGGTTGGCTGATTCTTGGCATGATGACCTACCTATTAAGACAGCGATAGTGTAGAGAAGGGTGTTGCTGTGATCTCACTTCAGCTTACTCTTGTTCACGATGTTGACCGAGAGGCATCTGGGGATCCCAGTAACCAAACTCACCTAAATTCAGGCCCAACGGAAAAAAAATGACTTCTGAATTTATAACCTCCTCTTACCACATGGTTAGTGTTGTATGCATTTGCTCCTGGGTATGTAGGTAGCAGAAGCAGTTCCTTTTATAGAGGAGGAAACTGAGGGACGGAGAAAGTGATTTCCTGTCCAGACTCACTTGACACATCCTTCAGGAAGTTTAGAGTAGGATGAAATCACTTTCCTACTGGGCTTCTCCAGACTGACTTTTGTCTAGTCCTAACTTCTTTTGTTCATTTCTGCTGGGAGGCAGTTGAGTTAAAACTCTAGCTCACTGTTTTGAACTTCAGCCCACACCCCTCCAGCGAAATAATTAGCATTCAGCAGCCCAAGCCAAGGAAAGAGACCTCTTTGTTCAAACCGTTCCACTGTACTTTGGGAATCCAGAAACCTGGCAAACAGGCTTTTTAAGTTAATAGATTTTATTTAATGACACCAAGAGTCCGCCTTCCCATAGCGTGTGCAGGTGTTTTGGTCTCCTCTCCTGGGAGCTGAGTGACTCATGTGCCTGCGGGCATGCTGTTAACTGAACCACCTTTCACAGCTGCTCAGCTTAGGGGCACAGGCTCTTCTCTGAGGGAGAGGACGGATAGGACGGATCTTGAGTGAAACCTGTCAGGACTGTACCTCAGTCTGAGGAGTTGAGGACGAGTCAGTCTCTGCCCCACCATCAAGTGGGGAACACGCCTTTAAGATGATGCTTTCAGTATTGTCTCACTTCAGGAGGCTATATATATATATATAACACCATTGATAGTCCCATTGTTCAAAACGTATGATAAACGACCTCTAGAACTTTCCATCCAAGCCAGCTTTTCAGCCAAGTGAGAAAATTGTTTTTGAGGCTCTTTTTTTTAATTAATAAATTTATTTTTGTTGTGGGGGTATGTGGAAGGGCAGATGGAGAGGGAGAGAGAGAAAGAGAGAGAGAGAGAGAAAAATTCTTAATCAGGCTTCATGCTCAGTGTGGAGCCTGACATGGGGCTCTATCTCAGGACCCTGATATCATGACCTGAGCTGAAATCAAGTTGGACGCTTAACTGACTGAGCCACCCAGGCGCCCTGAGACCTTTTTTATATCCTTATTTTTGAGTACTAAATGGTATCCCAAGCATGACTGCCATGTGTTTTGCTTTGTATTGTTTTTTTAAACAAAAAGTTGTAATTCCAGATAACTAGTTATTTCCCAAAGTCTTATTTGCCCTTGGGAGACCTAGGAGATGATTACCATTAATGAGGAGATTCAGAGGAATGTCCTCTGAAGGCCGATCTTGTCACTGGGCTGAGTGCGTAGCTGTGTGCACCTTGTTCTTTCAAAGAGCCAGGTCAGGGACTGCCAGGGAGAGGTTGAAACTGTTGCTCGAGTTGGGAGCTGGCCCTGCCCATGGAGAGCCCTGATGAAGACATTCGTTGTTTGTAGAGACAACACAGTCTCTTCTCTGGGGCAGATATAGTTTGGGCTTTAGTCATATCGCCCAACAAGCCAGCTTTCTCTGGGTGTGGCTGAGCAGAGGTCTCTGTAAATGAAGATGGAATTGTCTTCATGTTTTTCTTTTTTCTCCTGTGCTCTACCACCCCCCACCCCGCCAACCACTGTGCCACTGCGCTCCAATTTCCCTCACTGATGTTCAGTATTGGGACCACAACCAGTCCTTCTCCAGCTGAATCTTCTCATAATTGGCTCCTTAGGTGGTGGTCGTACCTTCTTTCCTCACCGTATGGTGGTCTGGAGGAGCTCCCTGACCAGCCAGCATCCCCGAATGCGGTGGGGACGTGGGGCTAGAAAGCAGGAGGTGATTGAAGTCGAAGCTCAAAATTTAAGGTACAGAAAGCGTGCAAGTGGCCATCATCCTGGATCTTCCAGGCCAGTCACACATCCATCCGAATAGCTTTGTCTTTGTCCCATAGAGAACAGTATAGCCAGTTGATGGAATGTGATGTGATCATTTAAAATGATGTGGTTGTGGGGCGCCTGGCTGGCTCAGTTGGTAGAGCATGTGACTTTTGATCTCAGGGTTGTGAGTTCAAGCCCTGTGTTGGGCACAGAGCTTACTTAAAAAGAAATAAAAATAAAGAAATAAAATGATGTGGATGTGTTTAAAATAATGGAGAAAATGTTTAACTTAAAATAAGTTTAAAAAAATCAAAATGAGGGGCGCCTGGGTGGCTCAGTGGGTTAAAGCCTCTGTCTTCGGTTCAGGTCATGATCTCAGGGTCCTGGGATCGAGCCCCACATCGGGCTCTCTGCTCAGCGGGGAGCCTGCTTCCCCCTCTCCCTCTGCCTGCCTCTGCCTATTGTGATCTCTCTCTCTCTGTCAAATAAATAAATAAAATCTTTTAAAAAAATGGTTTTCGGGGCACCTGGGTGGCTCAGTCGGTTAAAGCCTCTGCCTTCGGCTCAGGTCATGATCTCGGGTCCAGGGATCGAGCCCAGCATCGGGCTCCCTGCTCAGCGGGGAGCCTGCTTCTCCCTCTTCCTCTGCCTGCTGCTCTGCCTGCTTGTGATCTCTCTCTCTCTGTCAAATAAATAAAATCTTTAAAAAAAATGGTTTTCCTTTGGGTAGTAAGACTATGATAATTTTTTTTCCTTTCAGCATTTATAAAAATATTTCCCAAATATTCTATAATAATCCTCGGTCTGTGTTTTAAATGGGAGCAAAATGGGAGTTTGTTTGATAAATCCCAAACAAACCTATAGTCTTGTCAGACTCGGTGTCCTCAACTTTGGCCTAGAGCTACAGCCACCATAACGGAGAACTCATCTTTGTCTCAACCTCTGGAAACCCGAACGTCAGGCAAGACTAGGTTCTGGGCAGACGTTTTGGGCATGGTTCTGCCCAGAGGCAGGGGCTGGACAAGGCAGCCTCTCAGCGCCCTTCTTACCCACGGTTGGTGATTATCTCTCTGCTGCATGCAGCCCGTGCCAGCAGTGAGCGGGCTGAGCGCGGTGACATTCTCTGAGTGGGGAGCAGTAACAACAGTCTGGCTGGGATGGAGGCCGGGGGCGGGGAATCTGGAGTGTGTGCCTGAGCTGATAAGGAGCCAGTGATCTTCCTGCCTGGTGGGACTTGCACCTCCGGCTGCCAAGCATCCAGTAGAGCTCAGCCCCTTGCAAAGTTGGTCCCAGTGCCGTGGTCCTGCTGTTGGCGCAGCGCAGAGAGCACCGTGGTCATGGCTACTTCTGTGAAGAAGTGATGGTGCAGGGTGTCGGGGCTCCGTCCTGGGGCGCAGGACGGATCCCTTATCCTCTGTGCAGTGGCGGTTTTGAAGGAAGTCGCCCGTCTCCAAGGTGGAAACTCAGATTTTTCCTCGTGGCACCTCTGTAAAAGTGAGCCTGGCGAACGGACACCCGGCGTGCTGCTTCCTCGCTGGGTCTGGTCTGGGTGCTCCATCTCTTCAGGCTCCTGGCCCAGGCCTCCAAATCCAATTTCCTCCACTCCTCAGCCAGAGAGCTTCAAGTGTCCTGCAGCTGCCTGAGTCGTGTTGCCCGTCAGAGAGCCCAGCCGCAGAACAGAACAAGGACACTCACACTGTGAGGAAGGCTTACGGATCCCGGAGTTAGTAGAGTCTGGGAATCAGGCATCAGGCTCTTTGAGGATAGGCACTGAATTTGTCGGAGGCGCTTGCTGCCGTCCAGGCTTGGAAAGACAGGCGAATGCTGGGGCTGTGTGGACGCAGGTGAGAAGGGTTCTCTGTAGTGTCTCTTGAGTGTCCTGCTGAGGTGTCCCCAGAGTTCCGGCTCTCCCAGGGCAGGCAGGCCGTCTTGATGGGAAGTATGGTGTCTCTGGGCGCTGTTGGGGATGCACGGAGGGCCTCTCTACTGGGGGCCCAGGCATGTCGCCTTGCTTCCCGCTCTCGGGCACGGCATGAGGGGTTAATATTTCTGATGGTTCTATTTTGGGGCAAAGGAGTGTTCCTAGAATAGGGTTCTTTGTTGAGTAATCTATTTTGGGAGGCAAGCCCCACTGGCGTTTATGTAAGCGATTCTCTGTGTGTATCTGGGGGTGTGGATGTGTGCGCAAGTGATTTCTTATTACTAATTATAAGCAGCTTCTTTTAGGAGCCAGAGAAGTGGAAGGGTGTGTGTGTGTGTGTGTGTGTGTGTGTGTGTGTGTGTGTGTGTGTGTGTAAGGGGTATGGGTTGCTTTTGTGTGAAGAGTGGCACAACTGTGTGTGCCCATCTGATTGGGTGGTTGCCACAGACACCCGCGTAAGAGAGTAAACGTGGGGGCCTTAGGACGGCAGGCAGGAAGACGGCCTGGGCCCCTTTGTGGGGTGTCAGCTGTGAAGGTGTGCCCGTCTGTCATCGTCTCGAGTCCCTGAAGCACATGGACATGGCAGTCGTCTGGCTGCAGTCTGGAGTCAGGTAGTCTTCGGAAGATCAGTCACGGCACATCAACCAGTCCTAGTCTGGGACAAATCTCAGATTCCATTTCCACTGCAGCCGGGGGCTTACTGCACTCTCCATGTCTTCCCACAGGCCACACCCACATATGTCAAAGCAAGAGAGGAACCAAAGACCATCCAGCATGGTCAGTGAGACGTCCACAGCTGGGACCACGTCCACCGTGGAGGCCAAGCCTGGTCCCAAGGTGAGCTCCTGGCCGCTCGCTCCTTCCTTGCACCCTTTACTATTTTGCAGCTGCCCATCGACCACCCCCTCCTCCCAACCATGTAAGGTTTTGTGGGGGAGGCATGTAAGAAGTATCTTCCCCAAATGACGGATCAGGAAATTGAGACCAGTTGGGGTTATGTCACTTGTCCAAGAAAGCAGGTGATTGCTGGCAGAACCGGCCCTGCCATCTGAGTCCTTGGGTGCCGTCTTCATTTTCCTGACTTGTCTCGGGAGGGCCACACCTCTGTTCACAGCTGTGAAGTGAGATGGCCCGGTGGGATTTGTGACCGGTGGGCCCTAGGAAGGGTGAGGTGTGGGACCATTGACTGAGGAGCAGGTAAAAGAACCAGCATTGCGGGGAAGGGGTGAGTGCCGAGGGCTGAACCCACATGGAACGGCAAATACCTGGAGATTGGCAAAATCTGTAACTGGAAAGTCGCTTTGCTCCAGAAAGACGAGGACATATGAGGGCCAACAGCTGCTGGTGAAAGTTAACTGAAAAATCCCTTTAAGTTTTTTGTTTTTCCCCTCTGTGACCTAGACGGGAGGCTTGCTAGGCCTTGGATTCATCTTTTAATTAAAATGCTATGGCCTTGTTCCCCCCTGTTCTGGTCTCCTTGTTATTCTTTCGATCAAAGGGCACTGCCACTTAGAGTAAGGCAGAGGAGCCTGTCCCTCTCCTATCACACAGGTGCCTTTTGTGACTCCCAAAGTCCCCTAAATGCTGCTAGAATTCGAGTGTGCTTCTTCCTAGATCATGAAGTCCAGCAATAAAGTCCACAGCTTTGGGAAGAGGGACCAGGCCATTCGGAGGAACCCCAATGTTCCAGTGGTGGTGAGGGGGTGGCTGCACAAGCAGGTGAGGGGACCGGGAGGGGAGGGTCGGGGAGGGGGATGGCTCTTGCTGATCTCCTGCCTTATCCTGGCCCCTGGAAGCTGACAACACACTCTTAAAAACTCTCTCTTCCTGGGTTTGTCTGAGGCAGGTGTGCTGTCCATTTTTATGAGTAGACTGTCTGCCTAATGGCTACAGCTTATCTCCCTAAACCCACTTGGCCCCAAATGCTGTTGGCTGCCCTGCGACCCAGGCACTCACGTGGGTGGGTCAGCATGAATCCAGCCTTACCACCAATCCCCGGCCAGCACTTTGCCTCTCGGTGTTAAAGAGCCTTTGCTATCATTTGGCTGAAAAATCCCATCTTTTTCTCCCCCCCCCCCCCCCGCCCCCCCCCCCCCCCCCGGTCTAACACACATATCTAGCTCCCCTAGCACCTCAGATTCCGAATCAGCCAAACTCAGCTCATTGCCTCCTCCCCGCTTACCTCTCTTTTTTCCCTAGCCTACTTTTTCTGGATCTTGGTGATGATACTACCATTCTCCTAGGCACCCTGGTTAGAAACGGCCCTTTCTTCTCCCACATCCCTCCACTCAGGAAGCCCTGTCAGTTCCCACGAGGCTATCGTGCATCTCTAAACTCACTACCAATTGTTCTGTCTCACGTCCTCTGGCCACAGATAGGCTGTGAGCTCCCAGGGCCAGAGAGCATGTCCCTTTGGTCTCCTTCTTTCTTTCCTTGCCATCCATCTATTTGTCTGTCTGCCCATTCATTTACACTGCCTGCCAGTTTCTTTTTTTTTTTCCCTCAAAGATGTATTTGTTTTAGAGAGAAAGGAGAGAGAGAGAGAAAAAAAAAAAAAAAGAGAGAACATGCAGTGGGGAGGGGGAGCAGAGAGAAAAATCTTAGGCAGACTCTGCACTGAACACAGAACCCAACATGGGGCTTGATCCCACAGCCCTGAGAGCTGACACCAAGAGTCGGGCTCTTAACTGTGCCGCCCAGGCGCCCCTGCCTGCCATGTTCTAAGTGCTTTCACAGCACAGATAAAGAGGTGAATAACATGTGGTTCCCGCCATTGAGGAACTCAGTTTCCTCCTCCATTGAGGAAACAGACTCATCTCTCACATGTCCTATCATCACCCTCACAGTCTCTCACATATACCATCCAAAAAAACATCCAGAAACACCCAACAAAACTCCAAGAGAGCTGTGATGTTAATTTTTACCAAATGCCTTGTGGGGAGACAGAAGGGGCATTATATTGCCCACCACATGGAAGGGGTTCCTGGGAGTCCCCTCGAAGGCTGTCTCCCATCGGACTCCCCAAGGCAGCTGCCGTAGCTCTCTAACCTTCTCTGTCGGACACAGTGCTGGCACCTCTCTCAGTGATTCCTCTTCCCTCGCAGCTGTGTCTCTTTCCTTGCCTCCCTGCCTAACTCTTTGCCTGAATAACCTTCTGACTTTTCCATTTGCATCACCATCCCCATTAAACCAAAGTATGCCCCTTTGATATGTGGAGGGAGAAGGAAGGGGCTGTAATTCTTCTCCCCATTCCCCCTGCCCAGCCCAGTAACTCTAGGAGGCCTGTGTGGAGTGCTGTGGACACACGACACAGAATTAGCTGTGCTTGGGAGAGTCCTGAAAGGCTTCCCAGAGGAAGTGACATTTGCGCTAGGTGTGGAAGAATGGAGAGGAGTTTTCCAAACAAAGCAGTATGCCAAAATTTTAGAGATCATCTGGTCAGAGCAGAAGGTAAAACCAAGAAATGCATGAACTCGGCAAGTTAAATTTGTTTTTTGAGCACTTTAGTAAGTGGAGAGTGAACAAACTTCATGTTTTGCTTAGGTTTAGGGACTGACACAACTGTTATTTTTTTAAATTTAAACTTGTCGAAAACTTTTGCAGAAGGAAAACAGTTTTAACAGCCAAAAGCAGCTCTGGAGTTTTCCTAGGTTTGGGAGAAAAATGACCCTACAGCACTACTATTTTCCTACCCTGGCCTTATTTTTTTTAGAATGTTCACAATCACCTAGAATGTTTTTTAATAAATGTATTGATTTACATTTTAGATGCATAAAGACAAATTCATGTTACGAGGCAATTTGATAGCAAGACAATCCAAGTCTCTTTACATTGAATGCAAGGAAAATCCATGACAAAATTAGCCTCTTATGATAGAGAACTGAACTTAGTCAAATGAGAACTTTGCCTCATCGATTGATTAGCTAACTTAAATTCCTCATTCCATTCTATGTAAATCAATTTTCTCTTCAGCATAAGTGAAGATATTTTACAGAAGAGCACCTAAATAAATAAATAAATAACTTCCTTTTTTGTTAAAAACTGATTTCTTTCTTAATGGAAGAACTGTATTTTTTGAATTCACATCTTCCTTTCTAAAAGAAGGATACTTATATTAATCTGTTTCTAGGAAACACACCAAACTTCCTGGGGACAAACCATCATTGAATCTAAATTTTAATGTCCTATTAAAAAATGGCCATGCAATAAAAATTAATTAATTCATTAATTTATTGAAAGAATGAGTGGATATGGGTAAGTCTTGGTTCTAACATCATCCCGTGCATGATTGGAAAGGGGAAAGAGTATGCTCTGATATTGTCTGATTAGTTTTCTTTGCTTTGCAGGACAGTTCTGGAATGAGACTGTGGAAAAGGAGGTGGTTTGTGCTTGCTGATTATTGCTTGTTTTACTATAAAGGTGAGCTGAGGCTCAGGCCACCAAGGGCTGTTTGTGCAGGAGGGGATGATGAGGTGACAACGGGCGGTTATATTCTCAAATCCAGTGACTGGACCAGGGGCCCGAGCTAATTTATAACCTATTTACTTGCCAAAGTGATCACTTTTACATATGTGAATGGCTGGTGACTTTATTTTTACCAGTCCTTTTACTTGAAGTGCCACTTGTTGAGTTAAAATAAATAGAATCCAGCTTATCTGCTACTTAGGCTCTCCAAGTCTGGAGTTGTCTCAGCTTCTACCCCATTTAGAACACAGGCATACCTTTGACACTATCTGGAGAGGTGGAAAGTAGAGATAAATCATTGTATTTTGGAACTTATTGTCTGCATCTCTCCCCTATGATATTGGATGAACAGCTGGTGAATTGAGCTGGCCACATGTACATTTATGGAGTGCCAGGACGTAGAGTTAGGGGCTGTGCAATAGTGAGAAAGAAGTAAGACTCAAAGTATGGAGGAAGAGAGAGTTTTCTTATAAGACAGATTAGGCTGTTTTAGGTGCTTTAGAAAACATTCAGTGTGCTTAAGCAATTCAGGGGGAGCAAGAAATTAATTCCATATTGGAGAATTGGGGGAGGCTTTTCAGAATAAATGGGATTTGAGTTGGGCTTATAAAGATAGGTAGAGCTTTGCCTGTGTACGGGGCAGATGGGCATTTCAAGCAGAGGAAACAACCTGAATAAAGTTCTAGAAGCAGAAGAAAGCGGAAGGACAGACCCACAAGGCCAGAGTGAGTCTTGCATGCAGGACATAGTAGAAGGAAGGCTCAGGAGGTGGGTAAGGGGGAAAATGCAGGAGGGTTGTGACACTAGGTAGAGTGAGGTGAAGTGCACTTTGCACCAGTGGGCGGTCAGCAGCTGTCTTTGAGTAGGAGAGCAACAGGACGAACACTGTCATTAGGAAGTTACCTCTGTGATGAAGATGGTCTGGAGGAGGAGGAGAATAGATTAGAAGGTAGGCTATTTTGCACATGCTCCAGCTTTGCCCCTGAGGTTTGCTCTTCCCAGAATGCCTTTCCCCATCCTTTAAAACACTTTAGATATCCCTTTGTGAAGCCTTCTCCGCCTCCCTAGACTGTGCACCACTTCTTCCTCTCTGTTCCCACAGCACTTGGCATACAGTCCTGTTTCAGGAGTTCACAGGTTGCGCTGAGCATGTCTCCATGCCTGTCTCTGCCCATGTCTGACTCACCTGTGTCATTCCTGCATTAGCCCCAAAGTCCCCAGGGAGTACCTGAGTGGATGATCAGTGATTGCCGTAGTCCTCGGGAGCTATAAGGGGCCTTGAATGGGGGCAGTGGGATGGACCAACCCAGGGAAGGTGCCACAGAAGATGATTCTGATGTGCTTTTCCCATTCAAAGACAGCCGAGAAGAAGCGGTCCTTGGGAGCATCCCTCTGCCCAGCTATGTGATCTCGCCTGTGGGCCCTGAGGACCGCATAAGTCGCAAGTATTCCTTTAAGGTACTGCCCCCTCCCCTCCAGGGCAGCAGCTCCACTCTAAGAAACTTTGTGTTCCTAAAAATGGCTTCATAAAAGCAGTTGTGTTATGTGGGGAGTGGGGAGAATTTAAGAAACTAGAGTATTTCATGTGCATGTAAACAACGTTGTAAATTCTTTAAATAAGAATAGTACCACATCAGAGGTACTTTCATTTGTATCTGAGCTTCTGAGTCCCCCAGCTTTCCTCAAGTATCCAGACCCGTCTTTCCTATTGCTACCAGTCCTGTGATTACTAGTCCCCCTCGTGCCTTCTTATCCCTGTAATCAGCCAGTGTAACTAGTGTCCACCACTTACTGCAAGTGATGGTCACTCATGGATTTATAGCAATTCTATTATGAAAACTTACTCTGAGGGTTAGAAGCTCATGTTGAAAAGATTTTCAAGTCGGTCTGCTTTGTTTTTCTTGTTGGAAAGCAAACAGAATCAAATTTGATTTGTTTTCTGGACGACTAAAGATTCCCAGGGAAATCCCTTCAACAGGAAAACCCCTTTTCTACTTTCCACTTTGTCTAATTGGTCACACGTCAAGGGAGTATGGCCGTGATGATTGATGGCGGTCCTTTGACGCCCTCTGGCATCTTCAGAGCTGGGCATGGAGGCTCCAGGAAGGCAGTGGTCAGGCCCAAACTTGGGGAATCCTGAGGCCACCTTGCTTGGTGACCTCCACACATTCCTTCGCTGCTGCTGTTTCTTGGGTCTCCTACGAATGGTAAGGATAGGGTGGATTGAAGTTCTACTTTACTGGTAGTTGAGTGCAAGTCTCCGCACTGAAGCAAGTGGACTTTGGTGCCAGTAGCCACGGGGAAACGCCCTCTCACCCTGCTCAGGATACAAGGCAATGATGTGCATTTCAGGTGGGGGTAGGGACCCCTGCCTCCACTACTCACGCGGTTCCTGTGTTGAGGGTGTAAGGTGAGTGCTGGACATTAGGTACTAAAGCACAGGTTGAACAGAAGTCAAGTTTGCCAGCCATAGAGAGTTAAAGGATCATGGAAAAGCACAAGATAAGACACCCAGCATTCTCTGAGGGTTAAAGAGAGCATAGGTGTGTGGAATCCGTGGTGTCTGCATCAACCTCTTGAAATGGGGTCCATTGTGTGTGTGTTGGGCGGGGTGGTTAGAAAGTCAATCTCATCTTCTACTTTCCTTCCTGGCCTGATGATTTAGCTTTGGTCATTGCCAGGTTTGAGCTGTCCCTCTCTTTCCCTTGGCTGTCACTATCCCTGATGACTGCAGAGTTCCTATAGGTTGGAGATTCTGGGATCCTTCCCTATTTGTTGTTGCATGAGAGAGCATTGTCTTATTTTTGTAAAATCTTTTTTTTTTTTTTAAGATTTTATTTATTTGACAGACAGAGACACAGCGAGAGAGGGAACACAAGCAGGGGGAGTGGGAGAGGGAGAAGCAGGCTTCCTACCGAGCAGAGAGCCTGATGAGGGGCTCGATCCCAGGACCCTGGGATCATGACCTGAGCCGAAGGCAGACGCTTAATGACTGAGCCACCCAGGCGCCCCTGTAAAATCTTTTATGACTAGAGAAGTACTTCTATCCACATAAGCTCATTTAAGGTTGTGGAGAGCCAGTGTTGTAAGGTCAGTGTTACTAGCTTTGTTTTATAGATTAAGAACACGAGGATTAGAGTACTTAAGAAATTTGCTCAAAGTCACAAAGCCGGAAGACAGTGGTGACAGAACTTGAATGTGAACTCTGTCCTCTTACAATTGCATTACAGGGAGGGAGGACAATTTCTTTCTCTTCCTCTCTATCTTTCTTCCACGTCTTATTTTGGTCACTTCTTGCACACGCATTGCAGGAGGTGGGAAGTGATTCGAATGAATGTCTCTTGTTATCATTTTAGGAATACTCTTTTATTTGATCATTCAGAAGCCTCTCCTGCTGATTGATGGCTCTGAAAACATTGTGTTCAGTGGGTTTCAGACTGGTCTTTTGCAGCCTAAAAGTCTTCCTCAGAACACCTTCCTTTCTAGGGTTCTGTGTTGCTACTGGGCAAACAGTTGGGATAATGTTGTATGTAATTTTCGGGGACAGCATTTGAAATATGGTCGAAGGAACTGATTGTAACTATATATGTATTTCATCTTAACACTTCACTGGGAGGTGTGAAAACAGATTTAGAAAAACATCTTTTATGTGTCGTAGATTCTTTTCTTTCTGGAAAAAAATTTTCTTAGAAGGACTTCGATAAGAGTGTTCTTTAGCTAAATGTTTTGTCTGAGAGACAGAAGGCGTGTGTGTATTTGGGGGATCCCTGCGGGGGGATCCTCCGGGTTTGCGAACAGCCAGAAGCTGCTGCAGGCAGGTCGAGTGGTGGTCTGTTGGTTCTCCACAGAGGGCCGTGGTTTCCTGAGTGTGGAAGAGTTCCCTTTCCCTTGGGTTGCAGCATTGTTCTTCTAAGGGCCGGGAAGTGGGACCCTCGGGCAGTTCAGGATCCATGTTCTTGGCCATACTAAGGAATGCACAGTGTTTAGTGTGCTGGGCCTTATGCCTGCTACTGATGTCAATTCTTCATTATTTCCAGAGCTGAAATTCTCTGACCGTTGCTAAGGGCACCTTGCCTGAGATTGTTGAGAGTATCTGTGCTGGTAGATAGGTACAGCCTGAAAGGTTATATGGTCCTTTCCTTGTCTTTCTTTTTCAACTGTACTTGCAGCCTGGCAGCCCCTGTGCCTTAACAGCTGATGCTAGATGGGGCCTGAGACGCAGGCAGCTCTGTGGGAGAGCCAAACAGGGCTCTTGGCGGTGTCTAGAAGACCTTCTACAATGCCCTGGCCAGCAGGCCTTTTGTGCTCTGCTGGCTCAACTGGGTGGCTCCCCAAAGACCTCCTACAGGATGCACAGCTGTCCTTGGCCTGCCCAGGACAAGCAAGCTTGCCCCTCAGATCCAGGATCTGGAGCAAAAAACATGTCCATGCAGCAAAGGGTCCAAGCTTGGATCCTTAATGGGGGAAAAAATCCTTTATTGGCTTCCTTTGAGCTCTTCTTCTTCTCTTATGAGCAAGAGTTCCTGACCTGAGTTCTACAGACCCCTGAGTGTCAGTGGATAAATCACATCTTTCCATTTTTAACCTATAATGTTTCCTTTGATTAAGAGAGCAGGGAAAAACAGGTATTTGTAGCGCCCGTGCCTCAGTCACCTGTAGAAATCAGAAAACTCTTCATATCACATTATGACCGTTGTAAATATCTTGAAATACCCTTATGCTCATCACCATTTTGAAATTATAATAATTATTGCTACGTTTCTTATGCAATGATTTATTAAAGAAGCACCCATATCATTATTACCACATATAAGAAAATTTTGGTAACTGCATTTCAGTACAACAAATTTCCTTTGTTTTATCTGCATATGTAGAAATATTCTGAGAAGAGTTCTTAGGATTTACGCAGCTGTCCAGAGGGTTCATGCGCCCCTAGAAGATGAAGACCCCTGCTCTAGATTCTGGCTGAAGGCCAGCTGAGACATGCGGTTTTTCACTTTTTATATTCGGCAAGCTTTCAATGTGCCCCATTGTTCTCCTTAGTAGGCTACAGATTCTGGGGACACAACAATGAGGAGGATAAGGTCCTGGCCTTCATGGGGCTTATATTCTAGACTCTCCATCAGCATGGAGTTTATTAGGAGGTAAGAAGAGGACGGAGAGGAGCTGCCCTTTTCCTCTCCCATTTCAGTTTTGCCCTCCATCTGCTCTTCTCCCGTGACCCATCACTATTCCGTCTTGGCTGTTGTCACCCCTCCTGTTGGTAACTAACTTTCTACCAGGACAGTGCCTGGCCCCTGGTGGGTGCTCTCTAGGTTTTGGTTACCCCCGCTGCACCCCGGGGCATTTCTTGCGCACAGGCCTTTGCCTGAGCTTCTGCCACGGCCCAGCATGTTTGCTCCCCAACTCTTGCAGGTCCTTCAGGTCTCTGTTTGGGGGTTACGGAGCACTCTGAGCAGTTTAAGTGCCCTTCTTCTGCACATCTCCAACCACTGCACTGCACATGGTTGATTTACCCGTCCAGAGCTTTCACCATGAAAACTAGCCCATCAGCTGGTTCTGCCTGGGTAGATGGAGCTAGTCCCATTCTGCAAACAGAGACCACATAGAGCAGTCATTTATAGTGGGAGTCGTGGTCAAGTGACTACTTCTACTTCCCAAGGTCAGGCTTCCTTGTTTTTGTTTTTGTTTTTAAAGGTTTTATTTATTTATTTGACAGAGAGGTCACAAATAAGCAGAGAGGCAGGCAGAGAGAGACGGGGAAGCAGGCTTCCCACTGAGCAGAGAGCCCGATACAGGGCTCAATCCCAGGAGCCTGAGATTATGACCTGAGCCGAAGGCAGAGGCTTTAACTCACTGAGCCACCCAAGCGCCCCCAGGCTTCCTTGTAATTTGTGTTTAGTTCTCTGTACATTAGCAATGGGAAGAGGGCAGAGAAGAGTCTTTTCAGAGTTTCTAGAAAGTTCATTCAGTCAGTCAGCTTAGATTATTCAAGTGACTAGTCCTACAATAACCTCAACTAACATATCTTTTGACCCTAAAAAATGGTAGGTGGTGTTGTAAGTTCCATATGTGCATTATTTCATTTAATGCTCACACAGCCCTAAACCGCATCATCACCCTCAGTCCCATTGTAAAGATGAGGAAACAGAGGCCTGGGGAGGTTGAGCAGCTTGTCCAGGGTTGCCCTGGGGTAAGAGGCAGGCTTACCATGCACGTCAGGCTGACTCTAGGGCCCGAGTTCCTACCCAGTTCAATGTGTTGCTCACAGTCAGCCCAAAGGTTGGGCGTGAGGAGTTCTTTCTTAGTGTCAACGGGTACCACAGTCTTTGTAAGTCATCAAGCTGGCAGTCTTAGCCTTGACAGTTGCCGTTCTCAGCTCTCATGTCCAGTCCATCCCCAGGTCCTGCTGATATTATCTGCTACTTTTGTCCAGCCTCTGGGCGACCCTCTCCTTCTCAGCCCCTACCATCGTCTCTCACTTGCTCTCCTGTGGTGGTCTCCTGCCCCCTCCATCCCCTCATCTGCCCCAGCCTGGCTCTAACCTCTTCATACTGCAGCCAGAGTGGTTTTTCCAGACAAAAACCTGATCTTCCCAGGCCCCCGCTCAAACCCTTTAATAGCGTCTCCTTGCTCTTGTAAACGAGACAAAACCCGGACATGACCACAGCCTGGCGACCTGGCCCTGCCAGCTCCAGTAGCTTCCCCTCACCCTGCTCGCTCCTTTTCTCCCTGGCAGGCCAGCTGTCTTCATCTTTGAATGTGTCATGCTTCTGTCCACCTTGGGGTCCCACATGTCCCTCTGTGCTACTCCTGCTGGAATATCTGCTTCCTATGTGCCAGGTAGCTTTCATGTCACTTCCGTAGGCCGGTCCTTCTCCAGGGCTGGCCAGGTTCCCCAGCACTCCGTTCTCTCACAGCCTCTCACAACAATAAGTTGGTGACACTTATTACAGTTGTAGGTATTTGTGTGTGGTCTTTCTACATCACCCCAAACTGTCGTGGCCTGGATTAAGGCTGTCACTTTCACATAAACCAGTCAATGATAAGTTATTGTTAAGTGAATGAGTTAAGAGAATGAGTCAGTCGGTTGATGGGCCCTGGCCTAGGCCTCTGTGTTCTAAAGGCTGATTCTGGGAGCGTGAGGTATGAGCATTCCAGCTTCCTTCCCTGGTGCTGGATCAAGGCCAGAGTCCTAAAGGCCAAGAAAGCAGTCCTATCCCAGGGGCCTTAAGTTTTTGGGGTAAAAATCTTCCTTGCTTGCATCCTCATTTCCTTTAGGCATAGCCTAAAGTTTTCTCTTCAGTAAGGCAAAGTTGTCTGGGAGGATTATGTTAATTGGAAAGCGGAGAGCAGAGAGGAAGGGAGCATCTTTGAGATGAGACTAGGAAAGGGATGAGAAGACTTCTCAGCATCTTGGCTCTGGCATCTTCCTCAGACTCAGTGCACTTTGGACTTGGGTCACGTGGCTGACTCCCTGTATTTCTCCCTTTTGTAGCTAATACGTCTTTTATACCCAAGCACAGGCAGAACGTAGTTAGGAGCCTGTTCTTCAGAACTAAGGGCCGCTGGACAGAGCACTTATTGGCAGTTTGGTTAGAGGTGGTTTGTGATCATGCATAGCTCCTCTGTAATGATGGACTCCCAAGGCCCATCTGCAAACATGCCAATTCTCCATGTTTGAAGAGTGTCCCGTGTTGATTTCATGGACAAGCCTGGCTCCACGAACACTCGTATAGTAGGGGCCTGCTCTCTCTGTCATACCCTTGAGGGTGCCTTATGCTTGTGGGTGGCCTTGTGTCTGGTGGGGCGAGTGCCTGTCCCAGAGCTCTCTGTAACTGGGCAGAAGGTCTGGGAGGAGGTATCAGAGATGTTATGGGGTCATTGTCCAGGGGAACTTTTCCAGGAATTTCTCCTGATTCATAGTAAGACACAACATGTTCCTTTTCATTCTTTTCTCACTGTCATATCTCCACCTTGTTAAAACAGGAAGAATCTTTTCTGGGACAGTAACTAACCTCTTACACATGCAAGGAAGGATATCAAGTTTGCTTTGGTCACTGTAGGGACGCTTACCTGCAGGCTGTTTGCCTGTCCTCCCTTGGTACTAGCTGGATAGATTCAGGTATGTCAGTGTCAGTAGTAGGCCCATAGTTTACATGCATTTTGGACCTAGATGTTAGTGTGGGTTGCCGAAGCCAAAACTGACAGTTCATCTGAGGGGTTTCATCCATGACCATTAGTGATTCAAGAAGCATGCTATTTTCCAGCTCCTAATTGGTTCTTTCATTTTGTTTTCTCTGACTGGCCCTTGCATGAGGTCTGCCTTTCAATCTGGATCCAGATTATTGGACCAGTGATCTGTGTAGTCATTACTACTTTCTGGGTAGGACCTGCGAACATTGTACGGAGAAGCTCGAACTCAGAGTCAGATAGACCTAGGAATAAATCCTGGTTCCAACTCTTCATTTATTTAGCAAACATTTATTGAGCACCAACTATATGCCAGGCACTATCCCTGGGGATACTTTAGTGAACAAAATAGACAAGTCCTTGCTCTCATGGAGTTTCTATTCTGGAGGAGAGAGACAAGATGATAAGTAAACTGGTGTGTAAAGTAGATAATGCCAGGTAATGTTAAATGCTGTGAAGAATCCGTTCCTGGGCATGGAGATTGGGGAAGGTTACTTAACATCTCAGACCTTCATTTGACACATGTGTAAAATAGAGATTCTGTCCCTACCTCTCAGGGCTGTTGGGATTAAAATGAGATTCAAGTCGTGGGAGTAACCAGGAGACACATAGTAGGCACTGATCAGCTTTGCTGATCTTCCTCCTTACGCCATCATCCTATGTAGATTTGGTGGGGTTTTTCACTATGAAGTGAAGACAGGCTCCTGCCTATCAGAACACAGAGGGAGGAACTGGTGGCGTTGCCTCTTGGTTGCACCCATCCTGGCTGCTTTGCAGTGGTCATATCTAGTAACCTCTTCACGGGTTTTTTCCAAGGACACATGTGAAAGCACCTTGAGGTTTCCTAGCACATAGTAGGTATACAAGGATTTTCAGTCGAACGTCAAACTTTGTAGTGCCTTTGGAGAGAGAGGAGCAGCAGCTTTGATGGGCACACGGCACGTTTCACGGCCAAGCTGGGAGGCCCAGTGTCTGATGGTTGGCTCAATTCCACTAATCGAGCACTTCAGAAGAACCCAAACAGGAATTCCAGGGAGTTCGCTTTACAGAGGGTTTTGAAAATTCTCTCTCACATATGCCTTGACGGTGTGCCCCTCCCTGAGGAGGAGTAAGATAAATAGGAACAGGTACAGCTGCGGGGCTTTACCGTGGGGACCAGTCTCAGCTGTCCCCGGGACCGACTGCCCTGGGAAAGGGAAATCCCGCTGTGATGTTTTCCAGGTGTGGGAACAGGCTGGGTGGTGCCTGGGCTTTGAATCCAGCAGAGGGGAGAACTTGGCTGGAGTGTTGTCTTGTTTTGGGTCCCAGAAGTAAAATGTGTGCTGACCTCTCTGACCTGGGTCTCCGCCTCCTGTTCACAGGCTGTGCACACAGGGATGCGAGCGCTCATCTATACTAGCTCCGCGGGGGGATCTCAGGCCGAGCAGTCGGGCATGAGGACCTACTACTTCAGTGCGGACACCCAGGAGGACATGAATGCGTGGGTCCGGGCCATGAACCAGGCCGCACAGGTGCTGTCTCGATCATCGCTGAAGAGGTCAGTCCTAATGGAAGGTCCCTGTCAGAGTACTTCCCGCACTAGGACAGGGACCCAGATAAGAACACTTGGGTGCCCCAAATTCCACTTTTTACTCACTTGTGTTAAGCATTGTCCTTTCTTTGAGATCCTGTTTAACAATGAATTCTTCTGGGGCTAGAATGCACGCACAGTAAGGTCTCCCAGAAGTCATCTGGTCCTCTCTACATTGGGCAGAGAAATGCAAAGACCTGGAAGGGTGAAGGGATTACCTGGGATATGGAGCCTTGGAACCTGGTGTGTGCGTTTCTCATCTGTCCTTCTCTCCTGTGGGGTGGGAGGGTGTACAGTCTTGGGGTACAAGACTGGGGAAGAGAGACACAAATGAGAAGGATCTGGCAAACTGAAAATGTGCTCAGACTGCCCACCATGTTGCTAGGGCTAGCCAAGAAGCTATCTTCCAGCCTTCCCTCAAGTGGGCAAACCAAGGGGACACTCAAGGATCTTGAGATTCCCCAGTCTGTTGGCTGTGGGTAATTCCCTGAGAGGAAGCACGGGACGAAGAGTGGAGTCGGGCTCCGAGAGGGGAGGAGAGCCCTGGAAAAGTCAGGGTGTGTGATAGCCAGTCCTCCTCTGGCGTGGGCCTGTATTTCACTATCTGGACACTGTGCTCTGCTTAGAGGCCTCTTTGACCTTGGTCCTTCAGTGAGGCCTCGAAACAAAAGATCCTTCTCCAGCAACCTAAAGGAGGGATTTTTCTGTGACTCTAAGTGGATTTCATATGGTGTGTTTTAGCTTGTCAACCTTTCCCCCCCCAAATCTCTCTTTATCAGTGTATGTGGATCAACTTTATTTTGGACTGTTGTATATGGTATTTTATTTTATTTTATTTTTTTAAAGATTTTATTTATTTTGACAGAGAGGAGAGAGATCACAAGGAGGCAGAGAGGCAGGCAGAGAGAGAGGGGGAAGCAGGCTCCCTGCTGAGCAGGGAGCCCGATATGGCTCGATCCCAGGACCCTGAGATCGTGACCTGAGCCGAAGGCAGAGGCTTTAACCCACTGAGCCACCCAGGCACCCCTGTATATGGTATTTTATAGGACCAAAATGCTCCTAACCTTGGATGGTTTATTTTTTTTTCCTCAGCCTTTACCATTATAAGTAGTCTTGTAATGAAAAACCTTTTACAGCCTCTGCATGTGTGTCTTTTGAACTGCTGGGTCAAAATACAATGCATTTTTAATTTTAATCAGTATACCAAGTTGCCCTCCAAAGAGAGCTACATAGTCCCCTAATGAGAGTACTCATCTCCCCACATCTTTGCCAGTAGTTGACATCATCAAGCTTTTAAATTTTTTTGCTGAGCTGCTGTATAGATAAATAGTATCTGGTTATTTCAATGTATATGTGCATGATGGTGGAAATCTTTTCTGTTTATTGGGGGCTTCTGTTTCCCCTTCAGTGAACTGCCTGTACCTATCCTCTGCCCATTTTTATACTGAGCTGTTTGCCTTTTCTTGGTGCTTTCTTTCCTGTGTCTGTGGAATCTTCCCAGTGAAGGATGCACCTTAGCCTCTTGGTTAGTGATAGGCTCCCAGTCTTATGGTGAATGAATTCTGGTTTTTCCCTTCTTTTGAAAATGAGGATACTATTTGCCATTCTCTAATATTCTGGCCATTTTCCCATTCTCTTTGATCCCCCCAAAATCACCTGAGAGGTTTCTCGAGCCTCTTTCTGAGTTCCCTTAGGGCTCTGGGGTGCTGACGCCTGGAGCCTTTCCCATCTTCCTCCCCATCTTGGACTTTCAGTCTCTCATAACTAAGGTTATTTTCCTTTTCATGGAGAAGATCATACTTCTTGATGGAGACATGGAACTAAATCCAGAAGTTAAAGCATCCAGCTTTATTTATGTGCATCATCTTCCCCAAGCAGAGATACCTACATCTCATATTCTTCATTTTAATTCTTAGAAAAATAGAAAGTTTGTTTTTGTTTCACTTTGCTTTAAATAAACAAAGCTCCTTCTAGACTCTGCCCTTTTTGCCATCATTCCTGTGGGCCCATTCCACTGTGTACCTGTGTTTGATTTCGTGCCTCACCTTCCATTTCTTGTGCATGCCCTTTTCTAACTTGAGCTCTGAGAGCTGCCTGCGTTATTATACTGGCTCCTTTAGACCAGCAATGGCAAATGGGTTCTTTCTTGGGTCCCATTACTGCTCAATCCATCATGGCTGACTAGGGCACTGGGTCAAAGGTAGCCTGAGAATGAAATCAGGCTTAACAGGAAGAAGTATTGTGATCGAAAAGTGATGCCTGCCTTGAACTATTCAGGATTAATTTGCTAGCTGAGATTTGGCTATTTTTTTTTTAATTTTTTCCTAATTTTGTAATTAGCTATCCCCAGATTCTGTTTCAGAGAGGTTTCATCCCTTATCTGTTGGACTGCCCTTCCTTCCCTTTTCGGGTCTTAGGTTATTGTCCCTAGATTTTCTCTGAACTTTTAACATTTGTTCTTATTATGCCCTTACTAAATTCTTAAACTCCCATAATCGTGCTTGCCCAAGGCTCCTTCCTTAAAAAAAACAAAAACAAACAAAACCCAAACTTGTTTTTACTTCTGAGTCTGAGTAAAGACAGAACAGCATTTTCCTTTCTCTTTCTGACAGATGAAATAGTCAACTAAGCAAATCCAGACTTACTAAATGTTCTATTTTCCCAGAATAAGATGTTCAGACATTTCGTTAGTTAGAATTATTCATCAGGCAGTACTAAATCTTCCTTCCCCTCTAGTTTGGTGATCTGCATTGGAAAAACTCCGTCTGTGTTAAGTAGGGGGCCCCAGTGGTCATGTATCCGTCTCTGCCCAACTTGATTCTCACCAGATGCTTCTGTTCTTATTCATATGGGCAGATGCTTTATGTATGTGGTATATATAGTAGGACTCCTGATTAAGATAGATGATGGAGACAAATTTACCTTTTTTTTTTTTTTTTTTAAGATTTCATTCACTTATTAGTGAATGAATGAGAGAGCATGAGCAGGGGGAGAAGCAGGCTCCCCACTGAGCAGGGAGCCTGCTGCCAGGCTTGATCCTGGGACTTTAGGATCATGACCTGAGACAAAGGTGGACGCTTAACTGACTGAGCCACCCAGGTGCCCACAAATTCATCTTAAAAAGGGAGCAATTCATTGGTTACCTTCACTGAAAAGTTAGGATAGGTCTAGCTTTAGAAACAGGTGGGCTCAAGGCTCAGACAATATTAGAAGTCATTGTCTCAGGTTCCAGGCTCTGGCCACCTCTGGTTTGGATTCATTCTTCAACTCCCTGGCAGATCCTAGATCTGATGGCAAGGGAGCTGCAGTAGCTCTGGCCTCCTTTCATCTGGGGAGGGGGTGGGGAAGTCCAGCAGGAAAGAGTCCTAGTCTTGTCCAGAGCCATTCTGATTAGACAGGCTTAGATCACGTTTAAACCCTAAACCATGTACTGTGGCCAGGGAATGCACATGCTGACTGGCACAAGCCCAGGATACATGCTTCACTTCTGAGAACCAGACCACAGGGACTGAGGGTGAGGTAGGGGTGAGTGCCCAAGTCAGTGCCGGGGCTGTGGGCAGAGGAAGGAGAAATGACTCATCGGGGTGGGATAAAGGAGGCGCAGACAATGAACGTCCAGGCCGGCTGATTCACCCCTTACTTTCTCCTGTATTGATTTCTTTTATCTTTACTTTTTTTCCTAGGGCTTAGTGTCTTTCCCAGAGCTAAGTGTCTGAAGTCAGATAGATGTGGATTCAAATCCCAACTCTACTATTTTCTAGCTGAGTCACTTGTACAGATTAGGTATGCTTATTAAACCTCAGTGTTTCTTAGTCCACAGGGCTATTACAAGCATTAAGTTAAATAAATGAATGTAGGGGTGCCTGGGTGGCTCAGTCAGTTTAGCATCTGCCTTTGGCTCTGGTCACGATCTTGGGATCCTGGGATTGAGCCCTACATCAGGCTTCCTGCTCAGCAGGGAGTCTGCTTCTCCTTCTGCCCCTGCTCATGCTCACTGTCTCTCAAATGAATAGATTCTTAAAAAAAGTATAGTAAATGAATGTATAAAGTGCTTACTTCATAAGATACCTAAGATACTTTATAGCAGATATGCTACCTTCCATAGGGTTTGGTTTAACAATGTCATGGGCTCTTTTTTCTTTACACCCTTCTAGTTTCATCATTCATCCTCTGGATCACATTCATGAGGAGTCTTCTAGGAACAAATGGCACTCTCCCTTAGCAGGATGTACTCATCCCATAGCAGTGTGAGGTGTGGTGTTCTTCTGCCCAGGCTCCAGCACCATCCCTCCACCTGCCCTTCCCCTCCTTCCTCCTCCAGCCTCTTCCCACATCATTTCTCCGACCCAGGAGCAGAGCTGAGCACCCTTGCTGCAACTCCTGACTTTATCCCCTTGCTTCCTACACAGGCTTCAGAGTCTCTTGATAGAAATTCATTCACATATTCTTAAGTTCCCATCCCACACACCGGAAGGGCTACTACCCAATGCTGCCAAAGCCTGCTCACTAGCTCCTTCTGTTCATAATCTCTTCCTCTCAGTTCCATGTTCTTCCACTTGCCAGACTTTGGACTGCCTTGAAATCTGCCCTCCCAACTCTCCTTCCTTGGACTGTTTTTTGTCTCTTGTCTGAGGATGTCTTGTCTTCTCCAACAGGTTAAAGCACTAAGCAAGGAGGTCAGCTTGCCTTTACAGCTCACAAAACTGGCAAACAGCTCAGATAGGAGGGCCTGTCAGAAGACAACTGATCTCTTTTCTGTTTCCAAACCTCTCTGGTCTCTGTGTAACTATAGTCCTGTCTTTGGACCAAAGGAACTTAGAGTCTAATCACCTTTGGAGTAAAAATCAGTTTCCTCAGGGATTTTGAGCACTGCATGGGTCTGGTCCCTATGACACCTTTGGCTCATGTCTTGCTATTCCCCATTCTCTATGCCCCCTCCCCCGGTACTGAACTTCTCGAATTGGGTGTGTTTGTGCATGTGTTCATCTGTTTAGTCTTTTATTCTACAAGTATTTTTTTGAGGGCATATTGTGCATCAGACACTGTTAAAGATGCTGAAAAATACAGCAGTTTTCAAAGAGGCGAAGTCCCATGCATTCTTGGGTAGGGATGGTGGAGACAGATCATAAATGGGTAAACAGCAAGATGATTTCCTATCATGATCCATACATGAAGGCAGTAAAATATGGTGCTGAGATGAGAGGGACAAGGGGGCATGGAGTAGCCACAGTTGCTTGGGTGGTCAGGGAAGATATGGAGGAGAGACCTGGTTGATATATGAGGCTGGGCAGAGTGTTTTAAGCAAAGGAATAGTGCTTTCAAACACCCTGAGGCAAGAATGAGCTTGGTTTATTCAAGAAATGGAAAGCTAGAGAGTGTGGCTGCATTTCAGAGAGCAAGGGGGGGAATAGGCTGTGATGGGATCTGGGTGAGAGATGGAGGTCCATCTCATGAGGCACCAGGATCCATCTGGGCCTTGCTCCTCTACTCCCCCAGCCCTCACCCTTACTAGGAGAACGTTAGCGCATCCTTCCAGCTTTAGCCTAGGTGTTATTTCCTCCTTCTCTGACCCTTCAGAGTGTCGGATGCCCCAGCCTGTCATTCCCTTGGCACAGGACTTTCATGCTCAAGTTATGTTGGCCTACTTTCTCATCGTCACCCCTAGTGGTCTATAAACTCCATGAAAATGGAACAATGTCTGGCACATAGTAAGCAATCAGTTAATGGATGGATGCGTTGATATTTGGCTGGCTGGGCAGGTGGATGGATGGATGGATGCACAAAACAGCTATAAAACCTCTACCTGTAAGGTGTTCAGATAAGGATTTGGGGTGTTTCAGAGTTACCTGACCGCTGTTATGCGATTGACATGTGGGGACTCATCCTGCCCATACATTGCTGGCTATCTGCACTGTCTTCAGAGAACTAAATATTTGGCCTTCCGCATTTAGATCGTTTTGAGTAAAGTGTAGCAGGAACAGCTGAGGTTGGACAAGCCCCTTGGACCCTGAGCAGAAGTAGTTTATGGCGATGTTTCAACCAGGTGCAGGGCTTTGGAGTCAGATCAGATGGGGTTTGAATCCTGCTTATGTCGCTGGTTGCATGATTCAAGGCAAGTTGGTTAACCTTTTAGAGCTTCACTTTTATTACCTATAATGAAAGATTAATAATATCTCTAGCCTTGGAGGATCGTACAACGATAAGAGGAGGTAATGTATTTAACTTGCTTATTCGCTCAGGGTTTTGCATTTAGTGAGTGTTCAGTGATGACTGTTGGTGCTACTGTCCCCATTCTTTAGTAGGGACAATTTATTGTAGGTAATCTGGTACCTGAGTGCCCTCAGCCGCTCTGGGCTCGACAGCACTGACCTTGCAGGATTGTTGTAGGGATTAGAGATGGTCTGCGTCAAGTTCCTGGCACATAGTAGGACCCAACATATGGTAATAACAACTAAGCATTGGCCACGAAAAAATGAGTGACCTACAACTGTGACTGCTGTAGGGAGACGGGAAGTGAACTAAGTTGGCCAGAATCCCAGACTGGGCTGGGTTGAACTGTGCTGGTTGAACAGGACTGCCCACTAGAAAGAAGGAAGGGTTCTCCAGGTAGGCATGAACAAAGTGAAGAGACCTGGAGGGACCAGACCCCCTTTATCTGATTTGTCAGTCCTTAAAATTCCACAAGGGACTTTGCCAGTACCCACTTCTCTCAGGCAAGAGGCACCTCAGCCTGGCAGTCTGGTGTTTCCTTTATCCTTTCGCCCTGCTCTTCTTTTGGGGAGAACGGCCTGGAGAGCTGGGGAGTGGGTCATCGGAGCAGTAAGGCCCTCTATTGTTAATTTAGAGGAGACTGTGAAAGGGAGCCAGATATCTGCTCCACTCCCAGGGGCACTGCCCTATTTAACTCTGCGGGAGAGGAGAAACAGACTCCGGTCTCTGTTTCTCTCCAGCCATTTCCTTCCTTAAATGCCAGGAACTAATTCAAGTGAGCAAACCTGCCATAGGCTCCCAAGATACTTTGGGCGCCTTTCTCTTCAGCCTTTTGTATAAGTCTACGGACTGTGCCTAGGGTCAGTTCTGACCTTTGAGCCCACTGTCCTCCTGAGACTGGGGTCAGTGCTCAGGACTTAGCATCTGTCAACATAGGCGGAGCTGGTTTTCCAGGGCAGGACTTCTGCTACCTAATCTGGTTCAGACTAAACTCTCTAAGAATATCGGTGGCCTTTCCCTTGTTCTTGGGCTCCTAGTTTGGTCATTTAGGTATGGAGAGTAGGAAGGGATCCTCTAGTAGAATTTTGATAGAAGGGTTGTGTCTGCCACTGGACCCAAGTCCAGTCAAGGCCCTACAAGCTGTCATTCCTCTTCCCATCCAATTCTTTGAATAAGAGTTAATGTGTATCGTGGGTGAAGGCGTTTAACATTAAGATAGAGGGAAATAGTTCTTTTTTTTTTTTTTAAGATTTTATTTATTTGACAGAGAGAACACAAGCAGAGGGAGTGGCAGGCGAGCAGAGAGGGAGAAGCAGGCTCCCCGCTGAGCAAGGAGTCCAATGTGGGGCTCGATCCCAGGTGCCCCAAGAAACGGTAGTTCTTATTTCCTGGTGAGAGAAAGGGTTTAGATGCAGATAATAATAATAATCAGTGCTTCCCTCTCTTGCTGTGTCTCTCTCTGTCAAGTGAATAAATAAAATCTTAATATATATATATATATATATAGTATATACATATATTCTGAGCAGACAAAGAGCGTTGCTGTGATGTGCTAAAAATGGAAAGATCCAATCCCTGCTAATAATGTTTAGCCCTGATAACAGTTAGGGATTGTGTCTGATTGCTAGTAATAGAACAACCCAACTTAGGAGAGCATCATCAAATTGAGTTTTTGTTTCTTCACATAACATGAATCCAGAGGTAATAGTCCAGGCTGGTATAGTAGCTCTGTGATGCCATCAGGGAGCTGGGCTCTTTCTCACTTTTTACCCAGGTTTTAGCAGGTGGCTCTTATCCTTATTTTTGTTACCTTGGAATCTAACATAGTCTAAATTCCAGGCAGGAAAAAAGGAAGAGTTAGCTAAGCCAGCTAAGCTGACTTCTTTTAAAGACTTTCCTGGAAGACCCACCTAGTGATTTCTGTGTATATCTTAACATCTTCTTGGCTAGATCTAAGTCCCATGGTCACCCTCAGCTCCAAGGGAGGTTGGGAAATGTTACTTTTTGCTGGATACATTGCCACTTAGAAAAAATGGAGTCAAGGAAGAGGAAGAGAATAGATACTGGGTAGTGATGCATGTGTATTTGAGGGCATGCTGTGTGCCAAGCACTGTGCTATGCTCTTTCTGCGCACTGTCTCCTTTAGCTCTCACCACAGTCCAATGACACAGGAGTTGTTGTCCCCATTTTGCAGATAAGAAACCTGAAACCAGAGAAGTCAGAGACTTCCACCCAATACACCCAATTTGTATTGGGTGGAACCAAACCTTGAAACCAGGTCTGACTGGCTCTAAACCCTGTGCCTACTGAGTTTGACACATTTGGCCAACCATGGTCACCGAATGCCCGGAATTCCCTGTGACTTTGAACAGTCACTGAGTCCAGGTGATCACAATAATAGTAGTGACCTGCACTGGAAAGACTTGTGTCATCTTAGCTAAATATGTGTGTTCTGCGTGGCCAACTTCTCTGAATGACACAGTCATTGAGAGCTGAGGGGTGCTTCATTCTTTCCCACCATTGTGCTAAATGGAACATTGCAAATCTGTTTTTTGACAGGTCTCTTGATTTGAGAAGTTGAGTGTTAAATTGTAGGGAACGCAGGGAGATAGGGGATAGCCAGAAAACATTTTTGCTTTAAATCATATATCTTAGTAAGTTAACTGTTTTAAGTCAGTTATGATGGGGGAGTAGAGGACATTATCTTCATCCTTCTTACCTACAGCTGTAACTTGCGTTGTTTTGGGCACAAAGGCATCTTATGTAAGTCCCAGCAGTCAAGAGACCAGGAGCTGTTCATGATCCCAAGTTTGAGGGCCTAGCAGGCTGCCAGGTGGCAAGCAGACTACCATTCTTTTAGCCCCCTTCTTAAGGCTTATTTTGCAGTAAATGGTGTTGTTAATCGGAGAAAAGGACTGGTCATTCTCTATCAACTTTATCATCAGGATGTACTGGTTTATGTGTGGGTGTGTATATCATATGTGCACACATAGTAAAGACTAAGATTTATAGTTATAAATTAGCTCCAAGGTGAGAAAAGACTGGAAACCTCCACGATTTGGGGTCAGTTAATAAGAACAGTATTAAATGTGGTTACCATGATTCAATCAGGCTTTAGGATTGTCTGGCTTTGATGGCAGGGACTGTTTTCTCTGCCTTCTTATACCTCCAGGTGCCTGCCGCAGTGGGAATAGATGGTTGCTCAGTAAATACATGGAGGTCGATTGGTAAAGAAAGGAAAATCCCCATTACAGTTGGTTAGGCTGAGGTATCATACCCACAGTCCTTGATTTCTAGAGTTGAGGAAAGCCCTTTTTCCTTTAAGTTCTAATGTCATTTATATAGGTTTTTGTGACCAAGTGCTGTTTATCATTGGGGTGGAAATAACAAGGAGGGACAGTTACTTAGGTCTCACAATTGGAGTAACCAGGTTATCAAGCTTCGGTGACTTGGCTGGGTGTGACCCAGAGGGCAGCCAGAGCTCCAGTCCTTGAGGCGGCAGCCTTAGCACAGATCACCTGAGGGGTTCCCCCGAGTGTGAGAAACAGTAAAGAAGATAAAGGCCAGCTTAGGCAACCTGAAGGCTACCAGTTGGGGTTACATGGATGCAGTTATGGAGGATTAAAGGAAGAAAGGACAATAAAGTTAAAACCTATAGTGTACACTGTGGAAAAGAGTTGTCCCTTAATGAATGTACAGTAAGAATTGCTTTTTCTTAAAGTATAGCCCCTGAATATTTCCCAGATATTCCCACTACTGGAGTTTAACAGAATGGAAGGGCCCTCAGCGATCATGATCTAAATATGTCATTATAAAATGATGTAATAGGACTCCTTCCACTTAAAGTAACAGAGACCCAACTCAGACTAGCTTCAGTGAGAAAGAGAATCTTTTGGTTCACAACCAAAAAGTCCGAAGATATATCTCGTTTACGTATGGCTAAATCTCAGAGCTCAGGCCAAGTTTTTAGGATTCTGTTTCTCTCCATCTGCTTTCCTTGGTGTTGGTTTCATTCTCAAATAGCTGATTCCCATGTAGTTATAGCAGCTTGAGACCAGCTCCAACCAAAGCCCCAAAACTAATTCTGACTGGCTTGGGACAGGTGATTTGTCAACCACCGAACTGGGCACATGAGACTGGGATCCTCAGCAGCACCCCAACCATATGGATTGGGAGCAGGGGAGGTGATCCCCAAATGAAAATTGAAATGTTGAAATTGATTTTTTTTTTTTTTAAACAAAGCTTTGTATTCTCATGGAAAAGTCAGGAGAGGACACGGACAGTGAAATGTGTGATTGCTCTCCTTAGGTGTTATGTTATTACTTTACATTGATATCTTAAACCCCCCCCCCCCACACTGGATTGATTCTGCCCTGAGGCTGTGCTGATTATTGGTAGCTGAGTTTCCTAGGTTGTTGTAAGGATGCCTGGGGTGTGGTCACAAAGATGTAAATGCAGCATCATTTCCACTGTATGGTTTCATGTTGAAATGGAGAGCTTGGCCTTCTGAGGAGTGATGGAGCTCAAGGCCAGGACCTTTTTAACAGGGAAACTGGCTGCCCCAGCCAAGGGTCCTTGGTAATTTTCTGGTCTTTCTGGGCTGGGCTGGAGTGCGTTCTTCCTCCCCAGTCTAAATTCTGCAAAGCCTGTGGAGCCTTTGCTCCGTCCTTGTTATCAAGTACTGGGGATGTAGACACAACTAGGATTCTGCCCCAGGAAGGGGGTGGGGTAGAAAGGTTTTACAATAGGAGACAGGCCATGAAAGAGGAGCCCTTCTCGATGCCCCCAGAAGTTCTTCCTCTAGCCTCCGTTCACTTCCGGACTGATGGCCCCCACCTCGTTCTCCTTTGCATTTTCTAGGTCTGCATGTAGGTGGGCCATGGGCACACATATGCAGAGGCAGTGGGAGCCACATGGGCTCTGCAGCACTCTAGGGAAAATCATTCTCTTCTCTGTGCTTTAGTTTGCTTATCGCTAAAATCTGACTAGTGACACTTCAGGAGATTGTTGTGTTCTCGTGGGTTCCTGCTTGAGCCCTAGGTAAGAAGTCATATAAAGAGGTTGCTGAACCTGTTCTCCGCTCAGCATATTGGCAGAATGTTAATTGTGCACTAATTGTTCTTCGGGCCATGCGAGATGCCAGTGGGAGAGACCCTGGGCTCAGGAGCCTTCTATCCAAGCTGGACTGCCCCAGACAGACAGCTGGACAAAGAGCAAAAGGGAAAGGTGTGAGATTGTCACATGTATCATTTATTTGTTAAGGAGTATTTATAAAGTACCTTTGCTATACCAGTCATTGCGCAGAAGTTCTGGGCATATCATAATTGGCCACATGGGGCTCTGGCCTCAGGGAACTCATGGTCTACTTGGGCATTAGACGAATAAACACAGTTATGGTCCAGTGTGATTAATGTGATGGTGGAGTCAGCTAAGGTCCCAATCTAGACTGGGACTATGTGACTGGAGTGGCTTCCTGGGGGAGGTGACTAGCACGTAGGCCAGGCCGAATAGAAGGAATAGGAATTAGGCAGGAAGAAGGAGAAGTTAGGCAAAGGAGTAGGAGTAGAAGTTAGGTAGGAAGAATGAGATACTATGTGTGAAAGGGATTCCAGGTGAAGGGAACAGCCCATGCAAAGGCCTGGAGGAAATCCAAATATAGAGTGTATTCTGTGGGGAGTCTTGGCTGCCCATGGTGTTGTCTGGAATGGGCTGAACATGCCTCTGTCATTGCAGGGACGTGGAGAAGGTGGAGCGGCAGGCAGTCCCCCAGGCCAACCACACGGAGTCCTGTCGAGAGTGTGGCCGCGTGGGACCTGGACATGCGAGGGATTGTCCTCATCGAAGTCACGAGGATTCCTTTGGCTTCGAGAGGCGGGAGCAAGAGGAAGAACAGTACCGTTCCCAGAGGGACACACTGGAGGGCAAGCGGGACAGGAGCAAGGCCAGGTCCCCGTACTCACCAGCTGAGGAGGATGCCTTGTTCGTGGACTTACCTGGTGGTCTGAGAGGCCAGCAAGCACAGCCCCAGCGGGCAGAGAAGAACGGGGTGCTGCCCGCCATGTACGGCCCAGGAGAGCAGAACGGGACCAGCGGGTATCAACGGGCCTTTCCTCCCAGGAACAACACTGAAAAGCACAGCCAGAGGAAGAGCAGCCTGGCCCAGGTGGAGCACTGGGCGAAAGCCCAGAAGGGGGACGGCAGGAGGTCAGTAATGGAGTCAGGACGGCTGCTACTCATGAGCATGATAACATAATAATAGGAGCTATCATTTCCCTGGCACGTTCAGGGGGAAATGCTGACCTTAAACTCTTCCCCCTCTGCTAGCTCCGTAAATTCCTGTAACAACTCTGCAAGGAGGGTGTGATATCCCCAAGTTACAGGCAAAGAAACTGGGGCTTGGAGAAGTGAAGGAACCTGCCCAAGGCACACAGTCAGTGGCAAAGCCAGAGTGCAGACCCGGGTCTGTGAGCCTCCCAAGCTTGTATGGAGTTACATCAGGTGGCTCCTTGGTTCCCCCGCGAGTGTGCCTCGAGACACAGTCCCTATGTCGATAGTAGCTGATCTTCTCTCTTATTCCACTACTTCTCCCCATCCGGGAAGTATTTAGAGACTAGAGTAAATACAGATCCATTTTCAATTCCACACACACAGAGAAGTGCTTAGGCACTGTTGACAGTAGGCTTTATCATACCTATTCCTTCAAGAAGCAGTTTTTAATTATTTAGGGGGCATGCAGCTTTTGCTATTTGCAAAGCACAGTTTGTGTTTTATTACAATTTTAGATTAATACGGGTGCTTTTCTGAACGTGGAGAATTCAGGGTCACCGGCTTCCCCATTTTCTCCAGAAGCCGCTGTGTTTTGTCCTCCTTATGAAGGCAGTCAATCTTATGAAGACAGTCAATCGTTCCATCATCCTTGGGCTTCTGAAACCAACCACTGACTAGAGAGGAGGCAGCCAAGCCCTGGTGCTTTCAGAAAGCTCCCTGGGGATGGGAGGGGCTGCCATGGATGTGCCAGAGCTCGGACCAAGTCTGCCACAGACTCACTGCCTGATAAATGTGTTCTAAAAACCACACTACTTTCTCCTTGTTGGTGGAGCCTGGACTTCCCCGCTGTGGGCTGTGGAGGCAGGAGTGCTCCTAAGGGAATAGCCTCAGCCACTTTCCAGGTGTGTGGGTATGCTGTGTGTATGCAGGTTGTGTAATCTCTTGAATCTGGTCTAGGTGGGCAGTTGTGAGGGTAGATGGTGGAGAAATTACACCGGAAATCTCCCAGTGAATTGGTAGACATTGTTGTGGCACACACTAGGAAAAGGAAGGCTTTAGGTGGCATAGCTAAGATACCTTCCCATTCCCACCTGGGACTGACCGGGTGTCAATTCCAGTTGTTAAAATTTTGTGTCTTCTTAAAAACAGAAAGCTGCCTCCCAGAGACACAGGGGAGAGAAGCTTCTATTCTTGGTGCTGGGCTAGGTAGACCCCCCTCCTCCCCGCCCCCCGGGAAGTGATTCTAAGTGCCCTCACTGCTAAATGAGGTTGGAAAGCTAGCAGGCATTATATCATGTAGGTCTCCTACTCCAAGGTAAAATAATTAGGATTTTATTTGAAAAAGCAATAGGAGAAGCCCCTGGAAAGTTTTAAGCAGGTAAGTGATGTGATCTGATTAATAATTCAGGAAGAAGGGGTGCCTGGATGGCTCAGTCGTTGAGCGTCTGCCTTCGGCTCAGGTCATGATCCCAGGGTCCTGGGATCGAGCCCAGCATCGGGCTCCCTGCTTGGCAGGAAGCCTGCTTCTCCCACTACCATTCCCTCTGCTTGTGTTCCCTCTCTTGCTGTGTTTCTCTCTGTCAAATAAATAAAATCTTAAAAAAAAATAATAATTCAGTAAGAAGAGCCCGGGGAAGATGTTGCAATAGTCCAGGATGGTAACAACAGAAATAGAAAGAGAAAGATTTGAGATAACATTTTGGAGGTTGAAACAGCAAAGTTTGTTAATGAGTTGGATGCTCAGGATGAGAGAAAGAGAGGAACAAGGATGATCCGTAGAGTTTTGACTTGAACAACCAGGTGGTTGTCGAGACAGAAAAGGCTTATGAGGAATATCTGGGGGGAAATCAGGGTTCCCATTTTAGATAGTAAGTTGCTTTTTGTTTTTATTTTAAGATTTTATTTATTTTTTTGAGAGAGAGAGCATTAGAGGGAAGAAGGTGAGAGGGTGAAGCAGACTCCCCGCGATGTGGGACTCGATCACAGGACTCTAGGACTCTGGGACCATGACCTGAGACAAAGGTAGTTGCTTAACCAACTGAGCCACCCAGGCACCCTGGACAGTAAGTTTGAGAAGCCTATTAGCTATTCTGGGGGAGATGTCAGGTAGACAGCTGGGTATGGATTTGGGTTTGTGGTCTGGTTGGGAGCAGTCAGCACATAAATGTTAACTCAACACTTAGGAGTTAGCAGCAGAAGGGGGATCTGGCAGAGGAGACGGTGTGGTCAGAAAGAAGCTATTCATGATAAATTATCTCTTTTCTCTTACATGTCATACCTCCTAGGAACTGTAGTCAATATGGGCAGGCAGGGGGAGGTAGAAGCAGGAGAAATCAGAACGAGGGGAGGATAGGAAAGCTAAGGGTTTAGCTCAGATGAGCCTGTATTCCTTGCTAAAAAGTTTGGATTTAGTCTTGAAAGCCTGTGAAAGCCATTGATGGTCTGAAGGGTATTGGCAGGAAAGAGGCTTTGGAACGCCTGGGGAGATTTTGCAGCCTCGACAGTCCTTACTTACTCACACGCCATCTCCTACATAGCTGGTCCATGTCTATGGTAAAGAACTCTGCCAGGTGATTCTGATGTGCCCTACCCAAAATGTGAATGGGAGTTTTAGTTACCTCTTACTCTTAAAAGTTTTTTTTTTTTATTATTATTAATGTATGCACCTAATTTAAGGATTTAAGTAGTATGGCCTCCATCTGTCCCTACTCCTGATTTCTGTCCCTTTCAGGCAGCCACTTTCAATTCTTTCAGTAGTTTTACCAATTTATTTCTGTATTTCCAAGTAGATACTTACTCTGCTCTTTCTTGATTGTTCAATTTTAGTTATTGATAGACATTTTACCCTAGAAGAGAAGGATTGAAGTCTCTTGTTCCCCGCTGTGCCTTTCCAATAAACGTACACTTACCCTTATCCTAGCTTCACAATACAGCATAATTTTTGTACAGATCACTAGTCCATTTTTATATTATTATGACAATATAAATATTCACGGCTGGGCCATAATGTACTGTAATTAAATTTACTTTGCTGAACAATTATTTTTCTGATGTTGATGATTTTCACGCTTGTGGTTTACTTAGTTTTCTTTGTACAAATTACTAATTTTGTCACCAAATTCATAGCTACATGAGTAAATCTCCCTTTTCTCAGTATCCCTAAGTAATCAGCAATCCACTCACAAAGTAAAAAAAAAAAAAAAAAAAAAATCCAAATACCAAAGGATAAATATTGAAAAATAAGGGTCCTTCTACTTTATTTTGGAAACCTATTTTCACTCCCTAAAGACCAACCACCTTGTTAAGAAAAATAAACCCTGTCCTTCACCTTGCTTTTTTCACTTAATGTATCAGTGCATATGCAAGTCTGTATGTTAATATCTGAATGTACCGTGGCTATCTTTCCACATCAGCACCTACAGACATATATCATTAATTTGAAATAAGCAGAGTGCTCCATCGTAGGGGTCTACGGTGTTATTTATACCATTCCCTACTGATGGACAGTGAGGTTGGTTACAGACATTTGCTATTACAAACCATGCTACAGTGAATATCCCAGCCTCGTGTGTCTGTGTACAAGTGCATGCGTACTTAAAGAACAGATTACTGGAAGTGGAGCAACTGAGTCAAAGGATATTTTAATTATGCCATTTTAATTATGATGGTTATTGCAAAATTGCCCTCCAAATTGCTGTTTCGGTTTATACCCCACCCAAAGTGTCCTTGTTCGTCCACCTCCACATCAGCACTGAGAACCACTGTTTCAGATTAACTCCTTGCTCCAGTGACTGTATGAAAGATGGTTTAGATGGAGAAGGGCCTGGAAAGAGGCAATGATCCAGTATAATAAGGTGGTCACAGCTTGGGTAGGAGGCGGGGAATGCCCCAACCGAAGCAGTGAAGATGGTGAGACTTTGAGGAGGATGGGTAAGATACGCAGATGTTGAGGTCGGGTAGGTATGAGATTTGGTAAATCGGTAAATCGCTTGATCGAGCCTGGGAAGGCGAGGAGGGGCACAGGTGGAGCTGACATTTAACAGTTTGGCTTGGGCTCGGTTAATAGGTAGACGTGGCACAGCCTGCATGTCGGGAGTTTTAGCAACACAGCCCTCCCTGCCTGCCGTGTGATTCTAATGTGCAGCCAGGATGGAGCATCCGTAGCTCAGAGTGAACCATAGCAGAGGGCCAGAGGTGGAACGCTGAGGATCTCCAGCCCAAGGGGTGGACAGAAGTGGTATCTATGAAGTAAGTGAGCAGGAGATGGGCACGGGGCGGCTGGGGCAGGGGGTGCGGACTGGAGTGTGATGGAGGGAGTTTCATTTAGAAGGAGTCCGGTTTGTGCTGCAAATGAGGACTTCTCCTTGGGGCTGGTGCATTCCAAGGAGGCCGGGAGCCACTGAAAGAATGTCAGGAACCTCAAGGTGTCTGCTGTCTTTTGCTCAGTCACTGGGGCTTTTGGTTCCACTGAACTCCTTAATGGACTTACATGGGCAGACACGACCCATTCTTCTTAGCAGAACTAGGATTTTCCAGTTAGAGAAGGAGGCATAGTACGAGGAGAGGAGGACAGGAAGAAATCAGAAAAGGTTGCATGGCCACTGAGAACCCTTTGTGGCAGGGGCACAGAAAGAACTTTCAAAAGCTGTGTGACTGATAGTGCAGTTTTAAGTTGTTGGTTGAAATGTCACTACCTAACTGCTCCTGGCAGCCCCAAGCCTGTTACTCTGCTACACACAGGGCCTGTACTTGGGGCTCGGGGGCACTCAGGGGAGCTAAAGGATGACGAGTCAGTTGCAAGTAGATGACAGGGCTGGGGAAAGCATTGGACTTTCCTTGCATCTGAGCTGGAAGTTTGAGCCTTTCTTGTCGAAGGGGCAAGGTGACATGAGGTCTGTAGATGAAAACAGTTCATTGGCCTCGGAGGTCACTGAGTGCACAGCGAGAAGAACTTCAGTTTAGTGATGGAAGCAGATCTCAATGGGCTGAAAGGGAAAAGTGAGGACTTTTGAGAAGAGAGCTGTCTGTGAGTAAGCAAAGTGCAAGTCTCTGATCATTCACTTATATCTGGAAAGGACAGCATCTTGCATTCTCAGAATTGCTGTTTACCTTAAAGGTATTTGTATTCTCTTACAGTCAAGTAGTAAGTAGATCTGGCTGCTTAAAGAAGGAGCCTCCAATATTTGAAAATACAGAAGAGGGATGTCTGTGTTTTGTATGATTAAGACTGTGCCAGTCTCGTTAGATTGGGCATATTAGACGTAGGGAGGAGGGTTATTTGCACTGGAACATGATCTCATATTTGTGGACCTAGACCACACAAGAAATTATTTCTAACTGTTCTTTTAGTACTTGGAGATATGTATTATGTTTTCCACCATTAAACTCCTTTAGAATGATGTTTTGCAAGGGCAGACTGACATACCCTTAGAATTCCACAGTCTAAGAGATTGTTTTGCAATTCTAGTCTTCCATTTTTTCCCTCTGGTATTTCAAGTAATTTACATACTTGTAATAAAAAGACAGGGGTGGGGATGGAATCAGGGACTCAGCTATTACAGTGAGGAATAGCATAGAAAGTGAAAGTCCTGCACAATTCATGTGGAGGGTGGGGTGAGGAATATCTGTTGCATACGTAATTGGTTATAAAAATTGATTTTACATTTTGATATGACCAGTTTGTAGTGGCTCTATCAGAATATCCTGTTTGGTGCCTTTTGGAATGGGGAGGCCCCTTGGAACAGAGCTGGGCATGAGGACAGGAGACCTGGAGCTTTCTTTTTGGGTAAGGATGGATTTGGAGGCCAGCCAATGGATCTGCTCTCAGGGGCAAAGCTGCTCTGGGTACTCTTGTCTGTTTCAGGGACATCTTTACCTCTTCTTGCAAACCTTCTTCCTGTGTCCCTCGCTCTACCATTGGTTAGTTATCTTGGTTTAGCCTCTGGAGCTCATCATTGCACTGGGATTTTGGAGATTGCCCCCAAATGGCCAGCAGTGAGGGCTTGGTATGGCCGACAGTGCAGAAGCAGAGGGCACGGGCTAGAGGATGAACTGAGGACTTTGGGGCACCACCCTGTGGGGGACTCTGACTGTCAGGGTGGCACCCAAGAGCAGGCTGCAAAACCAGACTGAAGGGGTTTGAGAGCAGAGCTAGAACGTACTTTGTGTAGTCTGAATTTTGCTTCAGCCAGAGTGACCAATGGTTGGTGAAGTCATGGAGTCCCCATGGGAGGCCCCCAGCCTGGTTTCTGCCACTGCCACCCCTGCTGTTTGAAGATTCAGCCACTGCCCCTTGCTCAGAGACACAGTTCCCCCCTCACCCCAACCGACTTTGGAGAATGAGTAGCGAACCCTGCCACCTAGTGGCAAACAGACTCGCTAGCCGGACACACTAGACAAGTCTGGCTAAAGAATCTTAAAATTACCTCCTGTGATTGCAAAGATAACAATAAAAAGAGAAGAAAGCTACCATTTTTGAATGACAACTATTTCTAATCCCCACAAGAATCTATTAGATTCTTAGTATCCCCACGTTATAGTAGGGAGAGTGAGGACATAAAAGACACTTAGGTCATAGTGAGGAAGTGATTAAATGAGATGAATTTAAGAGCAATTAGAATAGCAATTCTCAAACTTTGGCAGCCTGGAGGGCTTGTTAAAACACAGGAGGCTGGGCTCTACCCCCAGGGTTTCTGATTTGGCAGATCTGGGGTGAGGCCCGATAACCTGCATTTCTAATGAGTTCCCAGGTGGTGCTGATGCTGCCCGTCCAAGACCATACTTTGGACGCACTGGCTTAGAACAATGGCCGGCTGGTTATGCATCAGGACTTTGTCAGACTGTGGACAATACCGCAGAATGCGAGACATAGTTCCTGCCTTCTGAGCATTTACAGCTTGACTGGGGAAGAGATGTCTTGCAAGGATGAAAAGGTTGCATCAATAAAAAGACCCTGAACAAGTTTCCTATAACATAATAACTAGGTCAGAGCAGAGCGGGAGCCCTGAGGGCTGGAGAAGGTCTCTCTGGAAGGAGCATAGGATAGTGTCATGGAAAATGAGTGAGATTTGGGTGAATAGGGCAAGGAGAGCCCATACAGGTAGGGGAGGGAAGAACAATATTATGAGAATAAAGAGAGGTCGAAAGGGAGAGCTTATTGAGAAGTAGCTTCTGTGCATCAAGCATGGAGCCTGCATTTTCTTACTTGTCTCATTTGCTCTTCAGAACAGTCTTATGAGGGAGATAGTTCTGTCCTCATGCTACCTACAGGTGAGGAGGCTGGGGCTCAGAGCTGTCCTAGGGTCATCTAGGCAGTGGATGGGAGAGCTAGCATTCAAACCCAGATCAAGCTGTCTCCGCATTTTCCCACTCTGAGAAGTTGCCCAGGTGTGTAGGAGGCGAGGTGGGATTAGGGTGAGGCTCTCATTCCTAGATCCCAGCAAGTGCAGGGCTGCACCTGAGTGGATGTACCTCTTTAACTCTTGGGCCCTAGATGCCTGGCTAGCCCCAACCCAGTCCTGTTGGAGAAGCAGTGAGAAAACAGCAGGACTGCAAAGAGGGTTGGGATCAGGTGCTAGAGAGAGGTGAGTTCCAGGCTGAAGAGTTTCAATTTTATTTTGTAAGCAGTGGGGAGTCATTGACGTTTTTGGAGCAAAGGAGTGACTAGATCCAAGCAGTTGACTGTGTTCAGTGTGGACACTGGTTAGGGACGTCTCCGAGTAATCTGGGGGAAGATGATTAAATCAGTATCTGGACTAGAGTAGTAGAACAAGAAAAGAGCTGATGCCAGCCGCTTCCTTTAAGAACCTCCAGAATTTGGTGTAGGGATACCAGCAGAGGGCAAGTCTCGGTGAGACTAGAAATAGACACACCCGTTTGGAAGAGCTGGCTGACAGCGAGAGGGAGAGGAGGAGGCAGGTTTCATCACCTTGCACTTGCAGTGATGGGTGTGGGGCAGCCAGGGTGCCTGGCAGGGAGGTTGATACTCCCAGGTGGTTGGTGATCAACGGTTTTGGAGTTCTCCTCATAGGGAGGGAATGACTGCAGTCCTGGGCGTCTGCTCTGATTGTTCTGTGGGGGTTCTCACAGGGCTCCGTGTTGTGCCTGGCACCGTGGATTTACCTAGCCGTGTTTCCAGGAGCCTGGCAGATCCCGTGCTGGTCGTCTTACCATCTTCCTCCTCTCTCCGCAGCCTGCCCCTGGACCAGACCCTTCCTCGCCAGGGTCCCAGCCAGTCACTGTCCTTCCCGGAAAACTACCAGACTCTGCCTAAGAGCTCCCGACACCCCTCGGGGGGCTCCTCGCCCCCTCCCCGCAACCTGCCCAGTGACTACAAGTACGCGCAGGACCGAGCCAGTCACCTGAAGATGTCGAGTGAGGAGCGCCGGGCACACCGGGATGGCACGGTGTGGCAGCTGTACGAGTGGCAGCAGCGCCAGCAGTTCCGGCACGGCAGCCCCACGGCGCCCATCTGCGCCGGCTCCCCGGACTTCACCGACCAGGGCCGGAGCAGAAGCATGCTGGAGGTGCCCCGCTCCATCTCTGTGCCTCCGTCTCCCTCCGACATCCCTCCTCCAGGCCCCCCGAGGGTCTTCCCACCCCGGCGGCCACACACGCCAGCAGAGAGGGTCACCGTGAAGCCGCCGGACCAGCGGAGGAGTGTGGACATCTCCCTGGGGGGCTCTCCCAGGAAGGCACGGGGCCACGCCACCAAGGTGAGACTCCAGAGGGCTGCCAGGCTGCTGGGTTCAGCATTAGGGCACCAGGACCCTCCCGTGGTTTGAACACAAACTTGAGCAGTTTTGAATAAGGAGAGGTGACACCTCTGTGGTACTTTTAGGTGCCAGGTGCAGTACTGAAGGCTTTACTTTAATGCCTACCACAACCCGATGAGGTAGGTGCTATTATCATGCCCATTGCACAGATGAGAACTCTGAGGCATTAAGAGATGAAGGATCATCCAACTGGAAATCTGTGGGAAAAGATGTCTGTGTTCAGTGGGTTCAGTAATTTATAATAACCCGTAATAACCCAACTTCAGCTTTACTTCTCCAGGGGGCTTTCCCAATTTACTGTTGTTAAAACCCAGTAAGAAATACACGGACCCCCCAATTCACAGATGAAGAGGGGTAGTGCGGTGGGGCAGGCCGCCCCGGCAGAGAGGGGCGGAGGGGCAGAGGTTCTAGCCCACAGGCTGATCTCCTGTCTCCCCCACTCGTAGAATTCCTCTCACGTGGACCGCCGCTCCATGCCCTCCATGGGCTACATGACCCACACAGTCAGCGCTCCCAGCCTCCATGGAAAATCGGTAAGCCGCTCCTCATGTCCCCTGCCCCATGAACGTGCTACAGCCTGCAGAGTGCCGGCTAGGCCGACGTTCCCCCCACCCCACCACCCCGAGCCGGTCACCTGTAGCGTGCCCGGCAGCCGCCAGCCCCCACGGTAAAGGTGAGGAGGCTGAGGCTCGGAGAAGTCCAGGGACCTGCCCCGTGTCATCCAGCTGACTTGGGGTCCTCCCCGCATCGGAGGAAGAACTTGGGGGAAGTGAAGGAGAATGTGGGCTTTTCTTCTCTTTCAGGCAGCATTTGGCCTGCAGCATTTTGCCAGCCTCTCTGCCGTTAGCTCCTCTCCTCTCGTCCAGGTCTTTGCTTTGGTTAGTTAACTTTGCCTTCAAAGCTCCATTTGGGGTGAGGTTGCACTGCTGGTTCCTGTTTCCTACAAAAAAAAAAAAGATAAAACCTGCTTCCTGCAGTCCCTTTTCTGCCAGTTCCTTTATTTGTCCTAATGACAGAATTAATGCAATAATTACTTAATGGTGTCACATCAGTGCTGTCCCAGCCCCGGGGTGAAGAGTAATTATAGCGTCGTGCTCCTGCGGTGGCTAATTTCCTCGTGATGTGTCTACACACCTGCAGCTGGAGGAGCTCTCGCGGCTTCTCACCCGCTTACGGCGGCACCAGGCCCGGCTGGCCAGCGTGCGAAATCTCGCCGTCGGCCAGTTACTGCGGCACCAACTGACATTGCCCGCCTGCCAGGTCAGCGCTGCTGGGCTCTCAGGGCCGGGGCCTCCCTGCCGGGGGGCAGTGCAGTGACGTGCTGGCCCGCGTTTTCTCGTGCCCATGCTCTAGTCTGTATTTGCTGTCTGGCTCGTCCCCTCGTTCCCTGCCTGTTTGCTTCTGGTCGCTGTCGCCAGACACTGCGCAGGGGTGGGGGGCTCGCACCTCTGGTGCTGGGGAGGGGCCTGCATGTGGCGTGAGGGACCTCAGCGGTGGCTTCTTCAACTGTGAGTAGTGACTGCCAGGCTGGTGTGTGGTCATGTCTGAAGGTCTGTGCTGGCTGTCATCCTTGTTGCCACTGTGGCCACTCCTTGGGGTGCGGAAAGGTGTGTTTCACTGGTGTCAACCCGGAGGGAAATGGCAGGGTGTCCTCCAATCTGGACATAGCATCCTCACGTCCCTTATCCTAGAGAATGTCACTGTACCTTGGAGACGTTAGGGAGGATGGGAGTTACTACCACACACAAGGC
>CM053613.1:33124326-33177016 GCA_028646535.1 Procyon lotor
TGTTTGTACGGGAGAGCAGAAACTCACAGCTGGTCCTGGAGGGAAGATTCAGTTCAGGTCTGTTTTATTTCAAGATCACAGAATTTGAGGGACGCCTGGGTGGCTCAGTTGGTTAAGCAGCTGCCTTCAGCTCAGGTCATGATCCCAGGGTCCTGGGATTAAGTCCCACATCGGGCTCCTTGCTCAGTGGTGAGCCTGCTTCTCCCTCTGCTTCTGCCTCTGCCTGCCACTCTGCCTGCTTGTGCTCTCTCTCTCTTTCTCTCTGGCAAATAAATAAATAAAATCTTAAAAAAAAAAATCACAGAATTTGAGTTAAAGGAGATTTAAAGGGAGAAACTGAGGTACAGGACAGCAGGGCCAGGAGTCCCAACTACCGACAGAAACTTAGTAACAATAGAGGGTATAATGTGTGACGGTCACTGTGTTTTACTTCTGCTAAGTTATGTAAATCCCACAGGAGCCCTAGAAGGAAGGTGGTGTTATCTTTTTTTCACTGACTGAGGCTCAGAGAAGTAAATGATTTTCCCAAGGCCGCATAAGCGGTTACTGGGGAGTTGGTATTTAAGTATAGCTCTGACTCTGAAACTTTAGTCACCTTGCCTCCCAGCCTCTCAAAATGCCACTTGCACTGCTGTGGACCCAAAGGCATTTCAGCTTTTGATGGAACTGAACTGGGGTCATTATCCCAGGAAGTGTGCTTAATGTGATAGAGGCAAGGTGCATCCTTAGGGGGTTTCACTAGCTAGGAGCTGTCTGCGCCCAGAACATTAACTAGTGACTTTCTGGAAGTTCTCACTGTCACGGAAAACAGCTGTGTTGATACCAGAATTTCCCATCTTATTTTTGTTATTCCAGTAGCTAAGTTCCTCTCGGAGAACTCTCGCCCCAAATGAGCCGCACTCGCAGCAGGGAGATGCTGGGCTCTGTGCTGTGTGTGGGTTGTCTGTCTGGCGTGGCTATCAGACATGTCGATGCCACTGTGGCCTCTCTCCAGGGTACAGCAGGGTGCCCGCCTCAGGGAGGCACTGAACGTGCACTGCTCGTGCACTGCTCTGCTCAATCCCAGCTGGGCCATAGGGCTCCCAGGTGGTGTCTCACTTCAGGACCCAGCCGAAGAAAGGGCTGGAAGCAAAGCAGAGCTTGAGAGCCCATAGAACTATGGCTGAGGATGTATTAGGCAGGGTGCTTTTGTTGGCAGATGTCTGAAACCCATATCAACCTGCTAATAAGCCAAAGAGGGAGAATACTGGTTCTTCTAGCCCAGGGCTACATCTTCCCAGAGACTCAGGCCATGTTGTCACTGTTCTGGTTTCCGTGCTGTGTGGGCTGTGTCCACATGGCAGGGAAGGTGGCCACGTGCAAACCCAAGTTTACCTTCTCCTAGCCCAGCGTCCCCACGGGTGAGCGCTTGCAAATCCAGACTCCCTGTGGAGTGAGGGAGGGGATCCCTAATGGGAAAGCATGCTGGGCAGAAACGAGAAAATCAGCAGCAGTTAGCACAGCTGCACTGCAGAGTGGTGGAGAGAGTTCTGGGTAATTCAGGAGACCTAGAGACAGAGTACAAAGCTCTGAAATGTTACCTTGTGTCTTCTGTGACTGCAAGGGGGAACGAAGACAAATGGATAGTATGAATCAACTGTACTTCAGTTAAAAAGAAAAAGACAAGTGGATAGTAGCTCTAAGTAGAGGGGTTTCTAAAAGGGCCTGCTCAGGTTGTGGTGAACCCCCTTCTCTGGGGTGCAGGCGAAGCTAGATGAGCACTGTAGGGCAAGGGGGCTGGTGCATGACTGTGTCAGGAAAACCCTAAGGCCCATGGGCTCTTGAGATGGCGACATGCTCAACAAAATGAGCTAATGCTGAGTTCAGCTGGGGTCCCTGAGATGAGGATCTCTGTGGACACAGCTGAATGGGCCCTGAAGCCCAGCCTGGGTGTGGGGATGGCGGTGACAGCCCTGCCGTGACTAGCCGCTTATGAGAGGTTCCTCTGAGTTCTTGGGGGGAGAGGAAGGAGGTAAGCGTCGCTGGAGAAAAACAACCTCCCTATCCCTACCTGGTTGCCCTAAGCTCCCCCATGTCCCTGTTCCAAAGGCCACAGACTGAAGGATCCAAACCCTCTCTCCACCACCACCACCAACCAACCAATGCTCAGTTTCCAGAATCAGTTGGCGGTGTTTGCTTCCCTCCGTGTTGTGGGAGCTTTTTGTCCCTAAAGTGAGCATTTCTGTCGTGGTGCCAGGTGTTCAAACAGAAGTGTGCTCCACTCTTTTAGAAGACACTCTGTGTTAATGTTCTTTTCGCAAAATGCTTACTTGTCTGGCATTTTACTTGGTGGTGCAGGGTGGACGGGACTCCACCCCAATGAGGCATCTGTTCCCACCCGGCGGGGTTTGGGCGCATCTTGTTCCTTGTGGCTCTTGGTCTTCTCAGCAGTTTCCAGCAATAGGAATGATATAGCCACCTTCCTAACCAAGAATCCCAGAATCAAGAGAGGCCCTTTCCACAGCGATAGGTCTGGAATTTAAACCCACGTCTGACTTTATTCCCGCCTTCTCTCTTCCATGCACCATGTACTTCGTCCACCCTACAGGTGTATTCACTGAATTGTGTTTCTGGCATCACGGCTCTGCTCTTCCGAACCCATACCCTGGCTGGGTCTGCAGAAGCAGCTGTGGCGGTCGCTGTTGTTGACGGCTTAGGTTGCTTTCTTGCATCTGTGAAGACAGCCGGGAAGGGAAGGCGGAGGGGAGGGCATCTGCGACTGTTCAGGTGGCGCCCCCCCAGAGGCTGTTGTTCCTGACTGAGGGACGTGTCAGCAGGGGCTCTGGTCGCCTGGCCTCTGGCCTCTTCCTGACTGAGCCCAAGATCAGGACTCCTCCGTTCAGGGTCTGTTTCCAAAGTTAGCTTCTGGAGCCAAGTTTCTTAAGTTGTGGTCTGGGACACCACCTATTTCAAGATCACCTGGGAGCTTGATTTTTTTTTTTTTTTAAGTACAGATTTAGGGGGTTCTGTTGAATTAAAACCTCTGGAAATGGTGCCCAGAATTCTGCCATTTTTGGTAGTGGTGGTGTTTTGTTTTGTTTTGTTTTTGTTTTTGTTTTTGTTTTTGTTTTTGTTTTTGTTTTTTAATCAAGCTCTGGGATAATTCCTGGGTGCAAAGAAGTTTGAGATCTGTTGTTCTGGAGCAGATTTTTAACCCTGGCCGTGAACTAGAACCACCAGGGGAGCTTGTAAAATGAATATCAGTGCTTTGATTCTACCCCTTAGAGACTTTGATCTAATTGGTAATACTCAGGCATTATTTTTTAAAAATCAAACAGGGGCATCTGGATGGCTCAGTTGGTTGAGCATCTGGCTCTTGGTTTTAGATAGGTCGTGATCTCATGAACTGTGGGATCAAGCCCTGTCTACTTGAGAGTCTCTGCCTCTCCCTCTGCCTCTCACTCCCATTCACGTGTGCTCTCACTCTTTTTCTCTCAAATAAATGAATAACTCTTTTTAAAAAAACAAATAGGGGTGCCTGAGTAGCTCAGTGGGTTAAAGCCTCTGTCTTTGGCTCAGGTCGTGATCTCAGGGTCCTGGGATCGAGCCCTGCATCGGGCTCTCTGCTCAGCAGGGAGCCTGCTTCCCCCCCCATCCCCCACCTGCCTCTCTGCCTACTTGTGATCTCTCTCTCTCTCTCTCTGTCAAATAAATAAATAAAAATCTTAAAAAAAAAAATAAACAGGGGCGCCTGGGTGGCTCAGTCGTTAAGCGGCTGCCTTCGGCTCAGGTCATGATCCCAGCGTCCTGGGATCGAGCCCCGCATCAGGCTCCCTGCTCTGCGGGAAGCCTGCTTCTCCTGCTACCACTCCCTCTGCTTGTGTTCCCTCTCTCGCTGTGTTTCTCTCTGTCAAATAAATAAAATCTTTAAAAAATAAATAAATAAATAAATAAATAAATAAATAAAATAAACAACCAAATAAACTCCCTAGGTGTTTCTAATGTATGGCCAGGGTTGAGAAACATTGTTTCAACAGCAGTGGTTTTCAGACTTTTTTTTTTTTTTAAGATTTTTAAAAAATTTATTTGTCAGAGAGAGAGAGAGCACAAGCAGGCAGAGAGGCAGGCAGAGGCATAGGGAGAGGGAGAAGCGGGCTCCCCACCGAGCAAGGAGCCGGATGTGGGACTTGACCCTAGAACCCCGGGATTATGACCTGAGCTGAAGGCAGCTGCTTAACCAACTGAGCCACCCAGGCGTCCCAACAGCAGGGGTTTTCAAAATGTGATCCTAGACCAACAACATCAGCAATACCTGGGAATTTGTTAGAAATGTAAAATCTTTGGTCCCACCCCAGATCAGCTCATGAGGACCTCTGAAGATGGGGCCCAGCAAATCTGTATACAGTTCACCCTTGAACAGTGTGTGGGTTAGGGGTGCCAACTTCTTGCACAGTTGCAAATCCAAGTATAACTTGATCCCCCAGAACTTAACTGTTAAGAGCCTACTGTTGACAGGAAGCTTTACTGATAACTGAACAATTAACACATATTTTGTACGTTATATGTATTACAGACTATATTCTTATAACAGAGTAAGCTGGATAAAAGAAAACAATAAGAAAATCATACAGAAAAGAAAGTTTATAGGACTGTATTGCATGTATTGAAAAAAATCCATGTATATGTGGGTCCTGATGATTTAAACCCATGTTCTCAAGATTTGGCTGTATTGGCAAGTCCTCCAGGTGATTCTGAAGTGTGCCGAAGTTTGAGAATCCCTTTTTGCAGTAGTGGTGGTGCCCAGTCTTGGCTGCACGTCATTGTCATCTGGGGGGGGGGGGCAGTTAAGGATCTGGATGCTCAGGCTCCACCCCAAACTGATTTATATCTAAGTCTCTTACAGTGCGACTCAGGCATCAGTTTTTTGTTTTTTTTTAAAAAGGTGATGCTGGTGTTCATCCAGGATTGAGATGCACTATTTTAGTGTCTAGGGACACTTTTCCTCAAAGGAGCTGTAAACATTTGGGATCACTGGTCAGACATTATTTAGATGAACATAAGTGTGGAGGTGAGGGTCTGGGAGACTGAGGGTGGAAAATATGGGGCAGAGATGAGACTAATGCCTAGCGCCTCCCTAGTGATTTGGTGTCTCATGGCGTAAGGTGAAGGAGGAGAAAGGAAGAAGCAAAGTTTCCTCTTGCCTTCTGCAGGGGGAGCTGGAAGGCAATGGACCCTGACATTGGTCCTCTCACACAAACTAGCTTGCCCAAAGATGCTTCAGGCAGAGTTTCTTGTCCTCTGTTTCGTCGGTGAGGGAACACAGGTCTGGAAAGGCCAGCAGCTGGGAGCAGCGCAACCAAGCTGAGATACCATCATTTGAATTGCATAGCGCACATCCTCCTTAAGATTTCCCCTGGCCAGTTCCCCAAATTCTGGCTCCTTCAAGTGTCTTTTGATGTCTCACCCGTTGCGTTTTGTTATATTTGCCTTTTTGTTTGGAACAGATAAAAAATAATGAACCTTTGATCAACGTGCTTTACAAAGTGCTGAAGAAGTCAGCACGGGGCTTTCGGCCCAGGAGAAGCGTAAGATGATCCGATCTATGTCTCCAGGCGGGCCATTCCATTGCTTCTGGCTCAGTGCTGACCTCATCACTTGCTTAACCAGGGGCTCTCCTGACTGCCCCCAGGCTTCCTGCAAGTCATTTTGGTTTATTTTTTTTCTCCTATTGAAGCTCCCTTCAGCATTTTGGCTGGTGCACCGGGCTAAGCCTCTCATCTGTGGTGTTCTGTGACTCCATCTTTTGTGTTGCTCTGGGGTTGCGAGGGGGCGGGGGGGCTTGCCTGGCTTGCCACCAGCTTGTGTTGTGTTCCCATTCTCTTTCATCTGCCTCCATGGTGAGGACTGACCTCGACCGAGACCAGTGTGGTCTGTGTAGTCAAGCGTGAGTTCCTGATCACAGTGGGGGAGCTGGGGTATCCCGAGATCCCACCATGGCCCTGGGGTGAGGGTGGCTTTCCTTCAGGGCAGGGCGTTGATATTTGAAAACTGTCTAGAGCAGGACTGGAGCAGGATGGTCCTCCCCCGACCCAGCGGTCCCCTTTGACTGATGCAGAAGTAGCACCTGAAATATGGCCAGCTTTTACAGCTTTCCCAGGGAGGCTGCAGGTTGGGAAGCAGGTGCCATGTGCAGTCATCCCGAGCCCTGAGAAAATGTGCTTTGGGTGAAGGAAAACGGGTGGAAGGTGAGGTAAAGTACCTGGGTGGCCTTCAGTTCTTTTCTGGTGCACAGACTCTTTCAAAGGGATAAACGCCCACTGACTTTCACTTTTTCCAGTAACAGAGATGTGGCGACCCATAGTTGGCATTTTAAATGGATCTAAACATTGCTATCACAAGTACAGTTTTAAAAGGAAAATTAGATCTAATTAACTACTTGTGGATACTTTGTAGTAGCCTTGACTCTCTGGAACAAAGCTAAATTCAGAAGTTTCAAGGGCCTCTGAGCTGTGGAAACACTTCGATGAAGCTCATACTCTAAAGTGTGCCCTTTATTCCAACTCACTCTATTTTGTTACATTCGCAGGTTCATTAAGCAAACATTTCCCAAATATCCTCAATATGCTGGGCCCTGGCTGGACTTTCAAGATACAGAGAAAATATGAAAATATGCCCCAGTTTCCATAGTCACCCCTAATCAGGTTACTGTGGCCCATAGACTGGGAGACACAAACTGGGAGGACCTCCCCCGAAAGACACCAGACCCACTGAAGGGAGGGAGTTCCGGAAAAGCAGCAAGTGCCATTTCTGTTGACTCTCCCATCCTAACAGACTCAGCCATCTGAATTCCCAACTTTCAGCACCTTAAATGCAGCCCTTAAAAGGAGACGAGAGAGTTACTTCTTAGAAAAGAAGGCATACTAATATTCTGAGAGGGAAAAGAAACATTACGTGTCAATCTACAACGGAAATGAAAGCACAGAAATTTCACTCACAGAAATTTGAGTGTTTAATCAAGGAGCAGATAGTCCTAAAACACTGACTTCTAAGAAATTCCATATTACTGATTTTTATAATGACTCTGATTCATCCCCAAAAGATTGAATTTTTATTCAGTTCCACGGAGGCAGCATAGGACTTACTTTTGGAAACCTTCCTGTCAAAAAGTTTAAAAAGCTCAGCTTTCCCAAAATGCCCTTTTTGTGTAGAATACGTCATTTCTTTCCTCACGGTGTTGGGTAGATGAGGCATTGCTCGGTTAGATTCTCTGCCTTGCTATTTCAGTGTCAAAAAGATAGTATCTGTTAAAAGCTCTAGTGAAATAAAGGGAAGAGTTTTGCTATGAGGAAGAAATCTCCACAGCGTATCTCAATTTGAAAATGATTTCTTCCCAGGAAGTGAGCCAAGAGTCAGCCCCTGGAGAATAGACAAGCTCATTGTCCTCTGCTTTGATGAGGGACTGTGACACAGAGTGACCTTATTTTTACCTGCCGAATTCCCCTGAGTTTAAAAGCCAAGTCCTGCCTGGACGGTCAGCTGTCCCTGGTGCACCGGGGTTAATTCCACCCCCCCCCCCCCCCCCCCCCCCCCCCCCCCCCCCCCCCCCCCCCCCCCCCCCCCCCCCCCCCCCCCCCGTCCCCTCCGCTTCCTCTCCCAGCCCTCTGTCCTTGAAGGAGCCAGCAGTTTGTTTGTGTGGATTGTGGCAGGAGTCCATGTGTCCTGTGACTGTGTGCGTAGATGTATGTACACATAAAGAGCAGAATTTGGCTGGAGTTTTACTTTTTCCAGGAATTCCACTGACCCACATGTATTTCCCTTTGACCTACCTCCAATGCAGTAAGCATTTGCCCAGTGCCTTCCAGCATCCCAGGCTTTATGCTCAGGGCTGACTTTACCGAGATAAATAAGACGGTGGTCCCTGCCCTCTGCTGGGTGACCAAAGGGGACATGGGAATGGGTTGGGGGTGTGTCTGCAGCTAGACTCTGTCCTCATGCCAAGGCATGGAGAGGGCATCATCCCTTGACCTTGACCTTGGCATTTGCTGATGATGATAGGGAGAAGGAGTGGAGGACAGTTGGGCACATGAGTGGCTTGAATTCTGAGGGGAATGTTTGCCAATATATTTCTCTTGCTTATTCACACGACTTACTGGACCTCTCAGATGGAGTAGGGAGAAAGTGAGGGCCATCTCTCCAACAGCTCTCTCTCCACCCACACTGGGACCCCCGGCCTAGCATACACACCGTCTGTCTCATGGAAGAGATAGGTTCTGCCCTCTGTTTCCATGATCACATCTGTAAAATGGAATTCAGCAAGATGGCTTTCCATGCATGGGGCACATTCGACCTGGCTCTCTCTGACCATGGCTTGGCCGTGGGGGACACAGCTTTTGGCAAGAAGGAGATTAGGGGAAGTGAAAACAAGAGCTGAAGAGTTGGGTTTGGCTTTAATAGGGGTCAGTGGGAGATGCCAGCATGGTGCCCACATCGGGTCAAGGGAGGAATGGACAATGTTGTGAATGCCCACTGACCCATAAGTGTGGGTGATATCTGTCTACTGGTTTTGGTTTCCTTTCTTGAGAGGACAGGGTGACTTACGACTTACACAAGTACGACCTGCCTCGTTTATTCAGGGATCAATTGAAAATTCCTGCCAGGAATTATGTAGGTTCCTTCATCCCTGACCTGATTTTCTTCCCCAGTGGTGCAGGGTGAGAAAGGCTGACCTTGCTCATAAGGGAGGTTAGCAGCTCAGAGGCTTCCTTAACCTAAGGCTTGGCGATGCCCCAGGGACTCACTGGTTCCTCCTGGTCCACCTCACTGCCCTCAGCTGGGGGCCACAGACTTCTGTAACTTGGGTTTGACCCCAGGTTTGGTAGCAAAACTCTGTCTTTTAAATCTTCCAGGATTCATACTGAACTCATTTGGGGCAAATTTAAGCTTCCACACTCAATGATACTATAATTGGAATGTCTACCTTTTCTTTAAATTTGAGAAATTTACAGGTGCTTCTTGGGCCACAAAAAGGTTTTGGTTTTTCCCTAAAATGAAGTAGGCATAAAAATCAGGTCTCGCCTGAGTTTTTACCCGTTTCATGCCATGACCCTACCACCAAGACTTCCACACTTGTCCATTGTGGGGCTAGCTCTCCTTCTCGAGACCTAATTCTGAACCTCATGGTTAATCTCCTTTAAATTGTTCACCTCTCAGATGACAGGCCGGGACCTTGTCAAGGATCGGAGTCTGAAGCCAGTGAAGATTGCGGAGAGTGACATTGACGTGAGTGATCGGGGTGACAGGCCGACCGTCCAGCTGCCTGCTGCTCCCAGACCCGAGGCGGGCAGCTTCAGGCAGGGCTTGGATGGTTCCGTAGCCAAAGGCTTTCTGATCACACTTCAAGGTCGTGCCCTTTTCTCATCATCCCAGGCCCTCTCCAACCTGTTCTTGCTCACAGGTCAAACTGAGCATCTTCTGTGAACAAGACAGGATCCTCCAGGACTTGGAAGACAAGATCCGAGCCCTCAAGGAGAACAAAGTATGCATCAGTTTTGCATAACCTTGGGCTGAGTGGGGGCGGGTTTTGTCATGCTGTCTTTCCTTAGATATAGATTGGACTCATATGTCACAGGTACTCATTATCCAGAGCAGGTATTAGTTTATTCAGAGCAATACGTTCGCTTTCAGAGTCATTTCTGCCTAAACCTTAGGCAGGAAAGAGGAGGAAAAGAGGAGGTAATCTTATGGGGAGACTTAAGCTTGTTGATTCCAACTACAATCTCTCCCTCTTCCACCTTAATTCAGCTCTGGCCTACCTACCTTCCTTGGAGGCCTCATGAGGTCAGCCTGAGAGGCTCTGCTGGCTTATGTGTGATGACCCCAACCGCCTAAACTCCATGGAAGGGGGCTGCCTTGGAGGAAGTGGCCACATTTGTAACAGGACAGTGGCTGTCATTTCCTAAATCTCCTTTCCTGCTAGGATCTGGGCTACAGAGGAAGCAAGTCTGGATGGGAGGGGAGGAATAGGCCAGGGGCTGCATATGTCTGGTTTCTTGGATACTTAGTGTGATTTTTGTTTTCTTTTTTGAACTTTAATAAGATATTATCCTCATGATGCTGGAGTTTCATAACATGCCCTTTTCCCCAAGAAAAGAGAATTTCCCATCTACTCTTTGATAAGAGATAAATGAGTACTCTTTGATGTATCCTCATAGTTTATCCCATAAAGAGTGGATGACCTTATGCCCACTTCATAGATGAGAAAACTGAGGCAGAGAACTGTTAGGTGACTTGTCCCAGGAGCCCACCCAGTGGGCAGAGTTAGAGCTGGAATAAGAGCCCCGGCTGAGCAGTGGGCCCTTCAGCCTCAGTTAGATCCAACAGGTTTGTTTAGTTCCTGGCATGAGAAGGGGAGGCCTCCAGGGGCTGTCCTGCTATCCTCTTGCTCTTTGACCCTTGCCTGCTATAGGACCAGCTGGAGTCTGTGCTGGAGGTATTGCACAGACAGATGGAGCAGTACCGAGACCAGCCCCAACACCTGGAGAAGATTGCTCACCAGCAGAGGTTGCTGCAGGAGGACCTTGTCCACATCCGGGCAGAGATCTCCAGAGAGTCCACTGTGTGTAGAGGGTGTGGAGGGTGGCTGACACTCCCCTGCCTCCATCCCCCAGCCCCAAGACGGGCTGGGCAGGGGGCTGGGCAAGGGGCTGGGCAGGGGGCTGGGTAGGAGGCTGAGCAGGGGGCTGCTTCTCCTATCTCACAAGCTGTAGTTGAGTTGGTGGCCAGGGATGAGAGTCTTGGAGTAGCAGAACTTATAGTAGCTCACCTTGCCTGGGGGCGACTTGTCTGTCTCTGCTGGTACCTCAGGATGCTTTCCATCAGTGACTGCTGTATGGCTACAGTGACTGCCAAGGGACCAGATTTCCCTGATCTGTGTGCAGTTATTTGCAAGGCATCAGAATTTCTGCTTTTTTATTTGTCCATCTGATGTGGTGCGGGCCCTTTCTGCCGGGGCTGGGGACCAAAGCATCTCCAGTGGTGGGAGAGGGGACAGTTCAGGTGGCCAGGGTCAGAGCAAGAATGAGAAGACAAGCCCTGTCTCTCTCCTCCCAGGCCTGCCTGAGATCCTCTGGGCTCCCCTTTCCCCTCCCCTCTTCCCCTGGCTGGGTCAGCAGTGGCCAAGGGCACAGGTGCTCATGGGGCGGTCAGGGGGACAGGGGATAACTAAGACTCAGGAGTATTTCCTTGGCCAACAGGAGATGGACAATGCGTGGAATGAATACCTGAAGTTAGAGAGTGATGTGGAGCAGCTGAAGCAGACCCTGCAAGAACAACACAGAAGGGCCTTTTTTTTCCAGGTGACCCAAGGGCTCTTCATCCCTTCTGAGCTCTGTTCCTTCTGAGAGCCCTCACCTGTGGGGCTGTGAGCCCTAGCCAGGGGCCTTTCCTTCTTCCGCTGGGACTCAGCTTGCTTGCCCCCCCCACCCCCCCAGCTCTCCCTCAGGGATCCCTTCCCCCTGCCAGGCTGTGATGAGAAAACTCACCTCAGCAACCCCTACCCTCCTCTCGAAGACAAGGTTGGTGTTTTTGTAAGGGTTTTGCTACTGATCATTTGGGGAAACAGCCCTGAGAGGAAAGAAATACCAAACGCGAGAACCTTACAGAGACTTGAGAGTGATCTGTGTTCCTGGCCCTACTTGGCGCTACTTACATAGACAGCAGCAGGAAGCACTGATTCCTCTCTCCTTCCCTTCCTCTGATTCCTGAAGTTAGGTGTTATGAGTCCTTCACCTGAAGACATAGTGTGAATCCAGGTCCATCTCAGGGCCTCTGGTCTTCAGGCGGTCACTTGCATTTCTGGAGCCAAGCTGGGAGATACCCATTGCTGTGGCCACTGCCCCACTCCGGAAAGGCAGCTAGGCATAGAGCCCTTACAGACCAGGCCATTCTGTTGATGGCTGCCTCTGCCCCCAAAGGTGAGAGAAGGAAGGCCCTGTGTGGTTTTTGTTCTCCCCAGTTGGGTCCTCCAGCTGCCCAGTGTTTCCCCACTGTGGTGCCCAATTAGGCTTCTGCCCCACCCTCAAATTTTTAAAAATGGAAAATAATGTGCTTTTGAACCCAGCTTCAGCTCTACCATATCTCCTCTGTCAGAGTCCTGACACAAATTCGATGTATTTGAAATCAGCAAGCATTAATGGAGACTTCTTGTGTCGGAGGCACCATGCTAGGCCAATTTTAGTGCTAAGCTTGCTAATCCATGAGCTAGTTCTAGCCCAGGCTTCTCCTTCAAGTGATTTCATGAATATATTCACTCTGGATGTCAGCGTGCCCAGAGAGCAAAGGAATTCAGGACAGGGATTAGGTGTGTGGTCTGGGAGAAGCCTGCTGTCCCTCCACTCATTGTTGGGAGCTGATTCCCAGAAAGCCTGGTCCACAGCCCTGAGGAAAACACTCTTGCCTGTGGCTCAGGGCTAGCCTGCTAGGTCCCCCAGAAGCTGTCCGTCTCCTGCTGTTGTTGTTTTTTCCCCATAATTTCCCTGTATCCAAGCTAACATTTTCCTATTCTTATTTGGTACCCCAGCACTTGGCATAGTGGCCTAAAAAATACTAGGTGAATGTTGTTGACAATGTGTTTCAAATAATTATTTCTAGTTACTAGTTCCTTGAACTGTTCCATCCCATGATACTTACCTTCTTGGATCTTCTTTAATTAATTTTAGAAGTGATTTTTTTTTTTTTAGCTTTTCATTCCTTGTGTTTCTTTCTTTCTTTTTTTTTTTTTTTTAAAGATTTTATTTACTTATTTGACAGAGAGAGAGAGAGAGAGATGACAAGTAGGCAGAGAGGCAGGCAGAGAGATAGAGGGAAGCAGGCTCCCTGCGGAGCAGAGAGCCCGATGTGGGGCTCGATCCGAGGACCCTGAGATCATGACCTGAGCCGAAGGCAGAGGCTTTAACCCACTGAGCCACCCAGGCGCCCCTGTTTCTATAACTGTAAAAATAGCACATGAATGCATCTCTCTGAAAAGGCCAAACAATAAGAAGCAAAAGCAAAATATGAAATAAAATCTCCTCTCCCTTCCTTCCCTTTCCCATCACCTTCCCTGTATGTAATCCGTGCCATCACTATGTGCTGTCACCTTCCATACCATTTTCTGTCTGTTTGCAAATATATGCCCATCCATAGGATCATATAATGTATTTGGCAGTGGGAGTTGGTTTTACTTAAAGAGGAATCATACTTACACATTGTTCGGTAACTTGCTTTTTTGTCATAACTCCATGTTGTGCAAATCTTTCCAGGAGAGATGCCCAAGTTTATGTTGCCTGATACAGTAGGTATTTAAATGTAAACATAAATTAATGGAAAGTAACTCAAATTAAATATACAGTGCTCAGTCACACTAGAATCATTTCCAGTGCTCAGTAGCCACCTGTGTCTAATGGCTGCTGTATTGAACAGCACAGATTATAAGATTTGCAAAATCTCAGAAAGCAGTGTAAAGTAAAAGAAATTAGTTCTTAGCCTCTGCATATAGTATTTTGTAGTCTTGATATGCCATACTTTAACCATTCTTTTCTGATGGGCATTTAAGTTACTTGCAGTATTTTGCTTTTATAAATGGTACCACAATGAGCATCTGTGTAACTGCCCTTTCTAGCTCATTTATAAGCTTTTATTTAAGATGGACTCTGAGGGTGGACTTGCCAGATTGAAATGAGTATATATCTTGAATGTTGGTGGATGCTGGCCAGTCACCCTCTAAGATGCTGCACTCATTTGTCCTCCCACCCACAATGAACGAGGGTGCTGAACCTTTATCCACATCTTCTCCAGCACTTGATGTTATCAGTCTTTTTAGTTTTTGCCAGTCTGCTGGCTGGAAAAGGACATCTTGTTTTAATTTGCATTTATTTAATTACTGGTAGGTTAAACATCTTTTTATATGGTCATTGGCCATTTGTGTTTCTACCATGCCTTATTTCATGGTGACTTAACATACCGAACTCCCAGGATCCCTTTTTCTGCTCTGGAAAACAAATGGGTAAAATGTACAAGTCTTGTCACAGACTCCCTGAAGAACTTACCCATGTAAGTAAGTTACAAAGAGATAGTCCAGTTTGAAGCCTAGCCCCTCCAACTTGACTTCCACCTGCCTGATGTCATTGCTTGTGCTTTCCCTGAGCACCACAGTGATCTGGGAAGCTCACAAAGCCCTTCTTTGAACAGGCTTTGTGCTAACTTCTTTGGTGTAATTCTAGGGCAGGCAAGCTGGTAGAGTCCTGAATCAATCATGAGCAGTGGAGATATATGTGCAGCCCCAGTACACATTCTCAGGCATGGGGCTTGGAAACTTGCCCCCTTTAGCCAGGTTTGGCTGTGAGGAAATTCACAGGCTTTTCAGTAAAGGTGAGTGGCTTTAAAAACCCTCCTGACTACCTGCACAGGCAAGCCAGAGGATAAAAGAACATTGAGGTAACTGTGAGAGGCAGTGATAGATTAGGCTGCCTGTGTGTGTCCCTGCTTCTGGACAGTAAGTCCAGGCATTTGCCGAACACAGTCCGTAGGAGCCTTTCTGCCCTGCATGGTGTGAGGAGCCAGGGATGAAGCACCACCCCCTGCGCCCCAAAAGCTTCCTTTGCCTGGTCATTCAGTTCTGAAATTCCATCGTCCTTGGAGAACCTTAGAGGTTCTCTGGCTCTTGCTTGCCCTTGCTCTTCTCTTACATGTGGGAGTGACAGAAAGGCTAAATGGGGGCAGGACTGCAAACTGACAGGTAGAAATATGCCAGGTAGACCGCCAGAGGAGAGGGGGAGAGTTGATTTTAATCTGATGCTCCTCCTTTACCTGTTCTCAGCACTCTGCTTGGGGATCTCTGCTCCTGGAGATAATTCTGTTAGCTTACGTGTACACACACACACACACACACACACACACACACACACACACTCACACTCTGGGTTCAATACCATGTCTGGTTTAGGACACCTGTGCTTTGGGGTGGAGCTGAGCATCAAGCCTGATCCTTATTTATCAGCCCTGAGGATATGCATTGGTGTTGGAAGGGTGGAGAGAGTATGCGAATGTGAGCTCTCTTAGGAGGGAGGCTTCGGACATCTGTTGTCATAGCTGTTGGACAGCATTTGATCATGGAAATTTATGTGATTGGGCCTTTTTTCACTCACTGTCCATGTGCTGAGAACCTGTTGGGTGCCCAGGCCTGTGGAGACACACCCAAGGGCATAGATCCACTTGCAGAATCAGGCAAGTCTCTAAGTATCACACATACAAGAATTTTTCCACTCGAGGGTGACTGGGTACCTTGAGAGGAGATAGGGTGTGAAGCCTTTGTTTTTAAGTCTGTGGGGAGTGATCAAGACTACCTTCTCCCATGACAATTTAAAAATTTAAAAAAATTTTGATGTTTAAACAACTGTATTAAAAGGTGCCCACGGGGCACCTGGGTGGCTCAGTGGGTTAAAGCCTCTGCCTTTGGCTCAGGTCATGATCTCAGAGTCCTGGGACTGAGCCCCGAGTTGGACTCTCTGCTTAGCAGGGAGCCTGCTTCCCCTTCTCTCTCTGCCTGCCTCTCTGCCTACTTGTGATCTCTTTCTGTCAAATAAATAAATCTAAAAAAAAATAAAAGGTGCTCACAGATTAATATCCAAAATATGTAAAGGACTTACACAAGTTAACACCAACCCCCCCCAAAACTCCAGAGAACAAAAAACATTTAAAAATGGGCAGAGGACCCTAATAGACACTTTTCTAAAGACATACAGATGGCCAATAGACACATGAAGAGATGGTCAACATCCTTTATTATTAGAGCAATGCAAATCAAAATCACAATGAGATTACCTTATACCTGTCAGAATGGCTGAAATAAAAAAGACAAGAAATAAATGTTGGTGAAGATGTGAAGGAGGGCCCTCATGTACTATTTGGTGGGGTGTAAATTGGTACACCCACTCTGGAAAACAGAATGGAGGTTCCTCAAAAAATTAGAAATACCGTATGATCTAGCAATTCCTCTGCTGCGTATTTAGGCACGAAGGAAATGAAAAAACTAATTTGAAAAGATATATGCACCCCTATGTTTATTGAAGCATATTTACCATAGCCAAGATATGGAAGCAATGTAAGTGTCCATTGCTAGACAGATTTCTATAAGATGTGTTATACACACACACGATGGAATGTTAGGCAGTTATAAAAAAGATGAGCTTATGCCATTTGCAAGAACATGGATGGACCTGGAGGGTATTATGCTAAGTGAAGTAAGTCAGACTGAGAAAGACGAATACCATATTATTTCAGTCACATGGAATCTAAAAAACAAAAGACTAAACAAAAAACAGAATCAGACCTCTAAACACAGAGAACAAGCTGATAGTTGCCAGAGGGAAGGGGGTTGGGGGCGATGCACAAAACAGGTGCAGAGGAAAGGGAGGTATAGGCTTCCAGTTATGAAATGAATAAGTTGTGGGAATAAAAGGCACAGCATAGGGAATATAACAATTATTGTAATTGCATTGTATCATGACATATAGTAGCTACACTTGTGGTGAGCATAATGTAAGGTATAGAGAAGTTGAATCCCTATGTTGTACACTTGAAACTAATGTAATACTGTGTGTCAACTATACTCAGGAAAATGCCCACAGTCTCTTAATCACGATAAAAACTGCTCACCTCTTTCTAGGACCTGTTCCCATCTGATTTTGTTTGTGATTTGTGAGAGTGTGCATATGGATGTGTACTTTTTAAAAAATAAGTTTTGGGGTGCCTGGGTGGCTCAATCGTTGGGTGTCTGTCTTCGGCTCAGGTCATGGTCTCGGGGTCATGCGGGGATTGGGCCCCGCATCGGAATCCCTGCTCAGCAGGAGGCCTGCTTCTCCCTCTCCCACTCCCTCTGCTTGTGTTCCCTATCTCACTGTGTTTCTCTCTGTCAAAGAAATAAAATCTAAAATAAAAAAAAAAATTATCACATAATTCACATACCACAAAATTCACCCTTTTAAAATCTACAATTCAGTGTTTTTTCAGAATATTTGCCACAATTTTATAACATTTTCATCATCCCCAAAAAGAAACCCTCTCTATGTTAACAGTACCTCCTCATCCACACCCCAACTCCCCAGTCCTGCTCTAGCCAGCCACTATTCTATTTTGTGTCTCTATGGATTTACCTATTCTGGACATTTGTATAAGTGAAATCATATAAAATGTGGCCTTTCTGTCTAGCTTCTTTCATGCGGCGTAAACATTTTCAAGGTTGATCTGTATTGTAACACGTATCAATACCTCATTTCTTTTTATTGCCAAATATTCACTGCACATTGTGCTTTTAAATGAACCTCAAATCCTGGGATTCAGCTTTGTCTTTTCAAAGATGCTCTTTATATTCTGGGGATAGTGTAACCTCTAGTCTTTGCCTTTTCTTCCCTCTTGCCATGGTTGCCTGAAACAGTCTTTTTTTTTTTAATTGTGATAAAATATGCATAACATAAAGCTTATTACCTTAGCCATTTTTAATGTACAGGTGAGTAGTGTTAAGTACATTCACACTGTGCAGCCAATTTGCAGAACTTTCTTCATCTTGCAATGGGAACTCTGTACCCATTAAGCAACACTCCTCATTCCCCTCTCCACCCCAGCCTCTGCTAAAACCACTCTTCTGTCTCTGACTTCGATTACTCTAGATGCTTTGGAAATGTACAGTAGTTAAGGCATTCTATTTTTAAATTAGGAGGAACTAGGCAAGGTGAATCACTGAAACCTCCTCTGAATTTCTCCCCTGGATCGTGAGTGTCTTCCATATGTGCACTTCCCTATGAAGCTCTGAGGCAGGCTTGGCTCTAGCCCTGGTGGGATTTCCAAACGGGATGCTGCCCCCCAGGGTGAGGGGCTGTGTCTGAAATGACAGCATAAGTCCTAACGAGAAACTTCTGGTGAGGTGCTAAGAAGGAAATGAACCATCACCTTGTCTTTCTCAGGAGAAATCGCAGATACAGAAGGACCTCTGGAGGATTGAAGATGTCATTGCAGGCCTGAGTGCAAATAAAGAGAACTTTAAAATCCTGGTGGAATCGGTCAAAAATCCAGGTGAGTGGGCCATCTTTCTGGGGGAAGGGGGTTGGAGGCCAACACCCACATATATGGGCTGTCCCTTGGGAAGGTCAGGTCTTTATGGCATAAGTCACTCCCCTTGTCCTCTAAGGCAGAGGGTCTTTGTTCCATCCCATCCTTTGTTTCCCTCCATGCTCCTTAGAGAGAAAAACGGTGCCTTTGTTTCCTCACCCGCCTGTGCCTTCACTCTCGACTTCCGAGAGCAAGCCGCCCCCGCAGCTCAGCCCTCCCACCAGCCCCGTGCGGACCCCTCTGGAGGTTCGACTTTTCCCCCAGCTGCAAACCTATGTGCCGTACCGACCTCATCCACCCCAGCTGAGGAAAGTGACGTCCCCTCTTCAGTCACCAACCAAGACGAAGCCCAAAGTTGTGAGTATCGATGACCAGGAGCTGAGTGCCATTGTTTTCTCTTTGGGAGATGATTGTCTTTCTGTCCTCAGGTCAGCTTCTGTTGGAAGGGAAGCTTTTGGGGAAACCTGGGGAGACGGAACCAGCCAGAGTCCCGAGCTATGAACAGTTAAAGAGTGGTGGAGCCATCCATTGTGCTTTAGACGCCCAGAACTGGAAGGGCCCTTAGAGAGGATCTAGCCCAAAATAGAGGATCTATTTTGCATTTGGGAAAACTGAGGCCCAGCAAGAGGAAGTGACTGTGCTAAGTAGAATGGAATTGTGAGACATTCCACACAGAGACAGGTGGCTGCCCCACGTGGGCTCCATGCAAACCTGTAGTTACACAAGCCTGTGGGTGATGACCTCCTCTCAGCCTAAGAGTATCTTTGTCTTCACAGGCAGTTAGTTGAGCGCTCTGCTGGGTTGTAGGATACAGTTGATCTTCACAGTAACCTCCTGGAGTATGGACAGGAAGGTCTCTATCCCATCCCACATGTAAGAGAACTGAGGCCCGAAGGTGTTAACATTTGCTGAAGGTCTCCATATTAGTGGATCCAATCCACATCTCCTGTTCTTTGTGCCATCTGCCATCTAATTGGACATTCAGCCCAGTTCCTCAGATCAGGTCTGTGGCCCATGTGGTTGCCTGAGCCAGCTCCTTGGCTTGCCTGGCAGAGAAAAGGGCCAAGCTTTTGACAGCATCTGGGAGCACAGGAGACTTTTAGAAAATAGAAGATGTGATCAGGAACTGTGATGGCTCATGCCTCCAGTGCCGGGCCAGCCTTGGCTGGAGGATACAAGGGATCTGGTCCAAGTGACAGGGAAGCCACAGTAAAGGGGACCTTGGAATGGGGACCTCCAGGTTTTGCCAACAAAGGCTGAGAGGAGCTTTGCCTGGGCGTGGAGTATGCCTAGGACCTCTGACAAGGGTGGTGTGCAGTGCTGGCTAAAACACACAAGTTCCCATCCTTTGGCCCTCACTGTCTACCTGCTTCAAGCCATTGTCCAGGGCCCAGAGCTGGAAGACAGGTGCTGGACTGAATCATTGTGAATTTCTTCATGTTGAGATCTCCTTCCTGATTTTATATCTAAGAGGCAGTCGGGTACCAGCCGCAAAGCAGGAGGTGGGGAAGAGCAAAACCCAGCAGGAATGGCTAGGGCAGACAGCTCCTGACTTGAGGCAAGTTGCCTGCCAGCAGGAAGAGGAGCAGAGGGAAAAGGCGGCAGCCTGGGAGCTGGACTGCCTGGATTGTTCTCTCACTGGGTCCTTGGGCAAGTGCTTCCTCAGTTTCCCCTTGTGCACCACAAGCAGCTTGGAATAGATGGTCACAGAGGCTCTTCACAGCTGAATCCTCTGTGGGCCTCAGCCAGGGCCTGCTCTTCTTTTCAAGTTGGCTGGTCGTCTTTTCCTTTGTTCACCAGGTTTACCATTTGTTATTGTTGTCTGTTTTATATTTCTATTTGTGAAACAATAATATCCTGAGATTGACATAAAACATGAACATATAATTTAACGAAAAATAAAGAGACCACCTGTTTATACCAACACCTAAACCAAGAGATAGAACTTTGTCAGGAGCTAGTGACCTCAGGCCCACCAGTCCTTTTCTGCCAGAAGTTAACCATTATCACTATCTTGACTTTTATCACTATTTCCTTTTTTTTCTTTTTCCTATCTATGTCTAAACTTCAGTTTGCCTACATGCAGTATTGTATTCTTTTGTATCTTGCACTTGTTGTCAGTAGTATTTTTGGGAGACTTATCCACATTGTTACCTGTAGCTATATTTCTTTCATTTTTATTTGGCTTATTTTCTTGAATTTAAGGTCATTTACTTTTCTATTAGATAATATTCTCAAAGGGCACAAAATCAAAAGCTACAAAAAAAAGTATATAATAAAATGTCTCCTCCCACCCTCCATCTCCACACATTCTTTTCCAAAACTTCAGTCAAAAGCAGTTTTGTGTTTGTGTCAATGTTTTGTGTTTATCTTTCTGGGGAGCTTTTGAGAAATTGGTGATTCCAAGACGTTGTCAGGGTTGGAAGCCGCTGGTGCTCAGAGCACGTGTGGGTGTCTGAGACAGGAAGCTCCGCTTCCACACAATAGTGAACTGTGTCACTTCACTAGAATGCTGATAAACCTTCACAGAGCAAGCTTCAGCACCCTTTCTTGACCTTTCCAGAATCCTGAAAAACAAAGCAAAATTAAGCTAAGGAAGGGGGCTGGTTAGGAAAGATGGTCCCTGATCCCAGGAGTGGGTGTTCGTGGCAGTCAGGGCCCAGGCCGTTGGTCTGTATAGAAGCCACAGCCCTCAGAGAGCATTTATTAGGGAGTGGGGGGTCAGTTTCAAGGAAAATAGTTACATTCATCACCACCCAGCGAGTGGGCTGCCAGGAAAGCAGTGAGTCACCCATCGCTGACTGCTTATTCAGTCCCTGAGTCAGGAAGGAGGAAATATTTTGTAAGCACACACATTTCTGATAGAAAGGGCTTGCACAGGGGATATCGACTGTCCTTGCTCAGATCACAACCTGTTGAAGGGTCTAGTGACCGTGCAGGGACAGTGAGCCAGCTCAGTCTGAGAACTTTGGAGTGGGGTAGGTGTTTGTTCTCCAGCTGGTGGTGGGGAGGGGTGTCATAGACATACAAATAAGCACAGAGTTGCCAGCCCCCTCCCCCACCTCGCTACACTGTGAGAAAGTGGAGTAAACCACAGACCCAGGAGACCGGATTTTTGTAGAGGTAACACTTTGAAAAAGTGGAAAATGAGTGAGGGGCGCCTGAGTGGCTCAGTGGGTTAAAGCCTCTGCCTTCGGCTTAGGTCATGATCTCAGGGTCCTGGGACCGAGCCCCACATCGGGCTCTCTGCTCGGCAGGGAGCCTGCTTCCCCCTCTCTCTCTGCCTACTTGTGACCTCTCTCTCTTTGTCAAATAAATAAAATCTTTAGGAAAAAAAATGGAAAGTGAGTGAACTGAAGGGAAGGATAGGATTAGCGCAGAGGCACCCCTCTTCTCCGCAGCTCATCTGGGCTGAAGTGGTCCTACCCTGCCTACCCGAGGTGGCCTGCCCCGGTCTCGTGGGCCACCACCGCAGTGATGCCACACCCTCCCTCCAGTCCCTCTCACCGGGCACCGATTCTGGTTCTTTTTCTGAGCAGGAAGACGAGGCACCTCCCAGGCCCCCCCTCCCTGAGCTCTACAGTCCAGAGGACCAGCCTCCGGCCGTGCCACCTCTGCCAAAGGAGGCCACCATCATCCGGCACACTTCGGTGCGGGGGCTGAAACGGCAGTCGGACGAGAGAAAGCGAGACCGGGAGCAGGGGCAGTGTGTGAATGGGGACTCAAGGGTGAGCCGGGGGGGCCTCTGGGGCTGCCCCGCTGTGTGTGTGGTGGGGGGAAGGTGGCATGACACCGGGCAGGTACGACAGCCTCAGACTCTGCCCACAGGTGGAGCTCCGGTCATACGTTAGTGAGCCCGAGCTGGCGACTTTCAGTGGGGACACGGCCCAGCCCTCCCTGGGACTAGTGGGCCCTGACAGCAGGTACCAGACACTGCCAGGCAGAGGTAAGGCAAACCTGTCACCTGTCCGTGGAGGCTTTCTGGGAACCCCCACTGGGATCGTACCGCTGCTCCCCAGTCACTCCCCCGGTACCTTACACCCTTCTGCCTGCAGCTAGGGGCTCAGCACGGGCAGCAGCTGTCATGGAGGCTCTGGGCTGCAGGCAGGGCCTGTCCTTCCTTCCTCTGGCCCACATCCTGACTCTCTTCCTCTTTTAATACATCTGCCCCTGGAAATACTGATAATAGCGATTACTTTAAAGCCCAGCACTGTTTCAAGCTCTTTATATTCACCTAGTTAATATTTTTAATAATCCTATGAAGGAAGTACTATTATCATCCCCATTGTAGAGATAAGAAAACTAAGAGTAATGAACTAACTTGCCAAATAGCCAACAGGTAGTGGAGCGAGAATACGATCCCAGCGTTCTGACTCCAGAGTTCCTGACCCTGCAGGCTGGGATGTTGGGTGACTGCCATCAGTTTGGCCATCTCAGGCCCTCCAGAGGGGTTTTTGCTGCCCGGTATCACTCAAAGACCCCATGAGTCCTTTCTTTAAACAAATAGTTTCCTCAATTGGGCCTCCTCCTCATTGTCCTCCCTTATCCCCTCCAGATGGGGATGGGAACAGACTTAGGCCCTTAGGCTTACCCTTCCCCCTTGGGCCCCACAACCAGACCCTTTCTGAGATTTCCTCAGAAATCCCCTTAAAGAGAGATCTCCTGACCTTTTTGCACCTGGGTCTCCTGGAATCCCTGAACAGGCTGACCACACTCCTTCATCTGTTTCTCCCCTGATCCTCCTGTTTGCTCCCTAAGGTGGGCGGTCAGTGCTCTCCCCATCGGCCAGGTGCAGAAGCAGAAGGAGCCACAGCTGTGCTTCTGGCGCCTGCAAGGTGTGGGGACTCCCAGCCCGCCACACTGCCCTAGGCACGCTTTGGCCTGAGCTGGTCCCGGGAGGGTGTAGGCTCTGGATTTTGCTGAAGTGGGCCACAGCAACCCTTGGCACCGTGCCTAGGGACACTGTTCCTTATTCGTTACAGCCTAGAGTGAATATCTATGGCGGTATGAGTGGCATTTGGGGCAGGACAGTTCTTTGTTGCTCAGGGTTCTCTTTGCATTGCAGGGCATTTATTGTTCTTTCCCCAACGTGCTAAATGCTAGCAGTATCCTCAGTGGGTGTGATGCCCATTTCCAGATGTCAGGGATAAGAGGGCAGACCCTCTTAAGGGTCTGATAAGGGACCCTGATAAGAACTAGGGTTAGCGGAGAAAGCACAGGCTGCACCACCAGCCAGCCAGGGTGAGGTGATTTCTTTAAGCTGTAGGACCCAGATGTGGGAAGCACATGGTCAATGATATTCCTTCCACGTGACTTTGGACAAGCTCCTTGACCTCTCTGAGCCTTAGGCTGTGCATCTCTACAATGGTCAGGTAATGCTTACATGGGAAGGCTGGTAGAACAGAATCTATATCAAACACCTAGCACAGTGTCTGCTGATTCCACAGTTAAGTGCTCAATAAATACTAGGTGCTGCTGCTTTCCCTTTATTCATTTATTCATTCAGTCATTCAGTTGGTCGGTCAGGCAGGCATCGTTAAATTTGCAGGCTAGTTGGACAGGTGTGTTGGCACTGCAGTCAGTGTGGTAACCAATGCAGGAACTGAAGGGTATAGAGGACAGTAAATTCTGCCCGGGGCAATTGAAAAGGCTTCACACAGGCAGGGCATTCAGGTTGGGTCATGCTGGATGAATAGGAGTGCACCAGGAAGAAAGGATGAAGGGCATTCCTTCCCCTTCATCCTTTCTACCTGCCAAGCAGCCCAGGTCGTCTTCTGCATGTGAAGGAAGACTAGGGTGGTTTATAGATCTCCAGGGACACTGTTTCCCACTGGGGACAAAGAGCACCCCTGGGCTGGCCCCTCCTCCTCTACCGGGCCTTGCTCTTCTAGGCCCTGGGGAGGAAGAGGGATGGGTTGTTGGCTAGGTCCTCATGATCCCCTCTCAGGAGTGGGAGGTGATTCGGGCAGGGCTAGTGGCCTATCCACCCCTCACAAATACACTTGCACTTCTCTTTCCTCATTAAGGGCTCTCAGGGTCCACGTCAAGGCTCCAGCAGTCATCCACCATTGCTCCCTACGTCACGCTCCGAAGGGGTCTAAATGCCGAAAGCAGCAAGGTGACTTTCCCTGTGAGTGGCCTTGAGAGAGAAGGGCTATGAGGTGGATGGTGACTGGCAATCCTGGGAGCCCCAGGGATGGCCTCTGAGGTGACCTCAGCCCCTCCTGCACTCAGGGTCCCTGTCCCTGTGCTCAGTAATACCTTTCCCACCGCCCACCTAGAAGGGTATCATCTGGCTCTCTTCGTTTCTTGAGGACCACCCCTCACCTTTCTCTCTAGCCTTTGAGGCTCACAGGAAGGTACCCAGAAAGTCTGTGCCCTGAGTTCTTGCCCTGTCACATGTTACGTGTATGTCCATCTGGACAGGCCTGGGCCTCAGTGTCTGCATCTGCAGAATGGAGTCCTCTCCAGAGAGCCTGAGTGTGCTTAGAGGAGAGAGAGAGAGAGAGAGAGAGTGTGTGTGTGTGTGTGAGAGAGAGAGAGAGAGAGAGAGAGAGAAAGAGGACGGGAATGATGGCTGCCCTCCTGAGGCCCAACCCAGCTGTCCTGTCTCTCATGCTCCTGCTCCTCAGAGACCCAAGAGTGCCTTGGAGCGCCTGTACTCAGGGGACCACCAGCGGGGCAAGATGAGCGCGGAGGAGCAGCTGGAGCGCATGAAGCGGCACCAGAAGGCCCTGGTCCGGGAGCGCAAGAGGACGCTGAGCCAAGGAGAGAGGACGGGTCTGCCCTCGGCCCGCTACCTCAGCCAGCCTCTCCCCGGAGATCTCGGCTCAGTATGTTAGGAGGGTCCAGGCAGGTGGGGCTGGGACGGGGAGCAGAGCTTCCCCGAGTTCCCCAAGCACACGAACATCACACCCCAGAGAGAGTAGGCCTTTGACCGAAGTGGTTCAGAAAACACCCCACAGGCTGTGTGTCCACGAGCTGGGCCCCAGATGTGACCCAGTCAGAGGGCGATCCAGAGTGAGAGAAGGAGTGAGGATGTCACGGCAGGAGCCCAGGAGCCAGAGTAAGTGCCCCAAGTTTGTTCTCCAAGCTGAACTTGAGAGAGGACTTTGTAGCCTTCGGAGTCTCCGCTGGATCAAGGACTTGGGAGTACAGAGTTCAGGGGTGGAGGAGGAAGATGGCGATATGATTTAGTGAGGAGGAGCCGGGCCAGCCAGCCTCCCAGACCTCTAAGCAATACCCTGCGGAGCACCTGAGCACAGAGTCGGGCTCCACAGCCCTGAGCGCTGGCGGTCTCTCCCAGCTTCTGGTGCTGGCGGGCCTCATGGTCTGCCCCGGAGAGCCGGGGGGACCTGTGCTGCCCCCTGGTGTGCTTCCCAGCACTGCACCCTGCCCACAGTCCCCTTCTGTCCCTTTGGGAAACATTCCATTGGACTTCTCCCTGTTGTTTGAAATCACGTGTTTCCCCAGCCCTCTAGCCAGACTGCTCTTTCCCTAATTCATCGCACAAGCTCTTTTGCTTTTAGTGTTACCGCTCATTGCCTCTCTAATCCTGCCTGATTGTGTTTACGGAAGCTTCTAATTTGCATTGAACATTCTCTAACTGGCCTGTGCTCTTTGTTACCAGGCTTGTAATAGCAGCTCTCATCTCCATAGCCTAGCTGGCACTCCCGTGTGTGACTCGCCTTTCTGCTGCGTCCTTGATGCAGGCCTACTGACTCAAAATTCACTTAACCCAAAACCCGCCCCACAAGGCTGAGCCAACCTGCTGCCTGAGGGCCGTGATCGTGGGCAGAGGTCTGGGCATTATGAGTTGATCAAAGTCCGTGCCGTACACCCGGATGGTAGACCCAGGCTTCAGAGATTGCACGTTTCAATAAATACTGCCAAGTCTAAAGCGGTTCGGTTCAATTCCTCCAGTCCCATCGCATAGTTTCTTATGGAAAACTTTTATGTTTCTAGTATTTAATCATTTGAATGGATGCCAAGATATAGTATGTTCTGTGTTCAGAGGGCCTCGCTGCAGCTATTAGCTCAGATGCCCAAGGGGAAAGACCCAGCACACTCATATCCTGAAAAGCTGCAAAGCCAATAACTTTTAAACTTTATAAGCAAATGTCATTTGGGGTAACACTGACCTTTTACAACCTGATGTCTCAAATGTAGAAAGATTATCTAAAAATCGTAACTCGAGTATCTTGTAATTTTTCTCTTAAAAAAGACTTGTGTAAGTCTCTGCATCAGCGCCAATAAACGTGTTGCTTAATGACGATGGATTGGCGTGGTTCTTCCCCAGGATGCATCATAGAGTCCAGTGAACTTTTCCTGTTGGTGGAAACAATCAGGCTGGGTTTCAATGAGGACTTGTGTATTTGGGGCACTCGTGAGAGTGTAAGAAAATGTGCATCTTCTTTGTGAATCATTAAATTAATTTTTCATCCTGAAAACTTCAAGTGCCTAATCCTTTCATACTGTAATTGGAAATCATCACCTAAGAGCGATCACATTGGCTTGGAATCATATTGAGAGCTTGTGCATGAATGGGTGAAATGTGCCCATATGGCTATGGGTTTGGGGCTTTGGGGGTACTTGAGGGGGCATCAAAGACGATCATGACCACTTGGGGCTCCGTGAGGTGTGTGGGATGGGACAGAGGAGGTCTGCTGGGGTGGGGAAGCATCTGCTTGGTTTCTGCTCAAGAAAAGAGAGGCTTTGAGACTACTCCCTTCTCTCGACAACCTGCTGAGTGTCAGAGGCCTGTGAGGATGTAGGCCAGAGATGATTTGAAAGGCCCCAGCAGAGTTGCATTTGGATCTTAAAATGGTCAGTTTAGTTTTTCCCTCTGTGAAGAGATGCTTGTTACATAGCTGGTACTGAGGAAGAGCCTGGGAAATGTTGCATTTGAATTAGCATTTCAATTTTACGTAGTTTCATTGTTTTTCTAACTTAAAGTATCTGCCCCCAAAGAGATGCCTGGGTAACCAGCAGTTTAGCTGCCTCCCCAGGCCCAAGCTATTACTGCTTGGACCTTCCCTACCCTGCGGTGGCTGTAGTACCCCTCACCCCTAAATATATCCTCTTGGAACTATCCATTAGAGAAGGACTTAGCTATTGGTACGTGCTTATTACCAGGGCCTCAAAGGGCTTGTTTTTCCCATCACTTCTGAGCTGAGTTGTATGGTTCCTGAACCAGAAAGCCTTCCGCAAGCTATGGGGAAGCTTCTCTGGAGCTCTGTTCCAGGCTCTGTTTTGGGGTCACCCTCTTTAGACCTAGAAACTTCCTGTATCTCTGGGGACCATTGTGAGTCTAGTCATGGGTCCTAGAAGTGGGCCCTAGAGGTACATGTGTGAATCCTCTGGGGGCCCAGATGGGAGAGAAATCAGCAGCCTGGCATCAGGCCATATAAATGGGGCAAAGGCCTCATTCTCCATTACATGAGGTTACGGTAACCTGCAAGGACCACCCATGTCCCACAAGCACTGCCTTGTCTTAGAGGTGAGGTTGAGGGGCTCGTGGTCACACAGCTTTTCCCCAATGGGTCATAGGCCCCCTTCCCGAGGACCCCAGTGCCTGCAAGCTCCATATGAAAGGGGACAAGCCTGGCTCTTGTAGCAGCATGAAGTGACTACATTTAACCTTCTTGTTCTGTTGCCAGTGGAAGCGCGAGCAGGACTTTGACCTGCAGTTGCTGGAACGGGCCATGCAAGGGGAGAGAAAGGACAAGGAGGAAAATGGCTGGTTGAAAGTGCAGGCCATGCCTGTCACTGAGTTGGACCTGGAACCTCAAGACTATGACTTGGACATCAGCAGAGAGGTGAGGGCAGGGGCTTCCTTCGTGTCCCCTGCCAGGAGAAACAGCCTTCGGCTGTGGCCTGACCAACCCTCCCAGTGGCACTAGGGGGGAGGTATTGTCCCGAATGGGGACAAGGCTCAGTGTTAGTGTGACCAGGAGAATGGATGAATAGCAGCTCGAGGCAATAAAAGGAGCCAAGGCATTTTTTTAAAAAGATTTTTTTATTTTTGCGACAGAGTGAGAGAGAGAGGGAGGGAGGGAAAGAGAGAGAAGGGACGAATAGAGGGCAAAGTAGACTCCCTGCTGAACAGGGAACTAGATGCGGGACTTGTTCCCAGGACCCTGGGGTCATCCTGGGGTCATGACCTGAGCCGAAGGCAGGTGCTTAATGGACTGAGCCCCTGAGGTGCCCCGGAGCTAAGGTCTTTTGAAGCAGATTCAGACCTGTCCATCTCTCTCTTGGCCACAATTGAGGGCAGGTCACTTAACTTCTCTGAGCCTCAATTTCCTCAACAGTAAAGTGGGTGTGGTAAGGATGAGGTGACTCAGCATGTTGCCTGAAGGATTAGCAGTGGTCAGAAAACCTTGAGCACATAGTAGGCATGTGATGAGGTAGCTGTGGTTATAGAGAAATGCTCCCCAGAAAACTAGGCATTGGCTTTGTACTGGCCAGTTAGGCCAACTTGGGCAATTAGTCTTGGTGGGGAAGGGGTGAGTGTGGAGGTGGCCAGGTTTGAAAAATGACAGGTGAAATTGCCAGCCCTGGTCGAACCTAGACCTGCATAGTTGTTCTGGTCTGAGTTGTTCTAGTGCCCTCTGGTGGCACAAATGCATCATGACTGGCCACGCCTGGAAAAGCAAGTAACCCCTGGGTCTTCTATCATTCAGGAAATGTGTCTTACCCAAGGGAAGAGCAAGGAATTAGAGGGTGACAGACTCAGGGTCTTCAGGACATGGGGAGGTCTCCTATGGCCTATATGGTGCCATTTGTAAGCTCTGTAGGACAATGCCTGTGGCTGTTTGGTTCACTTCTGTGTACTTAGCGCCTAGCACAGAGCCTCGTGCATAGTAGGTACTCTGTAAATACTTTCCCGGTGACAACTCTGTTGAATGAAGGACACAGAGGCCCACAGACACCCCACAAGTATTTATATGAGGACTTGATATGCCCTGAAACTGCATGAGAAGAGACGTTCTTACCACTTGAAGGATAATTTAGCAAATTGCCTAGTTCTGGGGTCAAGCTGGGGCTCCAGGGGTTAAGGAAGCCGGTCCCCGGCCCTCAGACTTTTTCCCTTTGGCACCTCTCCAACAACCAAAGGTCTGTGCTTTCTCAGATTCACCCAAGAAGCTTCTCCCTGCTGCCTTGGCAATGGAAGTATGCTTCATGGCGTCCTGATTGGCCGGCCAGCCAGGGGAAAAAGTCCTTTCTTATCTCTAACCTAATTCCCTCCTGCTACAATGTAATCTACTTCCTTCCTCTGGATCTGCCCTCATTGGAAATAACAGAGAGGAGCTTCTTTCTTGCCATCTTTCACCAGAATGAAAGGTCTAGGCTACATGGGTTTAAATTCAAGTCCAGATCTGCCCTGAGATTGGATTTAGCCTGTTTTTGGAAGCTTCAACCAACCTCATTTTAATGTGCTTTTGTAGTTCAAGGAGGAAGAAATTCCCTGGGGTGTGCAGAAGTTGCCTTTAGCATTCTGAGTCTAAGCAGAGTGTCACCAGGCTGAGGTTGCCGCCGGGCTCACGTCAGAGACTGGTGGGGGGGGAGCGGGGGACACAGTCCTCTTGTGACCAGTGGATACTGCATGGCTGCTTGCTGGCTAGAGCAGAGGAGCTTCTAAGAGACAGAAAGCATTATCACTTCCTTTCATTCACCCACCCAACCACCTGTCCCCCTCCACATCTATCTACCCATCCAAGGAGTGTTTGCTGAAGGGCTACTGACGGTCAGCTCCCTGCAGAGGCAAACAGAAAACAGGACGGAATACCAGGGGTGGGATGGGAGGGGCAGGGAAGACTTCTGGAAGTGAGGCCGAAGGGTCAGAAGGAGTGGGGTGAGAGCATCCCATGTGGAGGAGAGAGCGGGGGCAGAGGCCACACGGTGGGTCAGTGTGGCTGTGAAGCTTGGCAGGGCTCAGCTCCTCCCGAAGGCGGCATTAAGGATAATCATTTTATCCTGAGGGCTTCCTGTCTCGCTGTCTTCCCTTCCCTTGGCCTGAAGGAGGTTGTCTGGTGTGGCGGAAAGGACACAGTTCCGATCCCGGCTCCACAGTGGACTGCCATGGATCTTGGCACGTTACTTAACTCTGTGGGTTCCAGGTGCTTCCTCGTGCTGGGGGACGGGGCGAGGAGCAAGTTCTAAACCCAATACCTGAGCCGCCCCCACCCCCACCCCCCCCCCGCCGCCGCCTGGTCCTTTCCTCAGCTGGCCAAACCAGAGAAGGTCTCCATCCCTGAGCGTTACGTGGAGCTGGACCCCGAGGAGCCGCCCAGCCTGGAGGAGTTGCAGGCGCGATATCGCAAGGCCGAGAAGATCCGCAACATCCTTGCTCGTTCCAGGTCAGCGCTTACAGTGCTCGGGTCTTGACGGCCTGCTAGGGTGACCCCGGGGGCGTCTCTACTACCTGGGCCCCGGGCAGGGATGACTAGGGTGTGTATTTGGCCAGGTCTCTGACTCGCATAAGCCCTACGTATTGCAAAGGGCAGGCTGGCTCTCAGGATGTCACCAGTGGACCTGTGAGGAGGCTCGCCAGGTCATCTGCAAGTCCTGAGATACGCAATAGAGGGCCACCCTGGTCCTTTGCCCCCAGATCTGTGTCTTGTGATGCTGGCCAGTACAGGGAGTGGAGCTAAGTGTGACAGTAAGGAGGACACAGCTGGAGATCAATCCCAAGGCTGGTCGTCCGGTCTTGGGGCCTATGTTTCCTCACACAGATCCCTAGACCAGAGCCAGGAGCTCAGCCAGAGGCCTTGCCCGCTTCCCTGGAGGCCAGGACCGGAGGCTTTCCTATCTCCTTAGCCCCTGAGCTTCAGAAACCTAAACCTGGTATTTGAGGGCCTCTCTTTCAGAGTTAGGTTAGCCTTTTCATGTCAGGACTTAATAGGAACGCCGAGCTGGAACTCTCTTCTTAAGGCCGTGATTCCCCAGAGGACGAACAAAGCTGCGGCTGGATTTAGGAAATGCACATACCCCTTTGTCTAAAGAGAGAGAGAGAAAGAGAGCACTGTGTTTATCCAATGCCTCCTGAAAGGGCGAGAGCCCCTGGGCCAGGGAGACCCTCCTCTCCCGGGGCAGATGCCTGGGGTGGGGGGCCCATAGCCTGCTCTCTGGCCCTCCTGCAGCATGGGCAACCTGCAGCCGCCATCAGGCCAGGACCGGAGCAGCGTGGCCGACCTGGACTCGCAGATGCAGGAGCAGGAGCGCATCATCAACATCTCCTACGCGCTGGCCTCCGAGGCCTCCCAGCGCAGCAAGCAGGTGGCAGGTGAGGCCGGGGTGCCAGCCTCCAAGTCTGGCCCCCACTCGCTGCTTGGGCTCAGAGCCCAGTGTGGCCTGTCAGGGAGTCTGCGGAAAACCAGGGGTCAGGCGAGGGCAAGCGGCGTGTTCCCCTGTCCCATCAGTGCCCCAGGGCTTGGGTGGTGAGCTGGGGTGGGGCAGGTGGTGGGAGAACTGAGGCCCAGGAGTCAGAGGCAAGAGGTCCGGGAGAGGGTGTCTCGAGCTCCTTCTTAAATCTGGGAGTGGTGCTGCTCTTCAGCTTTCTCTGAGAATGTGGGTTAAGAATAGGTTTTTTTAGGCTCCTGAGACGGGGCCAAGGCTGTTTCTGGCTTCACGAGAAGGAGGGCGGGAAAGCATTGGTGTTTGGATTTCTTGCTGGGCAAGGCAAAGGTCGCTTCCCTGGGACCCCTGCTTGGGGCCCCCAATCAAAGCCACGGTCCACTTTGAGCGGCATGTGCCAGTAAGCAGGGCTTGGGAAGTGGGACTTCAAGCTGGCCAGTAGGGAAAAAACACCATGGGATGGGAAGGAGGCCCACAGGGGTCTGTGTGCGCGTGCACACGTGTGTGTGTGTGTGTGTGTGTGTGTGTGTGTGTGTGTGTGTGTGAGAGTACAAGGCTTTCTCTCTCGGCCAGGAAACAGATGCGCGGCTCCTCCCTCCACCTACATCTCCGCTCCCTGTGTGTGCCCTTCCAGTTGACCGAGAGCCATTTGTCCCCCAGGTGTAGGGGCCACCATGTGTCTGGGTAATGCCCGTGGCCGGGTGTGTGCTAGGCCTTCTGGGGAGGGCGTGATCATCCACCCTGAAGTGTTGTCACAGTCCTCCCAGCCCCTAACCTTGGCCAAAGGGCCTGGAAGTGACGGAGGGTGGGGCCTGCGGGGCCCAGAGCGGGCTGGCCCTGGAAGTCCAGTCCGGGGAGGAGGGCTCGAACATGGTTTCAAGAAGCCAGGGGAGTGGCCTCGGGCAAGGGGAAGGCTCTTCTCTGTCCTCCCACACTGTGACCCTGCACAGAGTCTCTGCAGTCCCTGCTGTCCTCACTTCCTTGGGGACATGCTAAGTAGGCTGAGAGGTGGTGGCTGCGGCTGGGGAGACAGTAGAAGATTCGTCCAGACCCCTGCTCCCAGGGATCCTGGAGGCTCCCTGTGGCCCATCTGGGTCATTGCGATTCCTTTCCGTGTTGAGGGGTCCAGCAGGGACACTGCCCCCGTCCCCACCATAAGGCGTCCTCCTGTCTGGCCTGCGCTTGCCCTACCCACGGGGAGCTCAGCTTCCTCTGGCTGGTGGGCAAGCGTCCAGGGCCTTCCGTCCCTCCCCACCAGTGGCCACCTCTGCCACAACCTTTCCTTGCTCTTGCTCCTTCTCTCTAGCTCAGAGGCAATATCTGGGAACTGCGGGCCAGTCCCAACCAGGCCCCCCCGGGCCCCTGGGTCTGTTGCCCAGGCCGTCAGTGACGGGCAGCACCGCCCGCGCCTCTCCAGCCCTGCCAAGTGTGGGGCATCTGGTGCCGCAGGAGCAGATGAGGAGCCTAACGCCCCGCTTAATTCCTGTGTGCCCGTCTAGCGCAGCAGCTGGCCCTCCTCCCGCCTAATGCCCCCCTGTCCTCCAGGACGGTGCCACCTTATCCCCCCTTAAGCAACGGACTCCACTACACCTTTGTCTAACACCTTCCAAGTAAGAGCCCTGCCTGGCCTGCCCCGCCCCTAGCGCCGAGCATGCCCGCCTCCCCCGCCTCCCCCGCCCCTGCTGCCGAGATGATTGCAGTGCCACCTGCTGACGCTTCCTTCCCCTGGCAGAGCCGCCGCTGGGGAGACCGCCTTGGACTGGTAGGAGGGTGGGGGAGGGATGGTTTTTAGGAACTCAGCTCTCAGTGGCTTCACTACAGTATGGGCTGGGTGATCCAAGCCCCTTGCTTCTCTGAAATACAAGCTGGAGCTGTACCCCTTCTACCCAGCTCTCTTTCCCGCAGGGAGCCCCATGCCAGAGGGACCAGTGCAGGCCAGGCTGCCAGCTTGGGGGGTGGAAAGTTAGTCTCAGCCTCTCGGGGCTTTGGCCAGAGAATGTGAAGAACTGGAAGACTAGAAAAATCCAGAAAACTGGGGCCCAGTGAGGAGATAGAAGCTCACTCCAGGCCAAATGGAATTGGTGTTGGAGCAAAGACTAGGACTGCCCTTTTCTGCACTTGAGCACCTTGGGAGGGGGTGGGGAAGGGAAGCTTCGGGGAGAGGTTACCAGGGCAATGTGAAGTTGGCCCTCAGCATTCAGAATGTTCTGGTACCACCCCTTGTGGGGCCTCCCCATGAGAACATTTAGTGATGAGAGGCAGGGAGGGATTAGGCAAGGAGCACTGGAGCAGGAGCCAGGAGGCCCAGCATCTGGACCAGGGTTGTGATGAGTTCGTGGCCTGAGCCCGGTTGCCTCACCTGAACAAGGGAGGGTCAGACCAGAAGTCTCAGTAGTCCTTCCCCGACATTCCATCTTGCCATCATTTTTAGGGCAATTCCTTTGTATGCACTTATGGTTAGCATGGTTGAGTACCTGCTGTGTGCCAGACATCATGCTAAGCATCTCCTTTGATCCACACAACCACCCTATGAAGATATTCACCCCCATTTTACAGGTGAGGAAATGAAGCTCCGAGACCTTGAGGGACTTGCCCAAGCAGTTGAAGCTGTAAGTGTCAGAGGCAGGGTTTGAACCCCTACGGTGCAAGTACAGAGCCTTTGTTCCCTATCACTACCATGGACTCCTCTGGGCACCCCCAGGAGCCCTAGGTGTCTGGAGAAGGGAGGGACAGAGAGCGTGCTTTGGGGGTGGGGTTCGTGATTTTCAGCAGGACACCCCAGCCTGGTGCCCTGCCAGCCTGACGGTAGACGGAAGAGGTCGGCCTGCCTGGGCCAGGCCCTTGGAAAGTGTGCGTTAGAGACCCTACAACTGAAGAACCACAGGGAAACGCTCCAGCCACGTCCTTTGTGAGGGCCACAGGGACCCGTTGGGGCCAGAGTAAGGGGTGTAGATGCCTCCTGAGATCTGAGTGTAGTGACACCACGCCAAGCCACAAAAAAGCAGGGGCGAGGCCCTGTTCCTCCCGGCTTTTGACATCCCTGCGGCTGTGAGATAGGTCTTTAATGCTTTGTTTCAGAGTGCATCCACATTCCTGTTTGCCCTCCCATTTGGGTAAATCTTCATTAGGACGTGTGTGTGACCATTCTGTTTTTAGGTTAATAAAATGAGACTCATGGAGGCTGAGAGCGAGCATTCCTCAGTCACTCAGTGACTGAAGGGCAGGGCCAGAACCAGACCCCAGGGTCCTCTTCGCTCAGGCCTCTTACCCTGTGGGAGCAAAGACCCAGTCTAGGGGCATGCACGTGTTAGCAAAAGTTTCTAGATGTGGTAGGGGTGAAGAAAGGGTGGGGCCGAATGCCCAAGAGTCCTAGAAGCCGAGGGTCCCCCAGCAGCGGCTGCATTGCCCCGGCCCCCTGCCCAGCTGCTCTCCGTCTTGTCAGCCTGCCGTTCCCTGTCGTGTGCATATACAGACATGCCCACTGCCTGCTCCCCAGATGTGGGCTGGGCTCCTGCCAGCCTCTCACTGTGTCCTGTGCTTTTTGCCAGCCCAGGCAGTGACTGACCCGTGACCCAACGTGCAAAGGAGAAGTCTGGAGCCGGGGGGCCCGTGGAACCAGTTTCGTCTGAGAAGATTGATGTTCCTTCCTCCAAGGAAACCCCTTCCAGCTCAGCAGGGGTTCTGGCTGGAGGAAGGAGCCGCCCCCCAACGGTGGGGAGTTCAGCAGAGGTCTAGGTCCTGACAACCCTCCCCCAACTTGTTTTAGTTCAGACTCCTTTTTACATATGACAAAGGCACTTTTGATACACACTGTAAAATACTGACGCTGCATTTTAGACTCAGAATATATTTTATAATGTTCGCCTCAAGGGCTGAGAGGCTGGAAAGGTGAGGATGCAGGATTTCGGCGCTGCACCTACAGATTCAGGTACCGTGTGGGTGGTAGGTGCAGGCTGGGGAGAAGGGCAGGGCAGGCAGAGGCCAGTCCAGCATCCAGTGAACTCAGGTGAAGGTTGGATTTGACATGTGCTTCCCGGGAGGCCCGGCGTTGGGCTCGTTGGCATACTATCTGGGGAAAGAGGGGCCCTTAGCTGCAGAGGCCAGCTGTCCCTGACCTGGCCAGATGACCAGTTCTGGAGGGGGAAACTCCGCCAGGCTGCCACGTGGGGCCCAAGTCTGTGCCTTGGCCCTTGGGTTTGGTTTGGGGCAGTAGTGTATTTAAGAGGTTTGGCTCCCAATCTGTTCATGAGGCTCTCTCAGCAAAGGGTTCTCTTGGGAAAAACCGAACAATTTGCTTTAATTAAAAATATATATATGTGTGTGTGTGTGTGTGTGTGTGTGTATACACACACACACACTCTGAAATACAGAAAAGGTGAGAGGAAGCACCTTTTATTGTATCATAAGCAATAAACTTCACCCTGGGTGGCATCTACCTAAAACTCCGCAACTCCACACTAGGCTGTGACAGGGCTTTGCTGCCTGCCCCGGAGAACCTAGGTCAGCTTCCCTGGGACACGAGTCTGGTGGCCAGAGGGCAGGCCGTGTGCCCCCAACATCCCTGATGGACGGCAGCAGGATTTGGACTTGACTTCCGGTCTCAAGTGAGGGGAGGGCTGCCAAGCCAGGCGCAGTGTTTGTGGCCCTATAAGTCATGAGCTCATGATATCCTACATACAGAAAATGATGTTTTAAGAAAAACAAAAAACAAAAAACAAAAACCTCCATTGGGTGGGGCCACACTTTAAATGAAAATTTGTCTTTGACTATGGTGAGAAAAAAAAAAAAACCTTAACTATATTTAGAAATCGCTGTCTATTTTTAACTAACTCCATATGCTGCCAGTATCAACTTCATGACATTTGCCAAAATAAGATTTTATTTTTGCCTTTATAAGATTTTGTTGGAAAAATGAAATGAATATTTTGCAAGAAAAAGTTAATTTAAATAAAAGTGTAATGGTTTGCAAAAAAAAAATGTGATGTACAGATTAAAATATTAACCTGATATGCTTCTTGCTTCCTGCTGGCTCTATCCTGAAGAGTGGCCTTAGTCTCTTTCCCATTCCTTTGAAAAATCCCCAGTGTCAGCTCTCAATCTTGCTTGTGTTCACTTATGAAACGTTCCTACTGCTGACAGTTCCTTGACACTTGATTGACTTTGGAGGCCTGGGGGAAGAAGGCCTGTGCTTTTGGGTCCTTGGTGGGGCTTCAGCTGCTGCTCACAGTGGCCCCCCCACCGCACCCTAGTCGAGGGGCCTCCAGGCTGTGGACTTCCATGGGGAGATGGTTTGGCAGGCAGACTGCAATCCAAGATGGCAGGAGGGACGCCCGGGGACCCTTGCCAAGCCACACGCTGCCGGCTTGTTCCAGTGAGGCGGGTTAGTGATGGATCATTGCAAACTGGATTTGTATTTAATTCGTTTTGACTTGTGATATAGGCTTAAAACAGAAGCCAAGAGGCCAGTTCAGCTTGGCGATATGTGTATTTCCAAGTTCGTTGTTATGGCAGTTTTTCTTTGTTGCCGAGAAGAGCAAGATTTAGAGTGACTTTCCAACTGTTTAAAGTGGGGAGAATAAGTTCCAAGGCATTCTGAGCAGGGAACACAGCTGCTTTTTAGCTACTGATCTCTTTTTGAATTTTAAAATAAAAAAACTCCCTGGTTTTAAGTATTACTTGGAGATCTCTCCATAACATATGAAAGAGGTTTGGGTGGGAGCCGGGGGTGGGGAGGGGGCAGCATGGTAGAGCAGAGATTCCTCAATAACTCAGTGCAAAAGTTTAAAAAAAAAAAAAAAAAAGATACAGGAACCAATACCCCCTCCACACAGGGTGGCCATTGGTAGACATAGACTTTGTTCAGCGAAGACATGTCCATGGTTTTCTTCTTACTGTTGGTCTCAGTTTCTATTTCGCACATACAGTCCCATGTAGAAGGGAATGTGGCGGCTCTCTGTTCTCTCCGGCGCCAGCCAGGAGAAGGGCTAGCCTCCTCTGTGAGAACTGTGACCCAAACTTCAATCTGCAGAGAGCGTGACAGGCCCTTAACTCAGACTTTAGGAAGAGCACGTGTGGTTTGGACGAGGCCTGCTCCAGCCGTGTCACATGTAAGCAGGCCGTGGGGCCCGGCCCCCTTCGTTACCTGAGGTAAGATGGGGCTGTCTGTGAGAGTACGCACCAATGGGGGACCTTCCAGGTGGAGACCACTCCGGAAAACCCCATGTGGCCTAGCGCTTCCAGCTTTGCTTCTTAACGGGGGCACAGGGCCTGAGCAGAGTTTGTTTGATCGATTGATTGGTTTTTATTTGTTTTGTTTCTGAGCAGAGTTTTAAACAACGAGATCGGGTTGACCAATGTGAGCTTGCTGCTTCTGCACCCATTTGCGACATTCCCCTCCTAGTTGTTACTTTAACCCGGGCTGAGGTTGAGCCCAGGATGTCTATCTGATTTTAGCAAGAACCGACGGGAACACTTTAGGATGTAGTCTGCGGTGGGGGTTAGGGATAATTCCCACTTTAGCTTCCTTAACTGCCCAGGTCCTCAACATGTCCAGGGCATTGTTTCGGTGATTAAAGCTGAGATGCACTTGCATTTCTGAGCACACGTGAAGTAGCAGTCCCCAGACTGGTGTAGATGCTGAAACCTTTTGTTTGCTCCCCATCATCCACTTTTCTGCCTGCCTTCGTGGCCGGCTGTGAGAGTAGAAACTTCCCTGAGCCTCTTTGCCTCTTTCTACCCGCTTGGCTGTGGTCTTCAGTTACTGGGTTCTCTAGCATTTTCCTGGCGATTCTAGATTGCAGCCCATGGCCAGGGAAGCCTCTGTCTGCCCAAAGTCAGTCTGGGGATGGCAGGGGTGGGGGTGGATGTGGACCCTGGCTCAGCTCGGCAGGAGCCCATTTTGGGCTTTGGAATTTTCTTCCGCCCGTGGTTACAGTACTCCATGACAAGTCCTTTTGTATTTGCACCAAGGGTGGGAAAGAAGCAGCAAATTATTTGTCTAATCCACAAATCACATTTCTGAGACCTTGTAGGCAGATTCTGGGAGTCCCCTGCTTCTGATTCAGCATCAGACGCCGGGATGCATGAGGGGCTTTGCCCACGTGGGTTTTGTACCGTTATGAAAAGAACAAAGAGACAAGACTGGGGGGCTCTGAAAAAATGGCAGCCCCTCCCGGCCCCGTAAACACGCCATCGCTTTGCCGCCTTCACTCCAAAGGCTATCACTTTCATTGCTCTCCGAGCAAAGAAACCTTTCTTCAGAGTGAGTGGCAGGGTACAAAGGCAGAGTACAAAATGTGTGCACATCACAGTCCCTGCAATTCTGTTTGAACAAGCATATTGATTGGGTCTGACCCTGTTACATTTTTTCCCTATTATTTGAAAAGGTGCATCTAAGTGTAGTGAATTGAACCCGTGGAGCTGAACTTTCCATGAAAACTTCTCAAGATATTTCTTTAGTTCAAAGCTTTTGAATTTTAAAGGGCATTTTTAATATGAGTCTGTTGAGTATTCTCTGCCACAGCCCAACAAGGGATGTCAAATGCAGATGAGGGGGGAGCCAGGGCGCAAGTGGTGGGGACCTGCCTGCCCCGCGAGGGGTGCAGGTCATGGCTGGAGGGGGCAGACGAGCCCAGGAAGGGCTGGGCTCTGCAGCAGCCCCTAAAAAAGGACCCTTAAAAGGACCCTTCTGAGCTCACTGGGTCCAGCTAAGGGGTCAGAGAAGAGGCTTCCCAGCTGAGCTGCTCAAAGGCTTTTACATGGAGAGCCAGAAAAAGCCCTTGCTAAGAGCGCTCCTGATAAATGAGGGTTTTGGCCTCAATGAATCAGGGGCTCCTGACTGCTCGGCTGCTAGCTTTCTCCCACACTGTGCTTTAGAACTGAGAGGGAATGAGACGCAGGCTCTCCACGGAGGTCACAGAGTCAGACATGAGGCTCCCATTGTCCTCAGACTGGGGTGACATCACTAATCAGTCGCAGATGCTTTCCCAGAGCCCCGAGCCACATCTCAGTCCTTAACTGACTTGACATCTTAGGGCGTTTTGCTCATTATGTGGGCTGTAACCGTGGTTCCCCTTGCCATCCTGGTCCCGGGCCCTGGAAGCTTCCACAATGTCTCATTTTGCCCACACGTAGCAGGGGCTCTCCTCATCCCCTGAAGGCATCCAGTCCCCTTTGACTGAGTCCCTAGCTCACCATTGGTCTAAATTCCTGCTTGCCTCTGGAGGCCTCTTGGATCTAGAGAGCATCTGCTTCCTAGACCTTGAATCCATGTTTAGAGGCAGCATTGCCCCTGGGAGGAGTGGAGCTGTCTTACGGCTCCGGATTCTGGGTCACCTGAAATAGTGTTCTCTGGTGAGAACAACGGGCTCATGCATAGCCTGCAGAGAGGCCTACGGGAGCGTGCCTAACACTGCCTGGTGAGTAATGGAAGCTGCCATCGTGGCTTTGATGTGACGGTGAACATCTCCCGGGGACCCCATGGAGAGGTGTTACTTTGGCAGGCTTGACCCAGCCCTCCACCCCAGGGCTTTGGGGCTCAGAAACCAGATTTGTCAGCCGCAAGAGTTGGGGCTATTTCCCAGGGCAACGATCACACTCACTGGGCTCTGAAGATAGATGGAGAAAATTGGGTGAGAACCTAGCTCCCAGGCCACTAGTGTTCACTGACACACACACCCTTCCTGAGGCCAAGTCTTCCTTGGAAGGTTGCCTGGAAGTCTTGAGACCAGGGCAGTCTCGGACAGTCCTGGTGTCACCAAGAAGCATCAGCTGAGGTCCTGTCTCCACTGCAGGCTGCTCCCATCATGAGACCTGATGCCATGTTTCTGGACCAGGGCTTCCTCTCTCGGGACAGAGTAAGATGCACCACCCCTCAGGGGCTCCCTTCCTCTGTGACCGTGGCTAGCCGGTCTATTAGGAAGTTGACCCACAGACAGGAGGCAGTCGGGAGGCAGAGGAAACAAGCACAGGCTTTGGGGCCAGACTGCCTGGAATCTAACCCTGGTGGCTCCATTTGGTCAGCCGAGACCTTGGGCAAGTTACTTAACTTCTTCATGCCTCAGGTTTCTCACCTGTAAGATACAGGTTTATATTAGCAACTATCTCAGTAGAGTTGTTGTGAAGATCACATGTTATTCCACAGAAAATGCTAAGCACAGTTTCCAGCCCCATAGGAAGCACTAGAAAAAAACTGTATGTTATTCACCTGCATTTAGGTTCTGATCATTTAATACATATCACACTCTTATTCTTTGTTTACGTATTCATCGCCTGTCTCCCTCACAAGAATCTATGTTTCATGAAAGCAAGAGTATTGTCTTGTTCAAATTATCTCTAGGGCCCAGAATGATGTCTGCCGCAGGAAGGGGCTAAGAAATGGTGCACTGAATGAATGAGAGGAAGAAGTCAAGGCTTGTTGACCGGGGAGCCTGCTCTCTTCTTCAGGTGATGTTGCCTAGCTCTGCTGTTGGGTGTGTCCTGCGTTGCTAGTACCCCCTTCATAAGTTCCTTGATCAGTAGCTAAGAGGGGGGAGTATGGCATTCGAAGCTACCTTGGACCAGTTCCTGAACCTCCCTAAGCTTCTGTTTCCTCCTCTGAAAGATGGGAGTAATAGTACCTCCCTTCCTGGGTGATTGTAAGGACCGAATGAGATCCTGCCGGGACGCCGTTGCTGGCGCGAGAGCACTCAGCCTCGGTCCATGGAGCTGCTTTGCCCTCATGTGTGATCCTTACTGTGGAGAGCAGGGCTTCAGGTGGTTCTTCCACATCTGCACTGTCTCCTTTCCCCGATTTGGCAGGATAAACAAAGTTTGGGGTCATCTGTTATCCCCAGTCTGCTGCCCTCCACCGTCTGCCTGCCATTTTATTATTTATTTATTCATTCATTCATTTATTCATTTATTTATTTATTTACTTATTCTAAAAGATTTATTTATTTGAGTAGGGGCAGGGGCGGAGGAGGAGAGTACTCAAGCAGACTCCCACTCAGCCTGACGCAGGGCTCGACCTCACGACCCATGAGATCAGGGCCTGAGCAATAACCAAGAGTTGGATCCTCAACCAACTGAGCCATCCAGGCACCCCTGTCTGCCATTTTAGACAGGTGCCTGCAGCAGGTGAAAACGGCCCAGGGCTTTGAAGTGGGGGCTCACAAGGCTGTGCCCCTGCCAAGGTGCCTCCCTGAAATCTCCCGGGGCCGAGGCCGGGCGGGTCCTCTGAGGCCTCCCCTGCAGCCCTGTGGCTGGCCACCTGACATCAGATCAACCTGCGCCTGTCGCTTTGATGTCAATTCCCAAACTGAAGCCTCGTGCCCTGCTCTGAGGACCTGGGCTTTGAAGTTGGCCTATAAACTGAGCTTTCAGGAAGAAAGTTGTCTGTTGTGCCTCAGAGCACGGCTGGGCCCTGTAAAGGCCCTCGGAGTGCCATGAACACCTGATAAATAATTCTTTCTGGGCCCAAGGAAGATTCATTCCATTTAAAGGGGAGAAAAATTCCCTTGACCTTTTCGTTGCAGTTCTGGGGGCAGGGGCAGGGGGAGGTGGATAGAGAAGTTTTTTGCAGCTGCTTGCTGAAGTCACGTGGGGCAGGCAGGCTGTCTCTGAGAGCTGAGCTGTCCCTGACTCCTGACCTGAGGGCCCCTCAGCCAGTCCTGCTCCCCCTCCTGCCTGGAACAAGGGAGAGGCTGGGCCCTCTCAAGGGAAGAGAGGCCTCAGCTCCGTCCCTCGTCCCCACTCCTGGCCAAACACTGCAGTAAATGGCAGGCCTTCCTTTCCTTCCAGAATCTGTCATGGTCAAGAGGTGAGGCAGACAGGATTTCCTACCTTCAAGAGTCCTGGAAATGGTCCCCATTTCACATACACTGAGCGCTTAGGCCAGGCCCTCCAGTGTGGCCCCTTTTGTGCACGGCTGGATAATAGGATGTGTGTTTGTGTGCGGTTTTATGACAGCTCTCTTTGGGACAAGGTCTAACATTCATATGTACTGTACACAAAATCACAGTGTATGGCTGGGGGAAAGATCAGAGCACCAGCCCCTGTGCTGCCTCAGTCAAGAATTCTGGTGGCCCGGAAGCCAGAAGCCCCTCCCGCTCTCCTTCCGCTCAGAAGGTCCTCCCTCCCTCTCCCGTGCAAGACGACTTGTGGTTACTTCTCACTTGCTTTTTCTTCACAGTTTTACTGTCTAAGCAGGCATCACCACATTCTGTATCTTAGTTGTTTGTTTTCTGAAATGTGCACAAACGGACTAATAAAGAATATATCCCCTTGTGTCTGGCTTTTTTTTTTCACTAAGCACAGTATTTATGATAGTCATCCTTGTAACCCTATTTCACTTGTTTTGCTGTTGTATGGTATTTATAAGAGGAATATTTGATGAGTATCCCTTCTACTGCCAAAGGACATTTGGGCATTTCCAGCTGGGAGCTATCACAAATAAGACTGCCATAAACATTTGTGTATGTGTCTCTTGGTGCACGTACATCTTTTGGTAGGTACCCAGTGTAGAGTTGCTAGGTGATACAATAAGCGTATCTTCAGTGTAGGTAGAATATGCGAACTGTTTTCCAAAGTAGGAGTACTAATTTCTAGTGCTATGATGAATGTGAGCAGTGCCATATCCTCGCTGCGGTGGCAGCCTGAGGTGACCCCCAATGATCTCTGCTTTCTGCTATTTGCATCCTGTGTAAGCCCCTGTTACGACAGAACAGAACAGGATGTCACTTCCAAGATGAGGTTACGAGAAGACTAGCTTCTGTTTTGAGCATCCTCCCTTGCTTTCTCCCTTGCTCACTATGAGGGAAGCCATGCTGTGAGCTAACCCGTGGAGAGGCCTGCAGGGCAAGGAACTGATGTCTGACCAATAGCCAGCAAGGATCTGAGGATGGCGACAGCCACACGTAAGTGAGTTGGGAGTGTCCTTTCCACAGGCAGACCTGGAGATGACGGCAGCCAGGGTTTGTGAGGGACTCTCCTCCAGAGGCACTCAGCTAATCAGATTCTTGACTCATGGAATCTGTGAGATAAATGTTTATCGTGTTAAGCCATTAAGTTTGGGGGTAACTTATACAACAATAGATAATCTACACAACAGAACTTTATTTTTAACTTTAGCCGTTTTGATGTGTATGAAGTAGATTCATTAGTATCTCTCTGATTATTAATGATATTGAGCATCTTTTCAAATGTTCATTGACCATTTGGATTTCTTTTTTTTTTTTTCTTCCTTTTTTTTTTTATATATATATATGTATCTTTTCCTTGTTGATTTGTAGGGTTTCTGAATATGTCTATTTTAGCTTGGGTTACTCTTAGAAAGCAGGGCCTAAGGCAAGGGCTTGCAGGAAGATAGCTTACTTGGGAAATGATCCTATGGAACAGAAGTGGAAAAGAAAGAGAAGAAACCAACGGAAGGGTTCCTTTTCAACCTGGTGACTGTGGTGGGAAATGGGCTCAATCTTATTGGGGCCTTCTGAAAAGCCATGGAAAATATACCTCAAAATTATCTGAGGTATGAAAGAGAAGATCACTTATCTACTAGCTCAGGGAACCCATTGACCAAGGGTTTCCCCCATATCTCCAGATTCCACCTGTGTCTCCCAAATGAACCCCATATTGGGGCAGCCAAGAAGCCATAGGGCATCAAATGAGAGGTGAGGCTAAATGAGATCCCACAGCAGTAATAGCTAGAGTAAAATGGGGGCCTAGAGGATATGCAGTGGAGCATGAGAAGTATGACCCAAAGCCTCATATTGATTATAATGAATTGCTAGATTGCTAGTATCTTCTTGTACTCTGTGGCTTGTATCTTTATAGTATCTTTTAATAAATAGACATTACTAATTTTAAGGTAATCAAGTTTATAAATGTTTCCCTTTTTAGTTTGTGTGTTTTTTGTTTTGTATTTTTGCATCTTGTTGAAAGAGTCTTCCTATACTTAAGTCATAAAAATGTTCTTCCATAGTATTATTTTTTCCCATAGTGTTTTCTAAGAGCTTTATTGTTTTGCCTTTTACACATCTGCAGTCCACCTGAAATTGATTTTTAAGTAAGGTGTGAAGTGGACATCAGTTTTCATTTTTCTATGTAGACATCCAGATTATTGAAGAATCTGTCATTTCTCACTTACATTGTGCCTCCTGTGTCAGAAATCAAGCATTCGTGTGTGTAAGAATTTATTTCTGGGCTACTTTTTTACTTATTCCATTGTCTATTTGTCTATTATTATATCATACTATTTTAATACCTGGAGCTTCATAGTAAGTGCTGATACCCAGAAAAGCAAGGTGTCTGTTTTGTTCTTCAAAAATATCTTGCTGATTTTTGGTCTTTTGCATTTCCTTACAAATTTTAGAATCAACTTGCCAAGTTTCACCCCTCATCATCAAATGGATTTTTTTTTTTTCTATTGAGACTGCATTACATGTAGATTACTTTGGAGAGAAGTGTATCATCTCTATAATATTGAGTGTCCTGGGGCGCCTGGGTGGCTCAGTCGTTAAGCGTCTGCCTTCGGCCCAGATCAGATCCCAGGGGCCTGGGATCGAGCCCCACATCGGGCTCTCTGCTCTGCAGAAAGCCTGCTTCTCCCGCTACCAGTCCCTCTGCTTGTGTTCCCTCTCTCGCTGTGTTTCTCTCTGTCAAATAAATAAAAAATCTTTAAAAAAAAAAAATATTGAGTGTCCTAATCCATGAACATGATATATTCCTTCATTTATTTAGGCCTTTAAATTTTTCTTTCCAAAATATTTTATACAAAGTATTCTGCTTCTAGCAATGGTGGACAAGGTGACTTTGAATCAACTTCCTCTCTGAGAACAAATAGAAAAGGAGGCTAAAGTATAAAAACAAATAACAACCAAAAAACCCATATTTGAAGGCACTGGAGAGTTGGCAAAGCTCTGTATGGAGCCAAGATTCAGAGGAAAGGTCGAAGTGTGAGCTCAGCATTTGGTACTATTTCCCCTGGAGGTGCATCACCCATTCCAAAGGCAGTCAGCCAAGGAGCCAGGGGAGTACTTTTGTATAGATTTGGGGCTTGACGGCTCTCCCATCTCCAGTACTCTTCCTTCCAAATCCCAATCTCCTCGACAACCTTGCATGCTGGTCTGTTTTTTCCACCCAGTGAATCTGTTCCTTCTGTTTACACTCCTTTCCTTTGCTGTGTCAGGAGCAAGGAGGGTTGAATGTGGAAATCAGAGTGTGCTTCCTTTCTGTCAATGATCAGAAGCCCTGTGTGGGTTGGTCAACACAAATTTTTAATCTTTACTCATGAAGGATATTTCCACCGTGGATAGGATTCTAAGTTGGTTCTTCCCCTCCCCCACTAGTGTTTTGAGGTTATCATTACCTTGTGTTCTGGCTTCTTCTGTTTATGTTGAAAAGTCCGCTGTCTTATTTTTGCACCCTTAAAGATGTGTCTTTTCTTCTCTGTCTGCAGTTACTTTTCTTCTTGTCTTTGGTTCACAGAACTTTTACTAGAATATGTCTAGATGTGAGTTTGTCTTTATCCACTTTGGAATTTAGAAATTTCAAGTCTGTGAGCGTATATCTTTTGTTAGTTTGGGAAGATTCTTTTATCTCTTTAAAAATTGATTTTCCTCATATTCTATTTTCTTTCTTTAAGGGATGTGTAATTGTATGAATGCTAGCTCTTTTCACTCTCTTTCCCTGCTAGGAAACAATACTGCATTATGCAAGACTTACATCTGTGTGAGAAGGATTTGACAAATCAATTAGTCTTTTTCTTACTGAGATGCTTTTGCCACTCAAATTCTCCCATACTCTAAAGCGGTGTCTGTCTCTGACATTAGCAGTGGCAAAACCCATAAACCATCATGTAATTTGGTCACCTTTTGTTTCAAGGACAAAGGGCAAAATATGTGGATTTTCCTGGTCACAAGGTTAAATATTTAAGGTTTTAGGCTGTACTATGCCTGCCCCGAGTGGCAGATTCTGAGTGATAACGGCACCTACTTGCTCTTTGATAAATGTGTTTGTGATATGCAGGGCCCTTTAAGGCATGGGCCCCTGGGTAGGAGCCCATTTTACCTGGGCTTAAGGGTAGCATTTCTCAGTCTCAACACTAACATTTGGGGCCTGATGATTCTTTGTTGCGGGGGTCTGTCCTGTACATTATAGGATATGTAGCAGCATCTCTAGTCTCTACCCACTAAATACCAGTAGCACCCTCCAGTAGCAACAAATAAGAGTATCTTCAGACATTGCCAAATGTTCCTTGAGAGGCAAAAATCCCTCCTGGTTGAGAACCACTGATCTAAGGATAATATTCCAGATGAGCCCCACATGTTAAGTTCCACTTAGAACTTAATACCAGTAGTCTGCTTTATAAAAGAAAGCACATAACCAGTTTAACTAGAGATCATGGGTTATAATGAGTTGTGTTTTCCTTTGGCTTTGGAAGGAAAGTCTTCCTATGTGGAAGCTTTTCAAAGCTTAAGTTTCATGTTTATTACATTAACCGAAAGCCTCAGTTTACAGGACTGATCCTTCATCTCTAATATAATCCTTTTGGAAATGGCTTCACTTTAATTTGAAGAGTGGCAGGCAGAATGTCTCCATCTGAATTCAGCCTGAGGAGGCAACATCTTAGAACTGGTAAACACACAAGAGGCACTGTGTTCAGTAAAACGAATTCAGCTCCTTGAAGCAGCTTTGAGGGCAGTGAATGGCAGTTTGGCAAGATGAAGAGGGAAGGCACTGTTTAGTATCTGTGGGGGTCATACCTTGTGGGGAGCATACAGATGGTCCTTTGGTTTATTCTGTGCCAGAAGTAACTGTGGAATGCTGAGAGTGGGCTGGGGAGCTGAAGTTCAGAAATCAAACTAGTGGGGATTTAAGCAATAATAATTTGGGTGTGATAAGTTAATGTGTACTTACTTCCAGTTTGGAGACAGAAGAGTGAAGTCACTTCTCTCTTTTGGAAATCACTCAAAGGCGATAAGGAAAATGAGAAATGAACTGCAGATTCTAGCTTCAACAAACCTAGGAGACAACTGAAACTTGTAACTTTCAAACGGGTAAGTGTTGAAAGAGTAGTGAATATCAAATGCAGAGTAGTACTTGCTTCTGCCGTATCTGCGAAACCTAGCTAGTGTCTTCTCTAAGGTGAGGCAATTTGCAGGATGTCTGTTAAAGTGGCAGGGAAGAGAGGAAAATCCTGCATGTGAAGAGCCCTCTCCTGTAGCATATGATCTTCTTTGGCAGGGCTAGAGGGGTTCACACACATAACTCTGGATCACAGTAAAAAAAATCTATTAGCTTGTCCCCTCCTCAATATGAAAATCCTGCAAATACCTGGCCAGAACTTAAATTTAAGATGAGTCATCAGTTTTCCTCATATAGGTAAATGGCAACTCATTCTTGACTCCCCTCTCACATGCTACATCCAGTCTTCTGGCAAATACTGGTGGTTCTACCTTCAAAATACATCCAGAATCAATTTCTCATTATTTCCACCATTACACTCTAATCTATATTCCTGTGCTCACCTAGAATACTGAAATAATTTAATAACTATGCTCTCTCTCCATTTTGACGTTTGACTCTCAAGAGTATTTTTTTCAAAAACAGCCGCCTAAACTACATTCGATCATGTCACTCTAATCAAAAACTCCAATATCTCTTCTCAGCATAAAACCCAAAGTTCCTTTTGTGGCTCTAATGATCTTATTCCTTACTGCTGTCTCTTTGAACTCGTCTCACAACTTCTTGTGACCCCTAGCTTATTCAGTTACTTATATTGCATCCCTTTATCCCATTTTCTTAATATTTATCTCATCTGATATGTTTGTGTATCACACCTCATCAGAATGTAAGCCTCATTAAGGCATTAAAGGTTTTTGCTCACTGCTGTACTTCCAGTGGCTAGAACTGTGCCTGACACACATTCGGTGCTCCGTAAATATTTGTAGTTGATAAAAATAAAAAAGAACTAGCACGGGCTTTGTATGAGGATAATACAATAGAGGAAAAGATCAAGAAAAACAGAAATTACATGAAGAACACCAAAAAAATGTTGCCTCAAAGTAGTTGAGAATTATGATCAAATATTTCATGATAACCTGAGTATCTTAATGGAAGATTCATCTCAATAAATAAGAACAGACATCAGAAATACAAGAGCATATGATGAAACAACAAAGAATGAAATGTGAGCTGGCAGAACTCAGGAAAAAAAATGTACAAAAATGAATATAAAATTGGAATGGTAGAAGAGACAGTGCTTAAATCACAGAATCAGAAAATAGGGTTTAAAAATAAAGAAAAATGACATGGAGATAGAAGCAGAACATGCATGTAACTCGGTATTTCTAAAGGAGAAAATTTTCTATTTTTATAGGTGAAAGCACTGAGAAACCTTGCTAATATGAAGAGTTGGCAATAGGTCTTAAACTTCAAGCCTCTGTAGAACTAAGAGTATTATGCTAAGCAAAATAAGCCAATCTGAGAAAGACAATTATCATACGATCTCTCTGATCTGAGGAATTTGAGAGACAGGTCAGGTTATGAGGGGGAAGGGAGGGAAAAAATGAAACAAGGTGTGACTGGGGAGGGAGACAAACCCTAAGACTCTCAGTAAACCAACTTAGGGTTGCTAGAGGGGAGGAGGTGGGTAGTGATGGGGTGGCTGAGTGATGGACATTGGGGAGGGTATGTGCTACAGTGAGTGCTGTGAATTGTGTAAGACTGATGATTCAAAGACCTGTACCTCTGAAGCAAATAATACATTATATGTTAAGTTAAAAAACAAAAAACAAACTTCAATCCTCTGAACTCTTGGCATCTAGGCCAAACATCATAATGATCTTTCACCAAAGTGTATTCCTAATAAATTAGCTGAAAACTCACTTTCTCTACCAATTTTATTAAAGGCATAGAACTGGAAACCACCTGACTTGCATTCAGGCCTCAGTATCAACATTTCAAATTGTCCCCTTTTTTGGAGCTTTGACCTTACCCACTGGAAAGATAAATCACTGTGAAGTTTGGGATGGTGAAGAGATACTGCCTTTCCTTCCTTTACTGAGAAAGTCAACCATGAAAGGAGAGGTAATTTTCAGAGAGATCAATTTAGGAATAAGAACCTATGTATGTACAGAAATTGATTCTGTTGAATCCCTTCATGTACTCCAAGAGTGAATATTCGTCCAAAGGTTAACAATGCCTAGTACTACTAACAGGTCAAGCAAGGAAATAACCGAAAAATCTGTTTTAGGAAAATGAGAATCACTGATTTGATGGAAGTGTTTTCAAAGCAGTTGTGTGAAGTTTGGGTAGAAACCATATTGAAATGAACCGAGGAGGGAGAGGATGGCAGTGAGGAAGGCAGGGACAGAAGCAAGTTATTAAAACTGGCATGAGGCATGAGGTAGGAAAACAATAGTGAAGTATATATTATCTAGAAACAAGTATTTTTAAGATGTGAAATACTGGGGGTACAAATGTTTACAGAAAAGGGGCAACAGATGAAGGGAGAGGTTGAGAATGTAAAAGAAGATAATCAAAAGCACTAGATTCACAAGATGCAAAGGATTAACTATTGGTAGTATTGACTGAGTACTGAATACCTACCAGTGTGAAAAGCTTTTAATCTGCTTTATCAAATTCTCAGTAACCATACAAGGTAGTTGCTATTGCTATCCTCATTTTACAGACAAGGAAAGGAGACCCAGAGAGATCTAGTTATGTCCAAGGTCAATCAGCTTCTTCACTACGGTGGTAGAGCTGGGCTGTGACCTAAAGCTGTGGAACTTCTCCATGGTTGTGAATTTAGAAGGCAGAAGTTGAAGGAATTTTTGCCTGATAAAATCCATTTCCTATGTAAGCTAGAAGGCAAGTGCATGTTAAGAATGAAGGAGGGTTACAAGTTTGTGAATAGAGGCTTTAGACAGTAGTTAAGAAAATGGGAAGAGTTGACTAGAAAAAACAGCATTGATAACATGCAGTGTTGAGGCCAGTTAACATTAATTTTTGGTAATACTGGGTCTTCTCCAGAAATAATCCGTAGAGGATTGGATAGATCTATAGATGGGATTTTCCAGGAAGGTATGACTGAAGATTATTTAGGACACTGACAATAGTGATATTGAATTGATAGACCAATTAATAATCTAGACAGGGATTGGGAAGCAGGTGAAAACAGACTGACAATGACCTAATTTGATCATGTGTAAAGGAGTAAAACTGTCATGGTCAGAGGTAATTTCTAAATTAGCAATTTCAGAGGTAAAGTTGTTTTTGGATATTTGAAGCATCCAGGATATGGTTGTTGTGGAAGTAATGGAACCAAAGCCTGGTAAGAAGTGGTCACTGAAGTCAAACAGGTAGTTGAAAATTTTTCCTCAAAATTTACTCACAGAACATGACCTGTCTTTCTGATCTCAAACTGCTGTTTAATCAGAGAAACAGTAATTTCAAACTTTCTTCTGTAACTTCATTTCTCCCAGGTTTAAAAAATTACAGATTTGAGGACTTTTACCTATTACACACAAAATTGGAAATTGTGTTCCTAAAAAGCTTTTCATTAAAAGACTATTAAATCATTGGCATAGGTAAACACTTGGGAGAAGTGCATTTCAGGTAAGAAATTATCAGTGATAGAAATTTGCCATTAAACTTTTGACTGAAAAGTCTTTCATGGCACAAAAGTAATTTGTATTTTCTCACCTGATTCTTTAATAGGGATATCAAGATGGCAAAGCATCTGTCTTCTTGTTCTTTCCCTAAAATTGATAATGAAAAAAAAAACACAACCCTGATATTCATGCTTAAAAGATAGCCATGATGTTTAATGTGGTGCTGGGACACTAGGTCACATGGACCAACAGACCCAAATTTATTCCAACCCTGAACTATGTAATGTAAATGGTACTATGTAAATGGTCCAATAATATATGAATTAGTTGGAATAAGAATTTCTCCACTTGGTCATGAAGAAAAAGGTCTTCCAGTGCAGTTATTTTAGAAGAAGGCTCTTCTATTTACATATTAAGAACCAAGACTTATGAATAACCCAGCGTGTTTCAACAATAAACTAATGAAAATATTTTTTAAAACGTAATACTGATCTCTTCCACTTCCATTCTTAAACATAAATCAGCCTTCATTTACTACTTAATTTAGTTGTAATAAGCAACCCGAGAAACTAGTATTTAAAAATCTGTGGCCAACTGAAACTTGAATAAAGCCAAACATACTCAAACCAAGTATCTATTAAAGGTCATATATCCTGTCTACTACTCACTGACTCAATATTTCACTATGTAGGGTAGCACCTATTATAAAACAATATAAGAAATAAGAAAAATCCAAAGCCAAATGTTGGAGGGGTCTAATCTATGAATGGATTGCATAAACCATATTATCTCACCTGTTCAAGTTGCTACACTAACATTTTAAGTTTCAAAGTGACATAGGAATTTAAGTCCAACACATCGAACACTTAAGTAGCTAGATATATAAAAATTCAGCAAACAAACAGGTTTGAATTATGCCTCTGAACATGTTACTTAGAAACATTTTGGACCCAAATATTCAAAGATCAGGGACTAGCCCATAATGCAGTTTGTAAATCTGCTGTACATATCAACCACATAACACCAGTCAGAGGATTCTAATCTCACTCCCACAGAAGCAGCAATAAAATCTGAAAGCAGTACTACTTGTCAATAATTCAATAATCAAGATAACAGCACTGAGATAAAATGAAGAGAATTTGTTTCAGCTTCTTCTTCATTAAGGCTATTCCTCATTTTAGATAATGAGGATAAAGGTATCACAAACCAAATATGGGAAACTGCTTTTTCTTTATTTAGGCCTTAGGAAGAAAATTAACTTTGGTCACATATTACCTTAAAAAAAAAATCCAGTTTTACATATTCCTAAACAGTTAGGACCAAATGATCAGAGAAATAATTTCTTCTGTAAAAACTGGCCAAATTTTATCAAAAATCTAACATACAATGTAATTCAAATTATATAAAGACTGCTTGGGATCATAACATTCCAAATGTATGACAGTTGCAACTCCATCCTAACGGGTGTGAAAGTATTTGCTCTCATGTTGCTTTGGTCCAAAAGAGTAGAGCTGAATCAGTAAGAGTTAACTAAGTACCTAATCTTTTGCAAACAATTTAGATAGATACTGGCAGCAGAAATATCCATGATGAATAGTTCTACTACAGCAAAGTATAAC
>CM053613.1:33177516-33212661 GCA_028646535.1 Procyon lotor
CCCTCCAGTTTTGGGCGCCTGGGTGCCTCAGTGGGTTAAGCCTCTGCCTTTGGCTCAGGTCATGATCTCAGGGTCCTGGGATCTAGCCCCACATCGGGCTCTCTGCTCAGCAGGGAGCCTGCTTCCCCCTATCTCTCTGTCTGCCTCTCTGCCTACTTGTGATCTCTCTCTCTGTCAAATAAATAAATAAAATCTTTAAAAAAAAAATACCCTTTAGTTTCATCCACAGTGTTGCAAATGGCAAGATTTCGTTTTTCTTGATGGCTGCATAGTATTCCATTGTGTGTGTATATATATATATATATATATATATATCACATCTTCTTTATCCATTCATCTATTGATGGACATCTAGGTTGTTTCCATAGTTTGGTTGTTGTGGACATTGCTGCTATAAACATTCGGGTACATGTTGCACCTCTCCTTTTACTTTGTTCTTCCCTTGCTCAATTCCAGTATTGTATCATTTATGGTTTAGGTGTAGATTATTGTTATTCCATCAGTTTTATATCACATATATTGTCTATCAATAATATTTGGGCATATATATGCCTTCAGCCTTTTAAAATAACAGCTTTATTGAGATATAATTCACATACCACAGAATTTACCTATTTACACAATTAAATTTTTTTTTTTTAAGTAGGCTCCATGTCCAGTGTGGGGCTTGAATTCACAACCCTGAGATCAAGAGTCTCATGCTTTACCAACTGAGCCAGCCAGGTGCCCCACATGTTTTTTAATGTGGTCTCAGAGTTGTACAGTCATTATTACCATCAATTTTATAACCCAAAAAGAAACCCTGTATCCATTAGCAGTCACTCTATTTTCCTCCCACTGCTCCCAGCCCTAGACAACCACTAATATAATTTCTGTCTCTATAGATTTGCTTGTTCTAGCCATTTCTTGTAAATGGTATCATATAATACATGGTCTTTTGTGACTGATTTCTTTCACTTATCATAATGTTTTCAAGGTTCATCCATGTTTTAGCAAATATCAATACTTTATTCCTTTTTATGGCTGAGTAAGATTCATATGGATATACCACATTTTGTTTATGCATTCATCCCTTCATGGATATTTAGGTTGTTTTCACATTTTAGCTGTTATGAATAATGCTGCTATGAACATTTGTGTACAAGTTTTTGTTTGAACATGTTTTCAGTTCTCATGGGTATATGCTGGGTCATGTGATTACTCTATGGTTAACTTTTTAAGGAGTCATGAGATTGTTCTCCAAGGTGGCTATATCATTTTACATTCTCACTAGCATTGTATAAAAGAGCCAATTTCTCCATACTCTGGCCAATGCTTGTTATTGGTGTGGATGTAAGGTTGTCTTCAGTTCTGAAGCCAAATCTTTTAAGTAGTTTTGTGACAAAAGATAAAGTATGTAAAGCATCCAGGATACTAATGGCTTTATATACTAAAGACTTTATATAAGTCCAGAGAGAAAGGGATAAAAATCTTACTAATTTGCACCAATGGTTCTCAAGCTTTTGTGTGCATTGGCACCACTTGGAAGACTTTTTGTGAATCTGTACTATTGGGTCCTACCCAGAGCTTCTAATGCAGTAGGATTGCAATGGGTAAGAAAATTTACATTTGTAACAAGTTTCTAGATGCTACTGTTGGTCTAAAGACCACATTTTGGGAACCATTGATTTAATAAACATGATGGTAATGCTTACTTTGAGCCCAGCTTTTCCTTAAGTGTTTTACACATGTTAATTTATATAATCTTCACACAGGTATGCTCTACTGTTATATCATTTTACAGATGAGGAAATTGAGGCATGGATAGATTAAGTAACCTGCTCAAGGAATTTGATTACATAAAGGTTAAGTAACTTGCTCAAGGTCACATATCTGAAATTAGTGGAGCTGATACCTAGTCTGGCTGTAGTATTTATGTTCTTAATCACTATGTATTGCTGCTATACATAAAGCTAATTCACATGGTATACATGCTTATTGAGTCAAAACTTGAGAATAATCCATTTCTTGCAAATTGGGGTGCTTAGTTCCAAGAAAGAATTCTTTTCTTTCAAGACAATAATCTAAAAAATCAAAGATTTTCTCAATGTGCTTGTGTATACTAATTCATTCATTCATTACTGTGTGATTCTCAAAGTACTTTTGTGTTTATGATTCAGTTTTATGTAACATAGGACTACTGTGAATTTAATTTTTATGTTAACAAGTATTGTTGAATGTCTAAGTAATTGTATGATCTTAGAGGGTCCCTGAAATTCTCTGGGCCTCAGTTTCTTCATCAAACTATGCTTTTATAATTTGGATTTAGTTGTTCTATTATAAAATTCAGATAATGACAATCATTTCTTAGTTGAGAGGGGAATTTAGTTAAGTAGATGGAATTTCCTGTTTTAAGATTTTCTCCCTCAAAATTTTCTCAACTTTGGAAGTTCTAATCAAAAAAGTCAGAGTTGATCAAGCTTTCTTTGAGAGGTTTTTTTTTTTTAATGGACATTTGTGTTTGTGATTGTGATTTTATATTCTTACCTATAAATTACTCATAATTTCTTACACAGTTTTTCCTATTTTGTATCAGTATTTCATGATTTTTTAAAATAATTTACTAATGTGCAATCATTTAAACTGGTCTGAACTTTTTCTAAAGTTTGTAGTACCTCATATTTTGTCACATACCTTGATTATATACATATTAAGTTCAGAACACCTTACTAAACATTTTTAGAGCATAAGTATGAAAGAGACACTATGTTTTCTGCCTTTAAGGAATTTACATTTTAATTGTAACAGTTTTAATTCAGTTTACTAATTAGTAAAGTATATCTGGAAAATTTGTCAGACTCGGGTATGGACAGAAGTGATTACTGGATTTCATTTCAGGGGAATGCTGAATGTCTAGAGACCCTGAAAGGTATATCTGATTCTAAATAAGTGTGAACTTTGGATCATCTTTGATTGACCAGGCTATTTTATAACTCTGTAAGGATAAAAGTTAAATTGTAGAAAACAAAGCATTGCAAACATTTTCTGCTTTTGACACTGCAAATGATTTTTTTTTAAAGATTTTATTTATTTATTTGACAGAGAGAAAAAGTAGGCAGAGAGGCAGGCAGAGGGAAAGGGAGAAGCAGGCTTCCTGCTGAGCAGAGAGCCTGATGCGGGGCTCAATCCCAGGGCCCTCAGATCATGGCCTGAGCTGAAGGCAGAGGCTTTAACCCACTGAGCCACCCAGGTGCCCCAACACTGTAAATGATTCCTGTTCTTGGCAATACAAGTGGATTTTGTCCAGGAGAAAATATAAATTTCTAGAAGTCAGATTCTACTATGAATTGGTTTTCATTTCTTTCTGATTTTCTCATTAATTAATAAGGAAATGAAATCTGACACTAATATTTTGATTCATGGTCTTTTAATATTTACGTGAGAATCATGATTTTACAATTTTGGAAATTAGGCTTTAGAATTTTTATCTACTTATATAATGCATATATAGTTAAATATAAATATATATGAATTTGTAAGAAGTACCTACATATATATGCTAAAAAGTAATAAGACAGCACTTATTTTTTAAACTAAGAGTAGTATTTTCCCTTATCATAAATAATGCATGTATATATAAGATGAGCTAAAATATATTCATAAACAAGAAGAAAATTTAAAAAATAAAAGCATTTATGGTCTCAACATCCAGAAATAATCACTGTTAAAACCTTGGGATATTATTTCAGACTTATTTTTTTTATATTTATGTAACTTTTCTAAAGTAGGGTAATACTATATCCTATATTGATTTAAGCCTTTTTTGTTTTAACTTAGAAGTATATAAATGAGCACCTTTTTGACATTTTGTTTTTGAAGATTGTATTTTAGCATTTCTAGGGAGAGAGGACTAACAAAGTTTCTTTTTAGCTATCTTAACTCTAATTACTCAGTAGGTGACATATCATTTTTAACATGATAACATGTTAAATAGGCACATGAAATCACCAAGTGTAGAAGAAATTAAAGCAGAAAGTTTGAATACTTTACAAGAGGTAGCCACTCTGTTAAGGATCTTAGAAATTTCCCTGTACACATATCATAATTAAATCTTTTTTGGTTTGTTTTTGTTTGTTTTGTTTTAAAAAAAGAAGCTGGTAGGGGCACCTGGGTGGTTCAGTGGGTTAAGCATCTGACTCATCTGAGCTCAGATCTTGATCCACGGTTGTGAGTTCAAGCCCCATATTGGGCTCCATGCCAGGTTATTGAGGCATTGAGGGTGGGGGAAAGAATCCAAGACTACAAAGAAAAGGAAACCTGGAATATCAGTATAGGAAAGCAGTCCTATCCTAGCTGTTAACATTTAAAAAGCCCTTTCAAGGACTAAAGAAATAAAGGCTACAAATGTCTGGAGCTTGAAATGGCTTTTATACTTTTGAACCTGTTATGAAAGCTTTTCTTAGAACTCTCTTTCCTCCCTTTCCTCCAAAACAAAATAGTTAAAAAAAAAAAAAAGAAATTAAGTAGGAAAAGACCAGATAAAAAGGATGTTGCCATATAGTCTATTTTAAATTTCTGAGCCAGAAGAATAGCTTCTTGAAAAAAAAAAAAACTGAACAAAGAATTGCCATATTTGAAAGTCTGAGGGAAACAAAGAGAATAAGTTGCTATATTTTGAATCTTGTGAGTTGTTAGCAGCTCAAATGTAGGTGCATTTCCAGCAGGGATCAACACCTCTTGATTTTGTTCCTCTTACACTTGTTTACAAACATGTTAGAAAAAGTAAAAGAGAAAGAAGCAATATACACCAAGATTATTCTGTTTTTAATACAGTATTTGTTGAACACAAAAGTTTTATATCTGTCTTCATAAAGGGTAAGTTTTAAAAAATGTTCAAAGGACATGGATTGCCAATCCCTATAAAGTTCCTCACCAAAAGGCTAGGTATGACTTTCCTCCCTTATTTTATGATTTATTTATTATTATAAATGAAATGAAAAAAAAAATGGAAAAACAAACAACAGTGACTTATAGATTTTGTTCTTTTAGGATTATAAACCATCAAGATTATAGAGGGATTTGCATTCTCTCTAATGGAGTTTAACTCAACTAGTAACTTTTAAAAGTCCTGCAATGTAATATGGAAGTTCTGAATTTTAGTCCCGTCACTTCTATTAATTTAGTCATGGCACAGTCACCCAACCTGTCTCTGAGCCAACTAGTTTATTCTGTTTCTTCCATGTATAAAGCTCTGGAATTCTGTGAATTTTAAAAAGTGAAAGTAATGTTAAGGATAACATTTTCTTTAAAAAACCAGTCTCAACAAATATTCTTAAATTCCAAATGATGTCTTCTTAATTAGTAATATAAAACAAAATTTTAGTATACCATGGAATTTTTTTTGACCACCTAGTTTTTTCCTTTTGAGCCCAATTTCATTGTTTTTTAATATTACAACAGCTACTGCTCCTTCTACATTTGGCAGTTTTTTGACATACATTAGTTTCAGGTGTACAATATAATGATTCAACAATTCCCAATATATTACAAAATGCTCACCACAGTGCACTCATTATGTGTTAACCACATAGTTAATACAATGTTATTGACTATATTTGCTATGCTGTACATTTCAGCACTGTGACTTATTTGTAACTGGAAGTATGTACAGATTAATCTCCATCTATTTTTTCATTGAAATATAATGGAGGTATAGAAAAGTGCACAAAGCATACTTGTATAGTTCATTGTTACAAAATGAGTATATCTATATAACCATTGCCCAGGTCAAGAAATAAAATATATTTTGTGCCTCTTATGTCTTCCTTCCCTCCCAGTGAGTACCTTCTCATTTTCCCCAAAGATAGCTATCTTTACTACTAAGAACATGCATTAATTTTCCCTGTTTTATTGTTAAAATGTAAATCAAGTCATATTAAAAATTGTAGGACTTTATTTGAGTGAAATTTGATTTGAATCAGGCAACATCCAATCTAGCAGATAAAATGGAGCTTCGAGGACCTATACAAAATTAAGGACTTTTATAGGCAGAAGGGAGCAGGAACAAGGACGTTTTATTAGAAAAAGCTGAATTACTTGTAGCAAGGTCACTTTCTTTTAGGGTATGCGGGGAGCTTATCAGGCAGATTACCTCACTAGTGCTGACCAGGTGATTTTTTTTTTTAAGATTTTGTTTATTCATTTGACAGTGAGAGAGATCAAGCAGAGAGAGAGGGAGAAGCAGGTTCCCTACTGAGCAGAGAGCCCAATGTGGAGCTCGATCCCAGGACTCTGATCATCACCTGAGCTGAAGGCAGAAGCTTAACCCACTGAGCCACCCAGGCGCCCCCTGACCACGTGATTCTTGACTAACAGGTGTAAGACTCCATTTCTGAGAGATCTGTAATTAAGTCAGGGCACCTGGGTGGCTCAGTCAGTTAAGCATCTGACTTTGGCTCAGGTCATGATCTCTGGGTCCCGGGATGGAGTTCTGAGTGAGGCTCTCCACTTAGTAGGGAGTCTGCTTGTCTCTTTTCTTCTGGCCCTCACCCCACAGTGCTCTGTCCCTCTCTCAAATAAAATTTTATAAAAAATTTTACCCATTTGAGAGGGGTGGGGATTGGCAAAGGGAGAGAATACCAAGTGGACTCCCCACCAAGGGCAGAGTCTGATGAGCCCACAACCCATGAGACCAACCAAGGGTTGGTCACTCAACTGATTAAGCCATCCAGGCGCCCCAGTAAATAAAATCTTAAAAAAAAAAACAACAACTGTAAATAAGTCTTGGTTTAGCAATGTGGGGCTTAGCATAAGTGACTCAATTTGGGGGCTGTTGTCTTGTTTTTAACATGAACTTTACTTAAATAGACCCAGACAGTATACTGAGGTACCTAGGTGTATCAGTCAGTTAAGTGTCTGCCTTCAGCTTGAGTCATGACCCCAAGGTCTTGGGATCAAGCCCCACATTGAGCTCCCTGCTAACTGGGGAGCCTGCTTCTTTCTCCCACTCCCCCTGCTTGTGCTCTCTTTCTCTCTCTCCATTAAATAAATAAATAAAATCTTAAAAAAAAAGAACCAGAGAGTATGTATTCTTTTGCATCTAGCTTTTTTTTTTTTTTTACATAATATATTTGTGAGAATCATTGTCATTATGTAGTAGTGGTTGGTTCATTTTATTTATTTCTGTATAGTATTCCACTGTCTGAATTCACCTATTGATGGGTCTATGGGTTTCCAGTTTGAGACTAGTATGAATAATGCTGCTGTAAGATTTTGTGTAAGTTTTTTTTATATAAATGTGCATGCTTTACTGTTGAGTATATGCTTAGGAGTAAAAAATAACATGAAAAGTTTTTCCAAAGTATATGTACAAATTTATATTTCCATTTTGCTCAGGCCATAGAATTTTAACAGTTCCTTTGTGATTATCAAAATGAGTTGATCTCTAATATGAAGCATTTGAATTTTCCCAAGAGAAAATTGGTGTGTGGATGCTGATTAAGCTTATTAATTCTTATTTTTGAAAGTGTCATAGCCCAACTCTTTGGTGACTAGGACTCTGGAATTTCCCACTGCTTATTATTTGATACAGGGAAAAGCAATTGATTTTTTGCTAATTTTCATTCCCTCAGAGAACTGAAAGTGATTGGAAGAAATAAAACTTCAAAATCATTGAACTGTTTTTTTTATTTTCTTTTTTACTCCCTTGGCTAAACTATGCAGTGTTCTAATAATAAACTCCTTTAGCTGTCATAACATTCTTGAATAATATAATACTTTCTGCTTTGGGCAGAGAAGAGATTAGTATTTATTTAAGATTTTATTTATTTATTTGACAGAGAGGAGAGAGATCACAAGAAGGCAGAGGGGCGGGCAGAGAGAGAGGGTGAAGCAGGATCCCTGCCGACCAGAGAGCTTGATGCGGGACTCCATCCCAGGACCCTGATATCATGACCTGAGCCAAAGGCAGAGGCTTTAACCCACTGAGTCACCCAGGTGCCCCGAGATTAGTATTTATTATCTATTCTTATGATATTTCTCCCCCCTTCTCTCTCTCTCTCTCCTCTCTTTCTCATTTTGTGCTAATTCTTACTGAAAGCATACATTTTCATTTAGGGACCTTTTTGTGGGCTGTCCACCCACCACAATAGCTGTTTTTTTAGGGAAAGGCAAACACCAAAACTAACTTAATTGTAGAAATCTGGATGTCCTCAAAGGCTTTATTTACTAGTGTCATGATATTTCTGTTCTTTCTTTAATTCAGTTCTGGAAAATAGATTTTCCCCAACCAAAGCATCACACAAATGCAAGGATTTGAGATGATGATGGTTTGAGTTGACGTGGAGAGAGGTACTAAATCAAAGTAGAAGATCAATATGATCAAATGAGGTCATATATTTGAGAGTACTTGGTAGAATTTAAGGTGTTGTCATCATCATTATAATCATGAAAAGAATTTAGTCCTGTAAGAGGAGAAGGAATAAATAGTCTAGATACAGTAGAACTCTATTAATTGCCATGGGACTAGTGCTGTCTTATAGAAATGTAATGTGAGCCACAAATGTGGGTTATGTATGTAACTTAAGATTTTCTAGTTGTCACCCTAAAAAAGTAAAAAAGTAAAAAGAAACAGGTGAAATTAATGTTAATAATGTATTTTGTACAGTATATCAAAATAGTATCATTTCAATATGTAACCAATATAAAAATTATTGAGTTATTTTACATTATTTATATATACTAAGTGTTCAAAAATCCAGTATGTGTTTATACCACAGCACATCTCATTTGGGGCTAATTACATTTCCAGTGCTCAATAAACCACAGGTTTGTATTGGTTACCATATTGGGACAACATAGATTTGGGGCTTTCCATGATAGAATGGGAGAGTGCTCCATGCTATACCAAGTGGACATGATTTACTCATGCTTATTTACTCATGGAATAGTGAGTGTGGATATCTTGTGCTTGTGCTTAATAGAGAAATAAAAAGTATAAAGTTGTTGGTGAAGAAAAGTTGGATCAAAGTTTCCTCCATCAGTCACTAATATTTCACTGTAATTAATAGTAATAGTAAGTTGTTACTTTGAGATATGGGATTTTTAGATTATAAAGTAAGAAAGAACCCTGAAGTCTACTACTGAAATTCATTTTCAAAAATTTTTTCAACAGGACTATTTTGTTAGATTCTAAATAATAAAAAAATATAGAGCCTTGAAACTCATAGAAGTCCAATATATTCTGAGGTAATTTGCATATTAATGAACAGCAAGAGACACATCTGATGGACCCACTGAAAATTAAATGATACATTCAGAACAACTGGTAGGTAAATAACAAAGGTATATATGTTAATTGTGAAATTTTTATGAGGGCAAAACAATGAACATGACTGATTGTATGAAAAGGATTTTGCTGTAGAGTGAATATTTATGTCCCTGAAATTCATATGTTGAAACATAATCTCTAACATGATGGTATTTGGAAGTGAGGCCTTTGGGAAATGATTAATTGTCCTTTTTATTTTTTTTAAATATTTTATTTATTTAGTTGACAGAAAGAGGGACAGTGAGAGAAGGAATACAAGCAGGGATAGTGGGAGAGGGAGAAGCAGGCTTCCCGCTGAGCAGGGAGCCTGATGCGGGGCTGGATCCCAGGACCCTAGGATCATGACCTGAGCCAAAGGCAGACACTTAATGACTGAGCCACCGAGGCACCCCTAATTGTCCATTAAAAAGAGAATGCAAGAGCTTCCTTTCCACTGTGTGAGGATACAGCAAAAAGATAGCCATCTATGAATTAGGAAATGAATGGTTCTCACCAGACACTGAATCTTCCAGGGCCTTGATCTTGGACTTCTTAGTCTCCAAAACTGTGAGAAATAAATGTTTGGTGGTTAAGCCACCTAGTTTATGGTATTTTTGTTATAGCAGCCTGAATGAACTAAGACAAACTTTCAAAGTTTAGCATAGTAACTTTAGGGAAGTTGGAAATCAAGCAGAAGTTCCATAGATTTTTTTTCATAAGACAGTGCTGTATAATGTCTCATTCACTAGGATAGCCCATATAAACCTATCTGAACTGTAATATAGCTGAAATATTTGCCCTTTGCAGTAATTACTGTTGTAACACTAAAAGTAAAAAAGAGTCAAATATTTTATTATTCCTAATACTTTTGAAAAATTATGTAGACTTATTTGTTGTTTTTAAGGATTAAGTGGTTAATGACAGAGCTTTTCTTCTGACTTTTTATTATGGAAATTTAAAAATACATACACAAGTAGATGGAAATAGTGAGTGTGGATGCTTTTGCTTAACAGAGAAGTAAAAAGTTGTTAGCAAAGAAAAGTTGGATTAAAATTTCCTCCATCAGTCACCAGGTGACAAGAGCAGCTCAAGATGGTTTTGTAGTTATGTGATTTGGATTCTGGAGGAATAGGAGGGGCTGGAGGCAGTGTGTATTGATTCATGACTGAGTTAAGAGATACATGGCTAAATTCTTCACTGACCAGTGGTTAGATTCTGGAAGTAGGCAGTGTCGGAATCCAGGGTTTGATTGTTTCTTCTTTCATCAGTGGTTATTATTAATTATGGGTATTTTGCTTGTTTCTTGTTTAGTTTCAAAATTATATGAATTTTATATTTTAGGTGACTTTTAGAGCATTCTTGGCTATTGAGGAAACATAGTGAATTTTTAGGAACAAAGTAGATTTCCCAAAGAAAATTTATTCTAAATATATTATCCATGTTAAATAAATTTTTGTTTATATTGTGAAGTAAATGATTTATGTAATGTAGAATAAAGAACTATTTGTCTCTATTTTCAAATGTTTCATTTATTAATTAGGAATAATTATATAAAGGGTTTTGACAGCCAGATGCTTTGTTTTGTAAATGGTTGCAAAAGTTTTTACTGGTATTTTTGGTCACTTTGTGGAAAAGTTGTTAGGTGTATTTTTGAGTGGGGCTATCAGCATTAGACAAGATGGTATGTCAGAAAAAGCCTGAATCACATGTCAGAAAGCCTGGGGTCATTGTCGTCATGTCACTTATTATTGTGTGTCCTTAGGTAAATCACTTGTCATTTTGGACCTCAGTTTTTATGTTTGCCAAATAAGAAGTTTGGACTAGATGATATCTAAGATCCTTTAGGGTAGTAGCATGATATAGTAGAAAGAACACTGGTTTTGGAATTAGACACACCTGGTTTTTGTTTGTTCAGCAAATTCTTATTGAGAGCTATTCTGTGCCAGGCCCTGAAAATGTTAATTAACAATACAAATAAGTTACCTAATTAGTCTCTACCTTTATGGAGCTTATGTTCTATTTTGGTAGACAAAAAACAAATACATAAAACAGTTACAAAATATAATAAGTGCCATAAGGAAACAAGGGAGTCTTGACAGTTTGGCTTGGGAGTATCTCTTTGAGTTAATGACTCAAGGGTGAGAAATTACTAGCTAGGTAATTAATGGGGCAGTATTTCAGGTAAAGGGAATAGCAAATGAAAAGGGCTTGAAGCTGGAAAAAGCTTAGTGCATTCTGGGTGCTGAAGGAAGACTAGTGTAAATTAGAGTGTAGTGAAAAGAGGGGTGAGTGGCATGAGATTGGAAAGATAGGCAGAGTTTTGTAGATCAGGATAATGGAGTTTGGATTTTATCCTAAGTGCAATGGTAAGCCACGGTAGGGTCTTTTAGCAGAGGAGTGATTGATTTAATGTTTTAAAAAGCCCCCTCTTATTACAGTTTGGGGAATTGATTGGAGGAGGTTCAAAATGAGAGGTAAACCTGTTTCATAGTCCAGGTGAGAAATAATGAAGACCTGGGCTAAAGTGGTTGTGGTAGAGATGGAGAGATGTGGAGCAATTTAAGATCTGTATTATAGGAAGAAACAACTGGATTTGCTGCTGGATTGGATATTGAGGATAATGGAAAGGAAGGAAAAAAAGATGGCTCTTAGGTTTCTGGTTTGAATAACTTTTGGACTCGGTGGGGAAAGATGGACAGATTTAGGTTGGGTAGGTATCATGATTTCTTTTTTGATTTCTTCTTTGGACATATTAAGTTTACAATGTCTTTGAGATGTTTAGGTGGTGATGTAAAGAAACTAGACAATTAGGTATTATATGAATTTCAGGTTTTCTGAAATTCACAGAAATCAGGGCTAGAGATACATGCTTGCAGTCATGAGCATGAGGATAGTATTTAAATCCAAGGGAATGAATTAAATGATCCAGGAAAAGAGATAAATCTCAAAGGGCTCTGGTCTGAGTCTGAGGAAACCTAGAACTTACAGGTCAGGTAGAAGAGGTTGATTAAAGAGTGGAGGCTAGGAGGTAATGGTAGTGAGAATGGAATAAATCAGGAGAGTATAGTATTTGGAAGCCAAGAGACGTCAGTGTTTCAAGAAAGAGGAAGTTGATTGCATTGATTTCGTTTAATGCTTATGAGAAACGAAATTAAGATGATTACAGAGAAATGACCATTGGATTTTGTAACATTTGATTTTAATTCTGACTCTGCTACTTACTAGTTATGTGAATGTGAACACTTCATTTCACATCATTGTCTCAGTTTTCTCATCTTCAGAAAAGAGAATAACAATACTTCTATCACGTGGTGATTTTAAGTGTTGATGAAGTAACGTGTGTTTATCTAGAACAGCATCTAATAAATTTGGGATGCTCCGTTGACATTAATTCCTTTCTTCTCTAGGTCTGTGATGCCTTTTGAAACTTTGAATAAAGTACACCTATCCCTTGCTTAAAGATGTCAATTTGTTTCTGAAAATTCTGTTGCTTAGTGGAAATCTATAAAATAAAGAAATAGTCATTAATGGTAAAAATTATGATATATTTCATCTCAATCCAAGGTACCAAAATATTTGCACAGATAGAAAAATGTATCATTTAGGGAACAGTGAAAACAAATTTAAGTAATAGAGAATATTTATGTATTAGATAATAGGTATTAATATTAATAAATATAGGTATTAATATTAATAGATAATATTAATGTAGATAACATTTGAAAGTAAATAGATTATACATAAGCTATTAAGTAATAAAGGTTTATTATACTTGCCAAAGGAGGAAAAGAGGAATTGATAATGGTTGTTGGCTCATGGAGGAGGAGTGCGAGGTATTCATTCTTTGGAAGGTATGTTATTCTTTCTGTGCCGTTTTTCCCCATCAATTTTTTCAGCCTTTTAGGGGCTTCTGATTGTCTTGCCTTCACGTGAACTTAAAATAAAATTACAGCATACTTTTAGAGTTGTACAAGATGCTACTTCATTCTTCATCATTGCTTCAATGACGCTTCATCATTGTACAAGATGCTTCTCTTCATTCCTTGTTGGCAATGCAGAACATTTGGGTCATCTAAACATGCAATGTTTAGGTATACAATGCAAATTTTTCCACATGATATTCTTTGATGAGGAGTTGTTATATTGAATAAATTGGTGAGTGTTTTTGCCTGAAAGTGTAATATCAAAATATCATATCTTATAGTATATTTATTTACTGTGTTTTTGGGTGAAAAAATATTTTGGAATAAAAAGATGTCATCTGAAAGTGAAAAAACTTTTTCAGAGCCATTGTAAATGAATAATTTGCTATCTGATGTAAGTCTTTATTTCTGGATCGTCTACTCCATGCTTGGCTATGTTAGGCTCTGTGGAGATAGCTAATATGTTTATAATTTAGTGAGTAGCTTTTAGCAAGTAGAAGTTTTGGTGATTTTTAATTTTTAAGACAAAATATTGAAAAGGCAAAAGCCATTTATTAGTGGCATCTCTCTATTGTGAAATACTCTCTCAATTGAGTAAAATATGAGAACCTAAGAGATCCAGTTATAAAAAATGTAGTTACACTTTTAAACTATGTATCCTGGAAAGTATATTTTTTTAAATTGGCACCTATACCCCCAGACTGGCAAACCATCTTGTGGGGACTCATAAAGCCACTCTGGCAGATGGGTAGGAGTACGGATGCACCAGAGAACCACTGTCCAGACAGGTTGGATTTCCATTTCATGCCGAGCTTATACATCTAAGGCACATGTATTTCTTGGCAAAAATCTGAATTTCCTGCTGAAAGTCTTGGCATAGATAATCATAAGATCAATGAGTTCCAAGATAGGGTTTTTGCCCTAAGTATCTGTGTATAACTTCTATTGGCATGATGCTTTAAAGGGAATATGTTTGATAAGTTACTCATTTCCCCCTCTAAACCATAAAGTTGGTATATGGCAGTTTTAATAAAAAAATACCGTACAACTGTTGTTACTGGTTGGTCTTGTACATATCTTGGTCCCAAAGCAATAGTATGTGCAGATTGAAAATCAACCCAAAAGACTTCCTTCCCTGGTTATTACAAACTGAGACTTAATTCTATCTCTCTCTGATCATTTTCTTTTTGTACTGATACTAGATTCAGTACCTACTTTAGTAGCCCATCCAATGATGGGGTTTGTAAGCATCCCTAAACCTGAAAAAATGGCCGATATGAACTCAGGGGTGTTCTTTACTTTTCTGAAAGTAATTCTGTGTGGCTTATTTCAATTTATTTACTTTTTTCTCCAGAATTACTGTAAAGGTTTTCTATTTCACTCATTACAGCACAGTGTTTTTCACATTTGAATAGACTGCATCAACATGAATTCTTTATAAGGACCTTAAAAACAAACTTTGCCAAGTCCCCGAATACAGAAGTGAATTCACATCCCAATACTCAGCTGCCTCATGAATAAAGGAGAGCCTGTGCCTGACACTTTGAAGCTGTAGCTGTTAAACCATACAGAATATTTACCTCAATAAATCATTATAAGAAACTAAGGTACAATTATACCCACAGAGAAAAAGAATTCAAAACACTGATTTATGTGTTTCAGTGCCTATTCCCTTTCCCACTATGTTTTGAATTTTATGCATGTTTGTCATCTTTGGCTGCTCCTATGTATCTTTAAACTAATGGGTTCTGATTTTTTAACATTCCTCATTAAGTTTGTTATTTTTCTTAGACACACAGACATGATTTGCATAGTGTACAAAGTTTTACATTTAAAATGAACTATATCTCATTTCTTAGCGCCGAAGCAAAAAATGGAAAAAGTGACTTACCTATTTTAAATAAAACACTGACTTTGCTTAATTTGTGGACATTTAAACATAAGTTCCATATAAAGGATTTCATTTATATTGGAGTACTGGGAAACAGTAAAGAATTGGGATATAAGCAGGAAGAAGACCACTGACTTAAAGAACTACCTTCTACTGAACTGTTTTGCTTATTTAAAATGATAATAATATTGTGTAAAGAAGCATTTGTTCACCAATGTGCATTTTGTCTTTCTGAAAATAAAAAGGCCCCAAAGCAAAAGTAAACCAGTAACATGGAAAAAGGAATGGCAGTGAACTTGACAAACAATCAATGTACAGACAGGAAAACTTTTGACTAGAATACTTTACAATGTCATCTAGATGTGGTAGGAAAAAAAAAGGTTTTCTAATGATATAAATTGAAAAAATATAAAAAATATTTTAAAGCAGCGAAATAATTTATAAACAAGGATAAAAATGTTATATCTTTAAAGCAATTTAATTTAAAGCAATTTAATCTTTATAATTTTAGAAAAATCAAAGTACATACTATTTCTGAACCTTATCATAGAAATCAGGGACTGAGTTTAACTTAATTAGTTATGTGATCAGTTTGGATCACAGGGTTGCAGCTTTAAACAATGTAATGTTATCTAGATGTTATCCCCTTTTACAATCAGTATGAAATTTTGGATTTTAGTAGGATTAAAGTCAGATCTTTAATGAATTCCTTATTATTCAAGTAATAAGATACCTCTTATTGCTTCTTATCCTTTTCTAATGAGAGGAATATAAGGATATATGTATATTGTAGGTTATTTGTGATTTTGGTATCTTCTCTTCCCCTACTTCTCTAATATTACAACCTGTTTATTTCTTTCTGATTACTAATTATAGTCTATAATTATTTTGTTGTGATTCATTTATTGTACATCTTTCCAGTAAGTGCTCCATATAGCAAGGTCTTGTTTTTCTTATTAATGGTATATTCCCACTGTCCAGATAGATGTTCCTGGTGCACAGCATGTGCCTAATAAATGCTTATAGAATGAATGAATCAAGGGAACCAGTTAATAGACACCCTTGTTTATTTTCACATTTATTTACTATGAGTACAGGGTGGCTAAGGTAAGTGGAGTTAGATCTTGAGGGTAATGAGTAAGCCAAAGAAAGAACCAGCATAAGACCAGAGAAAATGCAAATAGAGAAAAGAAAATAAAACCTAGTCATTGAAGAGGAAATATTCAAAATTAGTTGATTTTTCATGTAGAAAGTGATTCACCATGAGAAGTCATATGACAGGAGTAAGATCAACAAGTTGAGAATAGAAAAATAAAAGAGAGGCTACGGTGAAAATATAACCCCATCCAGTCATTCATTTTGAGTATATTTTTATTAGGCACCTGCTCTGTGTAAGGAACTGTGTTAGGCACTGAGAGTGTTCCCAATACGCTTTTGCCTGCAAGGAGCTTAAGTCTAGCAGAAAGATAAAAATGTGTACATTAGTAATGAAGAAAAAAACAAGAAGCTAAAGAAAAGTACAAGCAAAATTCTTGAGTTTAAGCTAGTCAGACTACATATTATATGATTCCATTGATATGAATGTCCAGAATAATCAAATCTGTAGAAAGTAAAAGTAGAGCAGTGGTTGCTTAGGGCCTAGGGTAAGGCAGGAGGAAATAGAGAGTAACTGCTAATAGATTTGGGGTTTCTTTTTGGGGGGTTGTGATAAAGCTGTTTTAAAACAGATTATGATGGCTGCACAACTCTGAATATGTTAAACTCCACTGACTTTAGCACTCTAAATGGGTGGATCGGGTGGTATGTGAATTATAGCTTCATAAAACTGTTATATAAATGTTTTCAAAGCATTCAGTGAGAGTTCTGAAAAGGTATGGGCAGGAGTGAGGAAGGGAGAATTAGAGGAGATCTTGAGGATAGGGAAGATATAATGAAGAAACCATGGGTTATCAGGTGGCAGAAAAATGGGACAATTTAGGGGTGCTTAAGCAGGATTTTCTTTTCTTACTTTTAAATAGGAAATTGCTGAGAATGGGGAGAGAAATTATTAGGATTGGCGATAAGAAGACACCAAGTGCTTAAAGGAAGAGTGAAAAATGTATAGAGAAATTTCACTTTGGAGTTAGTCCTCCGTGTGGATGAATTAAAGAGAGTGGGGGTGAGAGCTAAAAACCAGAACACAAAACAAATGCATGTGTCACAGTACAGGAGGTTGAGGGAAAAAGGAAAGTAAGTGTAAGAGAATCAACTAGATGAGAACGATAGGGATGGAAGAGGTAATCGGCAAGAGAGACAAAATGATGTTAATGACCTATTCCTTTGTTTTCAGTTCAGGCACTCATCGATGGTATCTTTTCTGGTTCTTTGTCTTCTTTCAACAACCCTATCCTTTCACGTACTGCATGGAGCACTGGGTGTAGTGCAAAACAATAAATCTTGTAACACTGAAAAAAATAAATAAATAAAACAAAAACAAAAACAAAAACAAAAACAAAAACAAAACAACCCTATCCTTTCAGATACCCAGTCCTTGTCTGTTAGTTACTCTGGGATCTGATCAACTGATTTACTCTTAAGAAGTAAGGATTTCACACTATTGCTACTTTCAAGATCTTGTACTTTTAAAGTGTACTATAAAGAGAAGGCAGTGTTTCACACAAAGATCCTAGTAATGGAATTTAGATATCTGATTAGAATCCTTGACTTTTTCCTCAAAGTGATAGAAGAGAATGTTTTTATCATACAATACAAGCAACTGCCTATTTCTTTATGAATATGAGCAGAGGGATGGAAATCTAGATGATTTCTAGTTTCCTTCATGTTGCTTCACGTCAAATAGATTTTTTGCTCTGAAGTAATGTTTTTAAAAGTTTCCAAAAAGACAAACCATAAGAGACTCTTAAGCTTACGAAACAAACTGAGGGTGGCTGGGGGTGGGGAGATAGGGATAGGGTGGCTGGGTTATGGACATTGGGGAGGGTATGTGCTATGGTGAGTGCTGTGAAATGTGTAAACCTGATGATTCACAGACATGTACCCTTGGGGCAAATAATACATTATATGTTAATAAAAATAAATAAATCAAAGTTTCCAAGAGAATATTTGAATATTCTCACTGGAAAATTCTTTAAATCTTCTTTATCTTCCCAAACATTACCTATGATTTGCACCCTACTTTAATTTTCCACAAGAATTGAGTCCTGAACTATGTTTTATGAAGTCCACTTTTAAATTTGGGAAAATCCAATCTAGATTTAACCCGTGAACTGAGAATTTGGGTATTTTGTAGGAAACTCAAGGGAAATCTAATGTTTTACCCTATTCTTCTTAGCTGTGTAATTATTAGGGAACTTCACTAGGCTTTTATTCATTCAACAAATTATTTATTGAATACCTACTGTATGCCATGTCCTGTGCTAAGAGTCTCAGTTTTTTCACATTAACATAAACGTAATGATACCTGTTTTGCAGGGTTATTCTAGTGGTTATGTAAAATCTACTGAAGTGCTCGATAAGATGTTTAGTAAAAAAGGTTGCTGTTGTTTGCTTAGCTTGTTATCATTCTACTATCCATTTTATAATTTTTGCCTTGTAATTAGCAAAGAAATGTAAGTGGGAGAGTAGGGACCATGTCTTATTTATTATAGTACTTTGCAAATAGTAGGTTTCCACCTACTTCCAGAAAGGAAACTCATTGTAATTCCTGAAACAAAGTAAATTATTTTCAAGTAATGAAGTGGGGGAGATCATTATAGCCAAATTTGAGTACAACATTTGGTTTCAGGCTTCTTGGCAATCCAGAATAAATGAAAATCATAGTATTGCTATCCAATAAAAAGGAAGTATACTTATTTCTCAAATAATACAAATTTTCCTCCAACATTCAGTTCTAAGAGTAATTTGATCTTTCTGTAACCGATTCTGTGCCTTGAATTGACAGTGCCTTCAATAGTAGATTAGATTTGTTAGTTTGACAATAGGAACTGTTCAAAGGTGAGAGGTCATGTTAGAAATTGTATAATTGGTAAGAGAAGTCAGGACACTTCACTGAGCTTTATTCATTCATTTGACAAGTATTTATTGAGCACCTGCTGGTGAGAGAAAAATAGAAGAATTATACATGTATTAAAGTAATTTGCAAGGTGTATTACAGAGTGATACTGTTGAGAGAAACACAAATTCTTCTGTGTTGTAATTCACAAGTGATGTTCCATGGGTAAAATTTTAGAACATAAGGTATCAGGTTTGAACATGTTGATAGATGAAATAAACAAATAAGCGCAAATAAAATTTTTAAAGTTTGTTTTTGCGCGGGAGAGAAATAAAAGTGAAAGATATATTGTTTGTTTTATAGCACTCAAGCTTTCCATTAGCATTCCCCTCTACTTTCCAGATTATATTTCTAGTTTATATTTTTATGAAACACTCTGAGAAACTCAAAAGTGAAAAAGGTCTTTGTAATTTAAATAAGTCTTTGTAATTAAAAATTCCTCTGGACTAGAACTTGGCACTGAGGTCTCTTTCTATCTTGAATAGTCTTTTTCATAAAAAATATTCACCAGCCATTTTTTAATCAAATGAAAATTTAAAAGAATGTTTCTGGCAGTCATGAGACATTATACATTCATAAAAATAATAAAATGTTTTCATTACCAGGTGTTCTGAGAATTTTACATTAACCAATTTACAAGTGTAATTTGATCATTTACCATTAGCATATGAAGTATTTTGTGATACCCTCATGGTCATTAATCCATATTTGTGAACTGTACATTTTCTATGTATTGTATCACACTGATTAGTGTGATTTGATCATGTAGTAAAACACATTCTATGCACACACTACATAACTTATTAAAGTTCAAACATATAATGTACATTTTTAATGCCACAGGAAAGTAAATTCAAATTTGATGCCACTTGTGACCTTATATAATTGTTTTATTTATTACTTACTTATTTGCTAAATGCTCAAGGGAAAACTATCTCTTAAAGTGGTATGTGGGGAAGAATTTTATATATATGTTTATTGCATAGGTAGTTTCTTTGACATGGATTATTTCAGTTGAGATGTAAAATACAATATTCAGGATTTTTTCCCCTTGTTCATAAAATATTACAGTACAACACAGGCTTTCTGAAGGTGTCTGGGACTTCAAACACCTTTAGAAGATTGGGGACTCAGGGAAACAAGAAGGCTGGCCAGTGGGTTTGGAATGGGGAATCTTCCAAATTCTCCATGCCCAGAGGGAATAAAGGATACTAATGGAAAAAAAGTGACTGAACTTCAGAGCTAGCCAGTGTCCTTGGACTGGAAAAAGGTCTGTCAGAGAAAGGTTCTGATGTTTGTAAAAGTGCCTTCCAGTGGTCTGACTCAGGAAATCATATGTAGTAAACTAATTTAATGATTTACATAGTCACTTTTTTTTCTCCAAGCAGTGTCCTTTTTACTTGCTGGTACACAGACACATGCTTTTATTTCATTGAAGGGTTAAAACAATTCAGAGAAGTTACCTCTTCTAATAAAGACGAGTGTAGCATTTAAAAAAAATATATGGAAACTTTCCTTTAGACCATAAGTCTTAGATGAGAAGGATTCAGGAGTTTGTTTTGAGTATATATAGTGGCTAGTAAAAGAGTATAAATGTTAATGTACATAATTGATATTTTATATTAAAAAATACAATGAGATAATCCATCAATTTGGACTTCTGTTAGTTTGTAAATCACTTTTGAACTTTCCCAAATTATTAATAAAATATTTCTTTCAGGTTTCAGAAAACTTTAAAGTAATTAAATATTATTTAAATATTTACACTGAGATGCCTGGGTGGCTCAGTCAGTTGGGCATCTGCCTTCGGCTCAGGTCGTGATCCCAGGTTCTCAGTTCAGCAGGGAGTCTGTTTCTCCCTCTCCCTCTTCCTGCTGCTCCACCTGCTTGTACTCTCTCTCTCTCTCTGTCAAATAAGTAAATAAAATCTTAAGAAAAATAGTTATATTTAGGCTAACTCCAGCAGCCAGATAATGAAGTGTGTTTAGAAAACTTTCAACTAGTATCTTTCTTTTTTCCAAACATGAGCTTTTGATCTTAGGTCAGGTAGAACTGCATGCTCATGTTATTAAATGTTAACATATTACTTTGTTTTCCTGAGTCAGATTTCTGAGGTTTTCAGAGGCCATAAAATCCTTATTAAAATCAGGATAAAAGTCAGTAATAAGGGGAAAAAAAGTATATATCACATCTGAAAAGGTTATTCTCTATTTAGAATTTGTAATGTAGGAGGCGATAACAGAGTGTGACAAGTTTAAAGTGGACTGGAATTATAACAGGAGATGTAGGTTTTAGTCCTTGATCTGCGTTAGGGAAGAAACTCACCAGGTCTCAATTTTAGTTTGTTTTTGATGACTGCTATCTTTTTAAAGTAAATTTTAACACTAAAACCTACAGCATATTATGTATATAATTGAAAGTAAATCATAGCATGCAGAATTAGAAAACTGACAAGCAAGTTTATCAAATAAAGTGTATTTCAAGGAAAGAAAACATCTAGGTATGTGCATCTGCTATGGTTGCCATTAATGCCCTGTGGCTATTTAAATTTGGGTTTAAATTAACACACATTAAATAAAAATCAAAATTGAGTTTTTTAGTCTTACTTAGCTATGTTTTAAATTTTCAATAGTTACATGTAGCTAGAGACCTGACAGAACGTTTCCATCAAGGCAGAAAGTTCTGTGGTATAGCACTGACCTAGGTGCTCAAATGGTCTTGATTTCTGTGGTAGTCACGGGGGCATTATAGGTATAACCTATAATTCATATATCTTACTAGGTATCATTCTATCATAGACATAGGTTGATATCTACTTGGGTCAAATGGATTATTTTGGGAGTTGGGACTAATGCTGCTTGTCTAGAGAATCTCCAATATTTATTAGTCTCAGGGAAATCCTTTTCTTTCTAATAGGCTAAGGAAGGCTATGGAGTAGTTAGAACTGAGAAATTCACATCAAATTAGCCTTCCTTTTGGAAACATATATGTAATATATGTTCATGTATGTATTTTATTTTATTATATTTTTAAGTTTATGCATAATTCTACCTTCTTACAATGATTTAGAGCAATTTCTCCCTGGAAAATTTTTATGTTATTTTCCCCAAAGTGACTCATTCAGGTCTATTCAACATATATTTATTAAACATTAATGCCCAGTTAGATATAAAAACTCTGAGAAATATTCAGATCTTTCAAGAACAATTCCTTCCATTAAGAAGGGTGTAGTAGGAATGGGGAAATATATTTTTCCATGAAAAGTTTAAAAATACAAGATAATCTGGGTTAAATGTGTCATAAATGGCATAGCACTATATGTATTATAGAAGGAGATTTCTATGAGCTTGAGTGGTTGAAGATGTTAAGGAGGAAAGGGACTTGAACTGAGATTGATATGTTATAAAAAAAAACTTTGCAGCAGAAAAAAACCAAAGAAAATATGTAGGAATCAATAATGTATGTTAGATACTGCATTGAGTGTAGGTTAGTCTGTTTACATTCTATTGGCTAGGATTTAGTTATGTGGTCAGTTATATATTCAAGCAATGAAGGAGACTAGGAAATGTAGTCTAATTGTGTTCAGGAAGGAGAAGATATTTGGTGATCATCTAGCAGCCTAAGCCACACACAGGAAGCCAATGGATCTAGTTTAACTAATAATACTGAAGGTTAGTATGGAAGAACAATGAGCAGTAAGACTGGAAATTTAGCATTGGGTCATATTGTGGGAGATTTTGATTGACAGTCTAAGCACTATGAACTTAATTTTGTAATCATTTGGATGCTTTTGTACAAAAGAAAAAGAAAGTGAAAATAGGGGTTACAAGCATTAGTCCAGTATACAGGATGCATTGGAAGAAGAAGGATTTTTAAGGGAAAAGGTAATCCAGGTTTGAGATGACAGGGTCTTGGCTAGGGCAATAGGAGTGGAAATGAAAGCACTGATTTATAACCTACTAGAAAAAAACTATAAAATATGATGATTGATTAATTTGGCTCCTATGGAAGAGGGAGGAATTAAAATGGGGAGAAGGGAGAGATTCTCTTTCTGCTCTAAATATTCAAGGGAAAAAAAAAACATTCCAAGGAGTTTATGTGTATGTGGTATTTGCCTTATTATTTCTGATTTACCTTAAAAAAATTCATTTTCAGTCTTTTAGACTCTTTAAGTATCTCTTAGGGCATATGTTGGAGGGGGAGATCCTTGACCTTCCAGAGATTCTGATTTAGAGGTGTGTGTTTTTTATAAGCATGCTGAATGATTATGATGCAGGTGGCCTGTAGACTATACTTTGAAAAATATTCCCTTAAATATATTGGCTCATTGTAAGTGATGCTTTTTTTTTTCTGTAGTGAATGTTTGGAAATTACTTTCTTTTATAGGCTGATAAGAGATACTTAAGTCTTTAGGTTCTGAGTAGAATGATCAGAACCATTCTTGACAGTGGGTTTTCCTTATTGTACCAGTACTTTTGGGACATTCAGCTTTATTTCTACTTCTTTCAGTTCCCTGAAATTCTGGTATCAGGAATCAGAAATATTTCCCATCTTATCCTAAATTAGTCCAAGTCTTTCTCCAGCCAGAGAAATAGAAATAACAATCTGCTCACTCTATTTTCAAAACTGTACTTTTTTTGTGGATGGCACTGATATTAAGATGGTATCTGAATTTTGTGGGATTGTTGTGACGCACACACACCTCGGAATATCTCAGTCTGAAGGAAGAGGACTGTTGATTCTCCCCTTCCCAACATGTATGATTCCACTTCAATCTTCAAATGCAGTGTATATGTGCAGAAAATGTTTATAAAGATACATCCAACTTTGGGGCACCTGGGTGGCTCAGTAGATTAAAGCCTCTGCCTTCAGCTCAGGTCATGATCTCAGGGTCCTGGGATCGAGCCCCACATCAGGCTGTCTGCTCAACAGGGAGCCTACTTCCTCCTCTCTCTCTGCCTGCCTCTTTGCCTACTTGTGATCTCCTCTCTCTGTGTCAAATAAAAAAAAAAAAAGATACATCCAACTTTTAACAGCCGAACTCAGAAGTAGAATTGGGAGTTGAAGGAAAGAAATAGGGCTTTTACTTTTTATTTTATACTTTATATTTTTTTCTATTTTTAAAAACCATGAATATATGTTAATTTTAAGAATGAGTCTTTTCCTTTTCATCCTAGATTAAATAGATGATATAGTAATAGTAGCTACCACTTAAGTGACTTTACTTAAACCCCTCACTTTATTTTATTCAATGTTCATAAGAATCTTGAAAGGCAAATATTAACATACCCATTTTATGTAGGAAACAGGGATTCAGAGGGTAAAACACGCCTAAGGGCATATGACTATTAAGTGGCAGAGCAAAGACCTAAATCCAGGTTTCTCTGATCCAAGTCCATGTTTGTTATGTCTACATTACAAAGACCTTGTTCACCCTAATTCCTTCGGATGGCTAGGACCTGTGTGTACCAATGGTAATGGTTTTAGTCCTTCAAGAATCTTTTAGTAATTAAGAAGACCAACTACTAACAATAAAGTAATTTGTGGAAATAAGAGGCAAAGAAAATTCCATGCGGTGTCCTATGGACTGCAGCAAGTTAAGTTAGTCTGGTCATTTGATTACTATATACTTATTGTGTGTCACTTTGTATGGGTCTTTTTACTGGGCCCCTGAATACCTCACTTGTTATGGTCCCACCAGGAAACAATTCCATTCAGAGGAAAAGGCTTATTAATGAAAGGACTACCTTCAAAGATGTGGGCAGAGTTAAGAAAACCAAAGAGAAGTGCTGAGGCACCCAGAGACCAACCTGAGGAAGCCATAACCATCCTCAGATGCCATAACCATCCCAACCAACCTGAGGGGACAAAAGGATGGAAGAGTGCTAGTGGAGCTTACAGCCCTGGAAGAGGGCCTACTGGGCAGGAACCATTGTTCAGCTATGCAACTGCTACTAGAACTAAGGCCCTAAAGTAGGAAGGGTAGAGAAGAAATACTCTTTGTTTTCTTTCTTCCTGCTACTCTCCTGAAGGTGCTTCCCTTTGGCTAAATACAAAGAGAAGCCATCTGACAATGAGCCCAGGTGATGCAATGTGAGGTTTTAGCCTCTGAGGGCTCTAAGTGGAGAATGGGTCTAGGGGTGGAGCAGAGCAAATGGAGAATAACAAATATAACCCTTCATTGCTTTGCTGTTATTTCAAGATAAAGACAAAATTCTTCACATGACCTATAATGCCTTATACTGTTTGACCTCTGGTGACTTATTTTATTTTATTTTTTAATTTTATTTTATTTTTCCAGTGTTCCAAGATTCATTGTTCATGCACCACACCCAGTGCTCCATGCAATATGTGCCCTCCTCAATAACCACCACCAGGCTCTCCCAACCCCTATCCCCCTCCCTCCAGAATCCTGAGTTTGTTTCTCTGAGTCCACAGTCTCTCATGCTTCGTCTCCCCCTCCAATTTCCCCCAATTCACCCTTCCTTTCCTTCTCGCAATGTCCTCCATGTTTTTCCTTATGCTCCACTCTGGTGACTTCTTAAGCATTTTTTCATTGTCTCCACTCTAATTTCCTTGTACATCAGTCCTTTTTTCTTGTCATGTACTCATTTTCTACAAATGCCCTTTCACATGCTATACCCTTTTATTAGATATTTCCTTCTTATACCTCCCTTTCATCTAATGTGGTTACATATCTTTCAGATCTAATTCAAAAGTTGCTTCCTTAGGGAAATGAGAATTCTCTGACCAGATCAAATTCTTTTTTGTAAGCTTTTTTTAAGCGGAATATTATTTTTTTATGTGATGCATTACAGAAGCAATTTATATTTACTACATTTATCTAATTATTTGTGTTTACATTTTTCTGATTATTTCACAAATGGATTTCTTCATGCTAGGCCAAAAGCTCCATGAAGGAACTAAGTCTGAATTTTGCTTACCAGTTCCAGTGTCTATATAATGTTTGGTACTAAGTAGGTACTGAATAATATTTTCCAGAAGAACAAATGAAAATAAAAGATGAGTAGAAGCCTCCAAAGGAGTCACATTCTATTTGACAAAGATAATACATGCATAAATAAAATAATATAACAGCAAATGCAGAACAGCAATTATAGCAGTTAAGGTAAAATCTCAAAGATTCCACAAATGTTCTGCACTGGAGGTATTTGTATGTGTCTTATTGTCATGTCCCTTGCTTGGAATCTGACAAAAATGTACTTAAAACAGCACCTAATATGGTGTGATTTGTACATAGTATTCATTCATTAACTATTTAATTAGTGAATGTAGACAAATTATGAATGATATAGTAGGCTTGAGAATTAGTGTGTATAAGAATCATCTGAGCAAACTGGAAAGAGCCAAGATGCCCTTCAACAGACGGATAAAAGAAGATATGGTCCGTATATACAATGGAATATTACGCAGCCATCAGAAAGGATGAATATTCAACTTTTGTATCAACATGGACAGAACTAGAGGAGATTATGCTGAGTGAAATAAGTCAAGGAGAGAAAGTCAATTATCATATGGTTTCTCTTACTTGTGGAGCATAAGGGATAACATTTATTTAAAATTTAGACTCCATTCATTGGAGTTGTCAATTGCCTGATGGGCCATTGGGTTGCTTCTATATCTTGGCTATTGTAAATAATGTGATAAACATAGGGGTACATATATCTTTTCAAATTTCTGTTTTTGTTTTCTTGGGTAAATACCCAGTAGTGGAATTACTAGATCACATGGTAATTATATTTTTAATTTTTTGAAGAACTTCCATGCTGTTTTCCATGGTAACTATACCAATTTGTATTCTGTACCTGAAACTAATACAACACTGCCTATTAATTATACTTCAATTTAAAAAAGGAAAAAAGAAGAGAAAAGAAAATATAGACTCTGCTCCATAGATACTGGGTTCAGGAGAACTTGAGTGAAGTCTGAATATCCGCATTCTAAATAAGTACCCCAAATAATTCTGATGCAGGTGATTTGAGAACTACATTTTGAGAGATATTGGACCATAAGCTCCTTGGTGGAAGCATGATATTTTGGTTAAACATGGACTTGGGAGTCAGATTCCTGAGTTTGAATCCTGGCTCTTATACTAACCAGCTATTATTTAAACCTCTGGATCTCAGTTTTTGGCTATAAAATGGCTATAATAGCATCTACTTCCTAAGACTATTGTGGAGATTGAAATAAATGAGAAAATATATGTAAAACATTTACCACAGTGCCTGTCATATAAATGTTCAATAAGTGGTAGAATTGGTTTTAGTAGTCAACATGTAGCCTGATGCCTAGACTATAATTGATGTTCAGTGAATGTTTGACATGTGAATTGAGTATAGTTATAAGATTATCACATTTATAGCTAGAAGGTGATTTGAACTTATCTAGTCTAGTGTCCTCATTTTACATATTGGGAAATCCAAGCTAACAGGTTAGATGACTCATTCAAGATTACATATCTAATGATCTAATTAGTGGCAGAACTGAGACCAGAAATAAAGGGTAAAAGGAAAGATCTGGTCATTAGTATTTGTCTAGTATTTGTGGTTGGAGTTAGATGTAGATATTTAGATTACAAATAGGTAGATTGACATATATTTCTGTTCATAATAAATGATGCCTTCTAAAATGCTTCTTTCTTTCTTTTTTTAAAATTAGGCTCCATGCTCAACATGGAACCCAACACAGGGCTCAGACTCATGACTGAGATCAAGGCTGAGCTGAGATCAAGAGTTGGATGCTCAACCAACTGAACCACCTGGGAACCCCCCCACAAATCTTTCTTTCTTAAACATTACAACAGCAAACAGAAAACTAGTAAGTAAAACTAAATGATTGTGTAGCTGTTGTTGGATTCTATTTTCTTTCTGAATATTACCTCAGAGACCAAAGTGTATCCCAAATAAAATATAGACATTACTTGTGTGCTTAGAGCAGTAGAACCATAAGCTACTTGAAGAACTAAGTTTATCTCTTGCCTTTGGGCAATAATGGTGGCCTAATATTTCCTGTCTTTTTCTGAAGCTCTTATAATAGTTAAAGGTTAAATTGCTGTGAAATATTTGCAGCAGATATGATAAATGAAGGATTGGGATCTTTATTTTGAAAATAATACTAATGGGAAAACCGGGCAAAGAAGAATTAGAGGAATTACACACAGAGCTAATGCTATGTATGGTGAGTGAAAATGAAAAACTGCTCATTCTCACCAGCAATTATTGAAAAGAGAAACAATAGTGAAATACTATTTGTTGAGTCTTAGTTTTTTAGTAGCAGTAATGCTGTCCAGGGTATGATAAGATGGAGATACTTCTGAACTATTAGTAGGAATCAGAATTAGTACAACCTTTCTGGAAAGAGGTTACTTTATTATTATTATTTATACAATTTGACCTAGTATGATCTCACTTCTAGGAATAGAGCTTAAAATCTTAGCCAGAGATGACATCAAAGATTTGTGTATAATAATACTTATCATAGTATTAATTATTATAGGAAAAGTGGGAAACATTTTTAATGCTCAACAGTAAGGGAATATTTACTAGGACGAACCATAAGAAAATGCTAATGTTTGTTAACTGATAAACAAAAACATCGATTTTATATGATACAACATAATGCCTAACATTATTGTTTATTTTATGTAGCTATAAAGTAGTTTATAAAGAATCTGTAAAGAATAGAAAATGCTTACTGTATCAAGTGGACTGTAAAAGTAGGATACAAAACTTTCTAAAAAGGATAATATTAATTTTGAAAAGAAGAAAGAATCCAAGTATATTGTAAGTATAAATATATGTAATAATATGGAAAAATATTAATTACTAAATGCCTTTTGGGGAGAATCTTGTATTTATTTGGGGAGAATACCTTAATAAACTACTTGGAGTGAGGTTTAAGACTCCAAGCTGGATATTCAATTTCAAAAGTTGGTAAACTACTCTCTGCTTTATTGATCTCCATGATGAGTTTATGTATGTAGGTTTGAATGTAAATGCTAGAGAAGAGCTCTATAGGGACAGCAGAGTGGTAACAGAACCAGCAGAGGGGAGCTACCTAGGATGTTGGGGCAAGCTGCATTGAGGAGGAGTTTGGGACAATAAAAATATCTAAGGCAGATTCTTAATTTGTTGACTGTGGAGACAACCTACTAAAAAATCTTCAGTGAAGTCTAATTGCTTACTAAAGCCTTTTTTCTTTACTTCTTCTCCTACCTTTCCCTTTTTTTATTTTGAGAGAGAAAGAGAATATAAAGAGAAATAAATGGGGAAATATTCTCTAGGATTCCAGAGCCAGGGAATAAATGTATCTGACTTACAAATGTGTAGGAAAACTAGAGAGATATAGTCTAAAACATGAATAGTGGTCATCTTGGGTGATGGTGTTTTGTTTTTTTCTTCTTTATACTTCTGTTTTATGTTTTGTTTTTCAAGTTTTTATTTAAATTCCAGTTAAGCATACAGTGTAATATTAGTTTCACGTGTACATTACAGTGACTCAATACTTCCATACAACCCCCAGTGCTCATCACAAGTGTACTCACTCCTTAATCCCCATCACCTATTTATACATGTTTTATTTTTAAAATTTATTTATTATTTTTGTAACCATAAAGTTATAAAAAAAAGTCTCAGATCAAGAAGAAAGTGACCTATTTCCTCCATGTTTTGTTTTGGTTGCCTTGTCCTTGACTGTAAGTGAATTCTCATTAACACAATAGGAAATATCTCTAATATCCCTTAATTTGCTTCCCTTCGTAAAAGGCCTAAGACACACATGACCATGCATCTTTAGTTTCTCCCTTGCTTTCTATCTTTGCTTCTTTTTCTTTCTTTTTGCTATCTACCTCCCCTGCCCTATGAACCTTGATTAGCTAATAAATTACATAGCTTGCAAAACCAGTTCTGTGACAATACTATTCTGATGGCTATTAAGATTGCACCAACTAATCTCAAGCAGGGGCATAAAAACAGGAATGGCCTCCGATCTTGAGTTTCAGTTAAAATAAAAACAAGCAAACAACAACCAAAAAACCTGTTTCCTAAGCCAAAACTGTAAGGACCCATACTTTCCCATGTCCTGTAAAAATTCTGACCCTGCTTCAATCAAGGAGTCACCTGATCTTCAAATGTTGCCTGATGTACTATACATCAGCCAATAAAACCTTTAGCATATATCTATATCTATATCTATATCTATCTATCTATCTATCTATCTCTCTATCTATCTATCTATCTATCTATCTATCTATCTATCTATCATCTATCTATCTATCTATCTATTTTTAGAGTGGGCTCCATGCCCAGTGTGGAGCCCAGTGTGGGCCTTGAATTTGTAACCCTAAGGTCAAGACCTGAGCTGAGATCAAGAGACAGATGCTTAACCAACTGAGCCACTCAATAACCCCAAAACATTTAGCCTGTATTTAAATCTCTTTCACTTAGAGAATTTATTTTACACTACCAAAATATTTCCTTATTGAAGGCTAATAATTATTAAGGTGCTATTATATATCATATATGGTGGCAGGCACTTTGCACATAATAACTCATTTAATCCTCATTGATTTATGAAAATTATTGTTATTCCCATTTCACAAATGAGGTAATGGAGAGTTTTAAGTAACTTGTCCCAGGTAACCAATCTTGGAAGTGGCCAGCAGTGACAGTTCTTTTAGATTTCCAAAAACAATGTTTCCTTGTATTGCATGAAAAGCCAAGGAATTAAGCCATGTAACGAGAAGAAGAAGGAAGAAGGAAGAAGGAAGAAGAAGAAGAGGAAGAAGAGGAAGAGGAAGAGGAAGAAGAGGAGGAGGAGGAGGAAGAGGAGGAGGAGGAGGAGGGGAAGAGGAGGAGGGGAAGTGGAGGAGGAGGAGGAGAAAAGGAGGAGGAGCAGGAAAGGGAAGGAAGAGGAGAAGGGGAAGAGGAAGAAGAGAAGCGGAAGAGGAGGAGAAAAGGAGGAGGAGGAGAAGAGGAGGAGGAAGAAGAGGAGATGGGGAGAAGGAGGAGGGAAAAGAAGGGAAAGAAGAGAGGGATGGGGCAGGTGAAGGGGAGAAGGAAGAATTATCATCAAAATATGTGTAATGGGATAGTATTTTGAAATATTACAGAAAATTTTGCTTCTTAGCAGTTCTGTTTTATCTTGCAGCCCTTACACTATAAAAACTAGACTCCAGGGCTGAGATTGTTTGCCTCAGTGAAGGGAAGCAAGAAGAGAACCCAGCAAGAATGAAGAGCCAAATTATTTCCTTTGAATTGCAAAACAAACCCTATAAAGCTGATAAAAGAGATAAAACCCTGGAGAACAGGATTTTGAGCCTTACCAGGCTGAGAGCTCTGGAGAGTCAGAGCTCTGAGTTTATACCATAAGCTGCAGACTGAGGAATGGTGCGTTTTCTAATCACAAAAAGATAAAAAAACTTATGGAGGCGAGAACCACTCTAAAGGTTTAGAAGGAATAATATTCAGTGATTGAATAGGGATGGGAATATTTCCAGTTTTCCCCAGCCAGAGTGAAAAATATCATAATTCACAGGACATCAGGTAGTAAACTCAAAAAAGGTTTGCCTCAGTAGCAGGGCAAAATTAGTCTTAGACTATATACTGCTTTAGTTCTACCTCATGAAGCTTAAAGCAAGACCAAGGGATCAATATCTGGCATTCAATAAAAATTTAACAGGGATGCACAGCAGTAGGAATATATGACCCAATAAAAGTAGAAAAATCAGTCAATTGAAACTGACTCAAAAATGACACCAGTGAATGAATTAGTAGAAAAGAACATTAAAGAGTTAATATCATGGTATTCCATAAGTTCAAGAAGGTAGAGGAAAGATTGAACAGAGGCATGGAAAATATTTTTAAAAAGACACAAATCCAACTATTAGAGATGAAAACTGTGATGTCTGAGATTTAAAAAAAAATACAGAGGGTGTGACTACAGTATGGTAGTCATTGCCAAAGAAAAGATTAATGAACTTGATGGCAGTGATAGAAACATTCCAGAATGAAACAGAGAAAAAAAATTGGGGAAAAAATTGGAGAATCAGTTAGCTGTGGAACAACTTCAAGTAGTTTAGTATATGTATAATTGGAGTCACTGAAAGAGAAGTGGAGAAGGGAAAGAAAAATATTTGAGTGAATAATGGTCAATATTTTTTTTGAAAATATTTGTTGAAAACTATAAGCCCCATGAATAAGAAACATATTATAACCAAAATTTATTAAAACCAATGATAGAGAAAAGAAAGCCAGGGGGAAAAAGACATTCTATACAGAGATACAAAGATAAAAATGAAAGCAGATTTCACACTAGACATGATGCATATGGCAAGATGATGGAACAACAACTTTAAAGTACTGTAAGAATAATACTGTCAGCATACAATTCTATTTTCAGTAAAAATACCTTTAAAAATATAGATGTAAGAGACTTTTTCATGCACACAAAGCTGAAAATTCATTATGGGCAGGTATATACTACAAGAAATGTTGAAGAAGTTTTCTTTAGACAGAATGAAAATGATAAAAGATGGAAATCTAAATATAACAAGAGAAATAGTTACTGTGTGAGTTAGTATAAAATCCTTTATTTTTATTGTTGAAATCTTTTTAAAAGGTAAGAGCAAAAATAAGAACCATGTATTGTGGGATTCATAACATGTAGAAGTAAAATATAAGATAATAATAACATGAAGGTGGGATGAAGTAAACTGTGGTAAGTGGTATGCTACAGGTGAAATGGGATAGACCTTGGAAGTACTCATGCTAAGTTAAAATGTACACTATAACTTTAAAATAACTAGCAATATAATAAAGAATTTTTAGCTAATAAGCCAACATTGGATCTTAAAATGGATTCATTAAAAAATTCTATTCAAAATAAATTAGGAAATAGGATAAAGGGAACAAAGAATAAAGGGGACAACAAATAGCAAAATGGTAGATTTAAACCTGATCATATCAGTAATCTCATTAAATGTAAATGACTTAAGCATTGCAATTAAAAGGCAGAGATTGTCAGATTGGTGAAAAAGGCAAGATACAACTATAGATTGCTGCCAGAAATCCACTTTAATAGGTTAAAAGTAAAAGGCTGGGAAAAATAAACCATGCCAACATGAGTCAAAAGAAAGCTAGAATTGCTATTTTAGTACGAGGCAAAGCAGATTTCAAAGCACAGAATATTTTAGGAATAAAGACTGTCAATTCATCAAGAAAACCTAACAATCTTGCTTATGCATCTGGTAACAGCTTAAAAATACATAAAAAATGGACAAAACTGAAAGTATCTATAAAGATCTAATATTAGAATTGGAGTTTTCAACAGTGTTCTCTCAATAATTGATAGAACAAGTATGTAGGAAATCAGGAAGGATATAAAATATTGAACAAAACTATCAACCAACTTGACCTAATTGACATTTATAGAATACTGTACCCAACAACAGCAGGATACACATTGTTTTCAAGTGCACAGGTGATATTTACCAAGCTAGACCATATTCTGGGCTAGAGAACAATTCTCAATTTTAAAATGATTCAAATCATACAAATATATTCCTTGCTTACAATGGAATTAAATTAGAAACTAGAACAAAAGATATATGTAAAAAATAAGAAGTGAAATTACAGGGGAATCTGGGTGGCTCAGTGGGTTAAAGCCTGTGCCTTTGGCTCAGGTTATGATCTCAGGGTCCTGGGATTGAGCCCTGCATCAGGCTTTCTGCTCAGTGGAGCAGAAGGAAGAGCCTGCTTCCTTCTCTCTCTGCTTGCCTCTCTGCCTACTTGTGATCTCTTGCTCTGTCAAATAAATAAATAAAAAATATAAAAAAAAAGAAATGAAATTACTAGATCTTTTGGTATATTTATTTTTAATTTTTTGTGGAACTTCCATACTATTTTTCATAGTGGCTGCATCTGTTTACATTCCTACCAATAATACATGAGGGTCCCTTTTCTCCACATCCTCATCAACACTTGTAATTTATCTTTTTGATAATAGCCATTCTGACTGGTATGAGGTGATATCTCACTGTGGTTTTGATTTGCATTTCCCTGACGAGTAATGATGTTAAGCATCTTTTCATGTGTCTGTTGGCCATCTGTATGTTTTCTTTGGAAAATGTCTATTCAGGTCCTCTGCCCATTTTTAAATCAGAATATTTGTTTGTTTTTGGTATTGAGTTGTATGAATTCTTTATATATTTTGGATATTAACTCCTTATCAGATATATCATTTACAAATATATTCTCCCATCCAGTAGGTTGTCTTTTTGTTGGTGGTTTCCTTCACTGTGCAAAAACTTTTTAGTTTGCTATGGTTCCAATTGTTTATTTCTGCTTTATTACCCCTTTTCTAAGAAGAGAGATCCAGAAAATTATTGATAAGGCTAATGTCCAAGAGTTTACTGCCTGTTTTCTTATAGGAGTTTTATGGCTTCAGGTCTTACATTTAGGTCTTTAATCTGGTTTGAGTTTCCTTTTGTGTATGGTTTAAAAAAATGGTCCAGTTTCATTCCTGTGCTTGAAACTGTCCAATTTTCCCAACACCACTTATTGAAGAGATTGTCTTTTACCCATTGTATGTTCTTGCTTCCTTGGTCATAGGCTAGGTGACCACATAAGTGTGGGGTGGGTGGTTTGTTTGTTTCTTTGTTTCTTTCATTTATTCTTTCTTTTTCTTTCCTTCCCTTCCTTCCTCCCTCTCTCTCCCTCCCTCCCTCCTTCCTTCCTCCCTCCCTTTCTCTTGTTTTCTTTTCTTTCTTCTCTTTCTTTCTTTCTTTCTTTTCTTTCTTTCTTTCTTTCTTTCTTTCTTTCTTTCTTTCTTTCTTTCTTTCTTTCTTTCTTTCTTTCTTTCTTTCTTTCTTTCTTTCCTCCTTCTTTCTTTCTTTCCTCCTTTCTTTCTTTCTTTCTTTCTTTCTTTCTTTCTTTCTTTCTTTCTTTCTTTCTTTCTTTCTTTCTTTCTTTCTTTC